>CM060622.1:21950000-22550000 GCA_030578275.1 Meda fulgida | reverse complement strand
AAACAACAGGAAAAAGTAAAAAATAAAAACAGACATATTAAAAAGAGAGAGGAGTTTCCCAGAGACAAGGAGAGAAGCACTATAAATGTGCTCCTTCCACTGAGAACAAGAGAAAGTGGACAGGAAAGAGACCATAAAAATAAAAGATGATGAAGGTTAGAGATTGAGAGAGCAGAACATGGAATTTCAGTACAACCACTTCACATATCCATCAATATACCGGTCAATGTCTATTCATTTTGTCTCCATTCATGCTCTAATAATCTCATCATTCAGATCTATATTCATTCTCTCTGTCCATCAGACCCTGCCATCTCTCAATCCCACGGTGCCCACAGTAAATGTGGTGTGTGGACTCTGTGGACTTCATGACTTCAACAGTTTATAGCTTTTCAAGACCAATAACACGACCCTCTTCAAGACATTCTGTGACTGTCTGGGGTGTAGGGGAAGGGGGTAGAAACATATGGCACACTTATTGCGCTGGATTGACATCTACATGTAAGTGAGGAGAACACAAAGGGTACAGTGCAGACAAAGCAGAGGTAGAAAAGCTCCCTGATTGACATATTCAGTTTGTGGATGGCACAGCAGAGAAGGAGACATAAAGACAAGAGAGAGAGAGAGAGAGTGGCAGTGTAGGGTTAATGAAACGTGTGATGATAGCACCAGCTGAGCCAGCAGTAGAGCCTGTAGAGGTAGATCACGCCTGAATGCTGATTCTTAATAGCAGGGATTATGCTCAGTCCGGCCTGGGCTCACCCACTGATCACCCTACAACACTCATGCACCACATACACACAGATGAAAACACATACTGTATATTCTGAACACAACACACAACACACTCATCTGTCATTATCATAGAACTGGACTCACATAGACACTTGTATATTAGGTTGTTCTAGGCAGTTTAATCCTGTAAATTCCATGGCAAAATTACACAAAAGGCATTGACACAAATTCAACTAGCAGTAACAAATGAAGACAAATTAAATGTAAAAAGTGGAATACACATTTGCTGTGCTCTGAGGACTAGAGAGAAACAGCACCTCCTCGATTGTGGGATGAGAAAATAATTGAAAATACAACAAACTAAACAAAACAAAGATTACAAAACACGAGGTGAAATTCTTCCAGATCGAGGCAGCGTCTAATTTGCTTCCTTAGAACTCAGTGTATTCTCAAGGTGTGTTCACAACATGAATGTTTGGAACGAAAATTCGGTCTGATTTTAGCAATGCTGTTCTTGTGACCAAAAAAGCAAATCTTACTGGTTAGCCTTTTTTTTTTTTTTTTTTGCAGACACATTAACAGCTATTCATTCAAATAAAATGTGTATTGTGCTGAATTTTCACATTTGTACATGTCATGGACATTTGTACTGGTGTTAACATGCCTTTATAAAGGTCTAAACGTGTGCATATGAAGGAAGCATAACAAAATATAGGTGAAAACAGTTACAAGAAAGCATACAGTGCCTCCTTAGCACTGTTTGGCTGATTACCCTATCAACACATGTTTGGCTGCTATAATGTTCACAAACATTCACAAATGGGCCTGAATTAATCAAATTGGTAGAAATGGATGTAAATGTTGAAAATGTATCTTTACTTACCATGTTGCCAGATCATAAAATACAAAGAGTCCTTGAGAACAAACATTTGACTGAATAAGAGGAAATGGCCTTTAATAGCTACATGACTCTGAAACATTCAATTTGTGCAAGTCCTTGCCGAGAGGGAAAAAAATGACATGACACAAACACAAGGTCAAGTTGGGACTTCCTGAAATGTATAAACCTGAAATGTATAATCCTACCTTTTGTATAATCCAATGTCTATGTTTGATGTGGAAATGTATTCATCTGTCTTGAGCATGTGAGTGATTTGTATAAGAACTGTGCTTGTGTAGCTTCATTTTATTTTATGTTGTTTTTGGTCTGGACATTTTTAGCTCTACAGTATATTTTACAGTGCAATTAAATATTTTGTCTCCAACGATCAAGGAACTCTCCTTATGATCTAACCCATTTCAATTATTTTAAATGTAAACAGAGTCTGATACAATGTTTCCATACATTTGCACTGACTTCTCACACTGGTTAAAATTAAAGCGATAATTCATCCAATAATGAAATTATGTCATCAAAAAACAGTGGGAAAAACAGTGAAGTTGGACTCATCAGAGAAAAATGCATGCTTCACATTGTCCATAGCCCAAGGTTTGCACTGTTGACACCAATGAAACTGACATTTGGGCATTGGCATGAGTAACCAAAGGTTTGGCGTTAACAGCCCAGTCTGTGCTATTGCTCTGCTAATCCAACCTTCACACTCTGCTCTTACTGATGGAATGCAAAATCAGAGATGATTGGCCACCTAATCTTACATAGGCGTGAAACATGCAACACACTGGCCAGTGTTTCAGTTTCATTGTCCAACCCAAGTATGTTGTGTGTTTTTTTTTTGTCCATGCAATGCAAGTCAATGTATACAGATGCAAACAGTCTTTCAAGAAAATGATTTTCATCTAAAGCCAATCTCATCTGAACTCTCTTAAAAGCTGAGCGTTTCTCTCGAGTGGGAAACTAGGCCATCTCCACCTCTCTGAGTCAGCCATTTGTTTTTGAGAATGTGCTACAAAAACAACATTATTGTCTTTAATTAAGCTGCGTTCACAATGCGTTCATCTATTTGCTTCTTTTCCTCTCTCTGCATCCCTCTCTCTCTCTCTCTCTCTCTCTCTCTCTCTCTCTCTCTCACACTCTTTAGCCTCTCTTTAGGACACTTCCTTGTGTCACAGGCTCTCTTTGTGCCTGCAGCCAGCAGCATGTACGTGGGAAGCGGCAGAAACTAGTCTCCGCTGCCAAGGCAAGCCTCCCGTCTTCTTAATGAGAGCGGTGGGTATGTGCGTGTGAGCACATGGGAGTATATGTGCTAGACAGAGATTCGGTTACTAATGACAAGAGACGCATCCTCTTCACAGTTCGCCCACACTGTAAGTCCTGATTCAGATTCATCCCAGTCTTCACCTACAGCTTCAAGGTTTGAGCTTGTATCCTCTGTCGAACCCTTGCATTCGTTCAACGCTGTAAAAACACTGAAACAGCTTGTGGCAACAAGCAGCTCTGCATGTAGCCTACCATGTTACTCTTTGCCACTCTGCAAACACTGTAAATGACTTCAACATTTTTTCCCAGTTTCTTAGCAACACTATAAGCAACAGGGGCACATCTCTCTCTGTTGCTAGGCAACAATGCAGCGATCGCCCTCCCTTTTTGCAATGAGCTGACTGGCGGTGGGGTACTAAAGTCTACCTGTGTGTCATGTGCCAGTGTTTCAGATTAGCTTGAGGAAAAACAGTCGGCATCCTGTGGTAAATACCAAGAGCACCAAGAAACCCACACTCTCCCATTTGGATTAGTCTGTTATAACAAGGGTTTGGTCATATTGAGCTGTCAGAACCAATCAGAAGATAGGAATTAAGGAAAAACATAAAAAGATGATACAGTTACATGAGGGAGAGCAGAAATGATCTCTCTAGATGCTATTATTCACATTGGGCTTTATGACACAGGACCTTATGGTTTGATTAATATAATCCATACACGCCAGAAATGAGTCTTTGTGTAAAAATGAGGGTCTTTCGATCAGTTTTTGACATCTCTGTCAGCTTCTGAACAGCTTTATGAATCCTGTCAGGGAACAAGAGCTGGAGGGTCTACACAGGATACTATTAATTAGGTCTATAACTCAAACCACTGTTAATATTTAATTGCCATTAAGGCAAAATCGAGCCTCTGAATTTCCATATAGTACATGCTATTTCAGAGCATATTCATGTAAGGATGTAAATGTACTGTCACACCCAGAACTAAAAAACACAAAAGAGCTGGATCCAAATGCAGATTCCTTAATAAAATAATAACCAAAGTAGATTACAAAGAACATGGGAACAGAGAAAATAGGAAACCAAAACTGAACACATGTAAGCGTAAGGACAAAACCTAAAAATGAACACAGGAAACACTATACGCACAGGTAATTAGACTAACAGGTAAACAGGAAACATGAATAAAACTACAAACCTAAAGACTACAAAATGAAAGCATACTCTATTTCACTATAAACCACGATAAAATTTACTGACGGTTAGTATTATCGTTTAAAATTTAATTATCATTAAAACCGTGTTTGATTATCACGGTTTTAATAACTCGCTGTAAATGCTGTCCAGCCAGCAACAGTCTGACACAGGCACAGCGCGCAATGTTGTTGTTGTTTTGTTTGTTTTTTATTTGAGAAGGAATGGCGCAAGGCAGTGACTGTGCTCGGGAGATTTTTCAGCCTTTTAAGAGGACCAAATCTGAGTTGTGGTCATATTTTGGCTTTTACAAAAGTCCTGAGGGAATCTTAATCGAGGATGGTCACCCTGTCTGGAGAACAAGCACAAAAAAAGTCGCTGCAATACACTTCAAATCTGCCGAGTCGTCTTGTGTGACCATCGCCCACTGTTGTATAGCGAACCCACGGCAAGTTAACTTTGACCTCAATACCAAAACTACGTCTGGGAAATAATTGGGCACAAAATGTTGTTTTGAGTTGAAATATTTTATCTCACTTCACATAAACGTAAACGAGCATAGAGCTGCTTGTTTTATTAGTTGTTTGTTGATTTTCAAATATAAAACATATCAGCATCAGTTCTTTTTGAACACTCTCATCTCGTTTTAACAAAACCGTGATAATATTGATAATCACGATAATTTTGGTCACTATAATCGTGATATGGAATTTTCATACCGTCCCATCCCTACTCTAAACCAGTGGTTCTCTAACTATTTTGGTCATGCCCCCCTTTTTATACCTCCCAAAACCCACCCCACTTCTGACAACCAAATAATTTCACTAAAAAGTATGAGTAACAACCTGTCACTCACAACAATTGCAAACGACAAACAATTCAATCTAGTACCAATGGACAAAATCAAGTTCCGTCCTACATTGTTTTCCATTTCAGGCCGACCAAGCTTTATGTAGACCGTGCCTCAGCTCATTTGATCGGTTTACTGTTTTGAAACTTACATATATAAGTGGTAAAGCAAGTTTTTAAAAACCATGTTTTTCAAAACCACAGCGTTTACATGCAAATGTTGTGCAGTGGTCAGATGCATGTATCTTATAGTAAAAAATCTGTCCGGTGGAATTCAAAAATGCCTTTTGTGTGAACTGGTAAATATTAGTTTTAGGTAATATCACAGGTGCAGTACACAGTGCTGTTCCTCAGACCAACAGGAAAAGTGTGATATTGCAGTTTTTTTGGATTGCAACACAGTTCATGAAAGAATTCACCATTTTCTCACAACTATAAACACAAATCTCAAAACTACCATCTACCAGTTTGTACAAACTGAGGACATTTTTGTGCAGAGTTTTGCAGAAAACATTGAGAAAATTGGGACGAGTGTGGAAACAGGTTAAATGTGTCTTTGTTTCGAGAATTGAATGAATGCTTTAGGAAATTCGGCCAACTGAATCAGTTATAGCCTATGTTAGCAATTAAGAAAAACTGTAGTAAATTACTTTGAAAGTTACTGAAAAACTTTGAAAGCTTTGTCTGTCCAACAAAAAATACACTGCAGATACACAGAATAATTTCCGACACCTAGCAAAGCCCAGTAGAGATGTTTTGTTCCTGAACGAATCAGTATTTTTGAATTAATCAGTATTTTTTCAATGAGCGAATGAATCAAACAATGAAACTTGTCACCACGTATACTGGCGTAACGATGTAACCTGGAGAAAGGCCATGTTTACCCACAAAACAAACAGAGACAATGGGAATAAGTTACATTACCCGTCTATTTAAGTATTATAGGATGAGAAATTAAGGATATTGCAGCCAAGAGCTTAAAATAAAATCGACAAAAGAATCCAAACGTATAGTGCTTGTAAATTACCTACAGTATAACAGAAAAAAATACACTGACAAAGACAAAGCGGGTCCTTCTTTCTTGGTGGTCTTTATTACAGTGTGAACAAATGTGTGTTTCTCTTCAAAGAACCTGTTCATGGAAATCTTTGCATCTGGCTTTTAGTTGAGGAGCTAATTTCAAGCATCCTGTCTTTTGTTAATAGTTTTTCTTGATTATAAGGTTTTAATGATAGTGTAGTTTGGGACGATGTAGGAGTGCTGAGCTGTACAAGTCTCTCAGTGAGAACAGGTGTTCCCTAGAGGAGGTCACGAGTGTGTGTGTGTGTGTGTGTGTGTGTGTGTGTGTGTGTGTGTGTGTGTGTGTGTGTGTGTGTGTGTGTGTGTGTGTGTGTGTGTGTGTGTGTGTGTGTGTGTGTGTGTTTGGGGAGGTATATGGGGAAAGCTGAGTCAGGCTCACCATGCTGGTGGGAGGTCCTGCACCATCAAACCGCCCGGTAGAATTAAAGAGCAGCAGTAATTTTCCTGTAATAAGAGAGTGTTGATGGGGAGCACAAAGCCAGTGATGGTTTGTAAGAAGAGATTCTATCTTCTTGCCTTTTTTAATACCTTTTCCGGCAGCCGTTGCTATCAAACATATATCACAAGGCTGTGTTGTGTGTTGTGTCTTTTCACTTTTCTTTTCTAATCACACAAACCCTCTTATGTCCTTAAGCTGACATTATATTAATAAACAGAGCCTGTATTTTCAAAATATTCAAAACACTCTGTCTCTTCAGATAATGCATCCTTTTAATGAGAAAAGAATAAACAGCTCTAAAAGGAAAAGCCATAATAGTGTCTGGCTGTACTGTACTGAAAAGGGATCATTCAAGGTCATTGGCTGTCAAAGGCTTGGCTATAGAGAGATAGACTGGCAGACACAGATGGACTTCACTTGATCCTAAGTCATTTAAATGCAGCGTCAGATTATTATTCCTTGTGACAAAGGAATGTATAGGCTAGCACTCAGAGTTACTATAATTCTATTAGAAATTGGACAGCAATGAATTAAAGGTGAATGAATTAAAAACTGTACATTTAGCATTCAGAGTTGGTCCTGCTCCCTTTCATTTGGTTGACACACACCGACACACACACACACACACACACACACACACGCTTTACGTTCATGAAGCAGACAAATCAGAGAACTAAAGAATGCTATAAATGCTTATTAATCTAAAGATTGCAGAAATATATGACATTCATGACTTATTTCATGATTATTTGAAATAGATTGTAACATTGTAAGTCTTTACTGTCACTTATGATCAATTTAATGCATAAGTATTTCTTTCCGTTATTTCTTTAAAAAATATATATTTAAAAAATCTTACTGACCTCTAACATTTGAACAGCAGTGTATACGTTTAAGCTGGGCTTAAAGACCAGTCTAAGTTCTTTAAATACTTAACTATGTTATGTTAATATACTAATATTGAATTAATACATCCTGAATGTATCACAATGGATAATGTCAATCCTTCCATTTTTATCTAGTAAAGATCAAAATAGAGTCTGGAAAACTTTACAAATGCAAAAGTAATGCAATGTGAGGAAGACAATAACAGCTCAGAAAGAATGGGCTAATTATTAAAGCAATTCCATTGCAGTTTTACAAAGTGATCATTAATTATTTTTGGAGACCATCCCCATGTGTTAAGCACAAATGGTCATACTTTGGTGTTTTGTTCCTACACTAAAATGATGGCTAGGTGCTCCTCTGGTTTCATTACGTATTATTCATGTTACATATATATTTGTGTACCACTTCAAGCAGAATTTACTATCTTTTGTTGATATTATAGAGTCTGCCTTGAAAATCTACACTAGACCCTATCAGAAATAGACGTGTTAAGGCGACTGAGAATGTTCCTCTCAGACTGTTTGGCTGGTGTTTGCTTACACGGCCGTGTGAATGGTAACACCGTGCTGCCTACACCAGTCTACTTAAAACATCTGGGGAAATACTAACCCCCATCACACACACAAACACACTCAGACACACAAACGGATCCTCCAAATAGCTTGCCGGTTGCTGAGCTGGCAGACTTTTTTTTTCATGTTCTTTTTGACTATGAGGGGCAGCCATTTTGCCCCCTGGTGTATGAATTAGATTTATGATGTTCATTATGGTTGCTACTATTCCACTCATGCAGGCAGGGCAGTAAAACACCACTACGAAGCGCCGGACGAGCCTTCTGCGCCGTGCATACATCTGCAGAACGCCTTTTTTTACGAGCTCCCGTGCCAGGCTTCCAGGACAGACTGTGATCTATCAACATTTATTCTCACCACAGCCAAGAACAGAGTGGGAAAGAGAGTCTCTGTGTGAGGGATTGAGCGCGAGGAGAAAGAGAGTGAGAGGCCGAGAGGAAGATCGAAAGGACAAGCCAAAGCACTTTTTGTTTTGATTCTGGCTCATGAATTAGGGTTTTCACACACACAGCCAGACTCCCTCCACTGAATCCATCCACACAGAACAAGATTATTATCTAGGCCTCCCGATGCTGTGTTCTTTCCTCCTGCCACTTATTGTACACATGTGAAAAAGCCAATAACTTGGCTAAAGCCCAGATTTTCCTTAAAGGAGACAGTGTGAGACCATAATCTTAAAGGGTTAATGAAAACTTTGTCATCATTTAGTCATCTAAAACAGTATGACTTTAGTCATCCAAACCTGTATGACATTGTGTAACACAAAGGAAAATTTTTGACTGGTTTGTCTGAACAATTTAACTTAAAGGGGTCCAAAACAACACTGGGCCCCAGCGGCTTTCACTGTGTGAAAAAAAAAAATAAAAACAACTTTTTTTTAATATATTTTTTTAGGTTCCACAGAAAGTTTTAGAATGACATGAGGGTGAGTAAATGATGACAGAATTTTCATTTCAGGGTGAACTATCCCTTTAAGTCATTTTTTAGCCAATGTGAGAACACAAGAAAAAGTGCTGGTGATGAAGAGAGTTAGCCAGACTCAATCTCAGCAGGAGAAGAGGAGGATGAGCTGAAGGAAGAAGAACAGTAAAGAAAGTAAATGAGAAGCAGATTATAGGCAGTTACTGGCAGGAAGCATCAGTTTCCTCCCTCAATATAGCGGCAGACTCCCATTGAGAGGATGAAGGCCTGGAGTGTGTTTGTGTGTGCGTGTGTGTGGTTGTGGTTGTGTTTGTGTGTTTGTTTCCGTTTCGTTGCGGTTCACTGCCATCCCCTCCTCATTGCTTCGTGGCAGTAAGTGGAGGGGGTAGTCTTGTCCCAAACATAAACCTTACCAGATAAACATGAAAATGCAATTCATTGGAAAAATGTGCTTGTGGCAACATTTCTGCAAAATAATTTTACATTGCTTTTTACACTTTTTTTGTGTAATGAAAAGTGAAATGTCTAGTGAGTGGCACTAAAAGCACTGTCAGTTTTATCTGAAACAGACGATCAAGAATCTGGCAACATTTTATTATATAGGTTGTTGTGCATATTGTGGCAGTTTAAAAATGAAATATCTGGCGAGTGTCTAAAAGTTTAATGCTCTATTGTGCTTGAAAATAACATATCACCAACACTAAACCTTACCCTAAACCTAACCAACAGAGTTGACAAAAGCAAAGGTGAGATAAAAATGAATTGGTTCGTTGAGCTCTTTTCTCATGACTTGTGTTTCACGGGACTCGTACCTGAGCGCACCGCATCATAAGTGCAATCCTGTACCAGGTGAACTACTGAGTAAGCGTTCGAAAAGCCAGGCATATTGAGCTAATTACGTGATGCAAACATCAAAATGTATTAGTTTGCTAATCATGCACTGAGGTAAAAGTGTTTTAAGGTCTTGTACAAGTATTGTACAAGAACAATGTGAAATTTCATCTGGGATCTGAACTGAATTGCATTTATACCGTAGATTTGTTTTTTGGGTTTTACAAAATGTAGGTGGAGACACTTTTTTTCCAATAAACCTGGGTTGCAAATATGAGATGCGTTTGTATTCTTTTCAGAGTCAGTTTTGATAATTGATATTTCAAAGTAATGGTTAAATAATAATAATAATTCTCAGGACCCCATTAGGGACCTTTGTGGGTCCCTTCATCCACAACACTCCAGATTGTCCGGTGATTGCCCTGCTAGAATGAATCTTCCCAAAAATGAATGCGATGCTTGCATTTTGATACATCCTCCTTTCAGAGTTCACTTGACTTTTATCCTGTTACACGACACCCCTACCGTGCCCTCATATTCTCTCTTTTTGTTTCTCTCTCTGTCTTAAAATATCTTTCAGCAGCCCTGTGGTCAACACACTGTCACACATCCATGTCTGCTTGCCTCACGCACTCTCTCGCTCTCTCTCTCTTTGAAGTGCCAGTGAGGTGTGTCGGAGCTTGGTGGCCATTCTCCTCTTGGCATTCAACAAATTTGACATCAATCAGGTCACGTGATCACTGAGCAGTACGTGAACCTTCCTTCCCATAGAGAGACCTGTGTTTAAGAGCACTCACATGTGCCATGAGATAAACCCTAGCCCACTTTTATATACTCCACATCTTCCTAATCCACTTTTATTGGCTGCTAAAAATAAAAAAAAATGCTGTTCATATCATTCTGAAATGTATATATGTGAAAGCTGTTGTCATCCTTTCAACTACAGTCATTTTAAGTCTATTCTGAGCCAAAGGCTGGATGTGGGCTGATGCATGTCTAAATCACAACAGAGGAAATATCACGCAAAAGCTTGCATATCAAAAAGTGTTAAAGAAGAAACGAGTGATGCGCAGCATAATCTGACCTACATCCAGGACACTAGCTCTGTGCTACAAAACTATACTGTCATCAATAAGTTATACAATCTGTAAATTACTGGCATCTGACCTTCTCATTCTGGTAAGAGCAGTGAGTTACTCAACAATGAACATGAGAGTTGACCAGAGATAAAATAAGAAAAAAATTGTAAATGGAAAAACAACAAAATCTATTTATTCAAGACGAGAAGTTAATATTATTGGAAAATAATACACAGATTTTGATTTGGGGAATATGAATTTTGGAATGTGTGAATCTAATTCACAGCTCACACTGAAAGAAATGAGAGATTATGAAAGCTTGAGAAAAATGCACATTTTTAAACAATGCACGAGTTAAAAAGGCATTTATCTGTCCAAATTGTTGTAATAAAATGTCTCAATTTCTTATAGCATTGTTCCTCTGACTATTTAATGGCCCTTTTGTTTATTGTTCTCACTCACTTTCCTTTTGCAGCACCACAGCCTCCATCTGAAGCTTGTGTCACAAAGAGGGATTGGATGCGATCCTTGTTGCCTTTATAAGGCATACGGGAAGGCTCCCAGCTCTGTCAGCTCATTAAAAACACAACATGCCCACACGCACCCATAATAACGCAGATCATCATACTCCTTCAAACACAGTCTTTACCTCAGGCAAGCCACAAGACACGATGAAATGAGAAAATCCTCCAACCAAGAGAAAAAAGCCCCAAACAGTAATATAATCATAATGAGGCTGGTGGTTTATTTCCAAACAACTTTTTTCATCAGTTGATTCCCCTTGAAGATCTCGACTCTGTCAAATCATTAATAAAGCATCATGCCGTAAATAACCAAAACACTCTCTACAGCCATGAGCCACGTCTTTCCTCCCTCTCATTCATCCTATAGCCATCTATCTATTTGTGAACCATGTGAACACACTATTCAAAACTCAACAGAGATAAAGAGGAATAATGCAGTTGTGTTTAATTATTTGCTGATAAAGTTAGTTAAGCTTTTGTCAAATCTAGAGGGTCTGTGCCCGGTTGCATAAAGCACCTTAAGTTTTTCCCTTAAGTATGATACATAAGGGGCGATTAACCCTTACCTAAGAGAATAACTTAAGGGTGTTGCATATAATCTCTTAAACGGTTCTCTTAGGTAAGGGAAACATTTAAGTGTTTCACGACAGCGATCCTGGATTTACGTTATAAAAGTCTGTTGTTGCCATAGATACGGAAAACACTAACATGTCGGAATATCACGTGTCAGTCCTCTGATGCTATCACGCAACACCGCGTTAGCTCCGAAAGTGGCGGCAGTTTGTGTTGTTCACCGTCTCATGCTTTGGCATTTGTTTAGGTTTTGTGAATGCACTTCTGGCTCTGTGTCTCGAAATACAGCTGAGTATATTTCCATAGCATACCCGTTTTCTTCTGTCATGATTCCTTTGTAAAACACAGAATCAGCTCGTTCTCCTGTGAATCTTTTTCTGCACGGGTCGGCCACACACTCTCTTAACGTTGTGATAGTTTACATGCAAGTCACGTATAATGACAGACAGACAGCCGTCTAGATTGATAGCGATGTCAAATATTGCACGTCGATCAAATCGGTATTCTTGCAACAATTTTTCATCGCTAAATTGGTCCAGAGGGTTCTCCCTATTCCCTATAATCTTCAGCTGGTTCCATAAATTCAGCCATGTCGTCTTATTTTTGTCCGCGTTACTCTTAAGGTTACGATTTCCAAACCTTAAGTTATACTTAGGGAAATTACCGTTACGGGGTTTTATGCAACACTTAACGATTACTTAAGTGAAAAAACAGCATTTAAGGTAAATTCTAAGTGTTTATGACGTTTCACTTAAAAAAACCGTTAAGTAACACTTAAGGGTATTTTTCTGCAACACCCTTAGGTTTAAGGGAAACAAAAGGGTGACCTTAAGGGAAAATTACACGTAAGGGGCTTTATGCAACCGGGCACAGGTTCTGAACCTTCTATAATCCTTTGTTTTAGACACTCAGTATCTCTCTCTCCAGTAGTGTTTTCTGCTATGCATAACCCTCATAATGGGATATACATACAGAAATCGCACACATATAGTTGGACAGAAATCACACACATACACACACTCTCACACATCCGTAATCATGCCTATACCTCTTGTGTTGGTTGCCATGTCCGCCACCTTCTGAAAGGCATCCAGAAAGGCCACTGCTGCAAGCACGGTGGTTCTGAAAAGCAAAAAATCAATGGGATAAATTGATGTCATTGTCTTTTCTTAGCATTCAATAAAACCGTCTTCACATGACAGGTGCGGATGTGAACCGGACACTGAACTTACCGGAGTTGAGAGTGCAGCTTGGTGGCCTTGGCACTGAAGTCTTCCCAGACAGGATATGAACACTGCAAAAGAACAAAGACACAAGGCGAGTTATGAGTGCGTCCTTTGTTCAAATATGTATTCGATGTACAAGGCACTAAATGTGTAATTTCAGTTTTCAAGTTCAGTGCATTGTTCGTACATTAACATTCAAAAGTTCTGGGTCGGTAAGATTTTTTTTTTTAAAGAAATCTATTATGCTCAACAAGGCTGCAGGTATTTAAACAAAAATACAATTAGACAGTAATACTATGAAATATATAGATAGATAGTTACCTTTAGTAACTTTATAAATGTCTTTATTGTCACATATGATCAATTTAATGAGCCCTTGTTGGATAAAAGTATTAATTTCATTCGAAACTAAAATTCAATTGTGGCATCCATAATCCTAATAGCAAATGTAAGCAGGACGTTAGCTATAGATAAAACACTGTAGTCATGCGGCCCTTTACATATATAATGTGTGTGTTTCTATATGGATATGATAATTTGCAGGGATGTATTTTGTCCTGGGGCAGGAACAGGAGTGTCGCCTGATGATAAGGGGACGAGCCATGTACAGCTCTGCCTAGTTGCCACGGAAACGCAGCAGACGAAGTATTCTGTGTGAAGTCTGCTTTACAACAGGCCACAGGCTAAATGCAATATCACAGTAACCGAGCAGAAACTAACAAGCATGTCGACTAGTACACACAATCTTGTGACTGTAATCCTGAGCTGTAATGGTGTTTTTCTCTCTTGAAATCACTTCAATAATGATCTTGCTTCAAAAACAGTCAAGACAGCCTTCTAGAACAGTAATATACTATGAAACTCTCTCCCACTATTTATATTAAGTCAATTTCGATTCTAACAGATTTTTTCTTGTATTCAATTTCTTGAACTGTCTTTCTTGAAATGAATTTTAATATAGCAAGACATTTTGCTAAATTTTGGAACATCACAATAACAAAACATGGTACATGGCATGGTTTTTAAGCATGATATAACTACTTAAAATTATATTACTTAAAAAAGCGGTAACCAAAAAAAATGCTACACATGGTAACATTTAAATGAACTGTATTCAAATTAAAGGTGCAGTCTGTAAGAATGACAGCTAGTGTTCGAAATAGGTACTGCAGTCCAAATTCAAAATATCGGATATCGTTGTTTCAACCGCCTCGAGGCTCACACTGGTTGCCAGTTTGAGGACACGCAACAGGAACAAGCATAATTGACAATGAAAGCAGAGGAGACTTACACACACTGTAAGTTGATGAGTTGTTTTAGAGATTTTTAGATAGATACCAAGGCTTTTTAGGTTGGGTAGAATCTTCAATCTCTGACCCAGAGATTGTTTGCTAGCTGCAATACACTGTGTTTCCTGCCAACTGGCATCCCGAAGTGAAAACTACTATTGGAAGTGGGCGAGATTACACAGACCAAAACAAAAACAGACATTCCATACACATTTCAAATTAAAATAACTGGTTGTAGAAGTGCTTTTCGGAGAAACGAGTATGTGAACTCAGCATGTTTCCAAAATATCTGCAAACATATGATGCTATTTTTATGCTTTAGTAGAGTGAAAAGTTACATACATCATCTTTAAAAGTGTTATGCAACATTACTGAATCAACCTAAATATGGTAGGTTACACCAGGAAAGACCAGGTAGAAATAGTTCTTCAAAGTAATAATTGCAGGTTATTTTTTAAAGTGTTTTTACAGTGTGATTTCAGAGTATCATATAAACAGGAGTGTAGAATATACGCATGTGAAATTTAGTATGTTTTTATATCTTGGTGTGTTTCTATTTTCATGGAGGACATCAGCTCTCAAAATATTTGCAAAATGTATGACGTATCACCTTGTTACTTCAATGTTAATCAGTAAGTTAGTTTGTGATCTCACTATCATTGTTGCATCTCCACTTCCAGCTCTTTTAAAAGTCTCTCCATAAGCCGCCCCTGGCCACAGCTGTCTTTGTTAGCATCTTAAGACCGCTGAGTTCAGTTGGGCTTTGAGCAGGGCAGATTCAGACCGCTGTGAGTCAAGGGGTGAAATTAGCCGCACTTCAGAGCATAGCTGGAGGTCAAGATTGTGCTCAGCAACTGGAAGAAGACCCCTCCACTTCCTCATACACCCACACTTTACCCAAATAACCCCTGTGCCATGTCTCACCTTGCCCCACAGTCAAAAAAAGAGAGAACAATTTTTAGATAAAAAGAAAAGAGACTGACACATGGGGACTGGAGCAAAATAGCCTAGAGCGCTGTGCAGAAGGGATTTGTTTCATGCATGACATCTGGCTTACTATTCTTAATTTAGGACGTTTGTCATTTCATCTACTGAATCGGGCAGAATTTGGATCTCTAATGTTATCTATGGTTTTACAAAATCTGTCGCTCTTTATTAATTTAATTTACTTTTTAAAGTGCCCCTATTGTGTTTTTTTAAACATTACCTTTCGTGTAGTGTTATACACACTTTGTGACTGTAAAAGGTTTGCAAAGTTTCAAAGATCAAAGTCCACAATAAATGGAGTTCTTGTCTCTCAAAAGAAAGTAGCGAATCTGAACTGCCTGAAACGAATCATCAGTAAATCCAGTCTTCCTTCCTGTAAGAACCTACGTCTACTTTGTCTACTTTTAAAAGGGGCTTTCGCATCGGGTAATTCTAGGAACTTAGTTCTAGGGACTAGCCACCAGGGTGGTTCCCCGAGAAACATTTTCCTGGTTGCATTCGCATCGCCAGTTGGAACTCTGAAATGACATAAACCACGCTTGTTGTTGTGACTTTTAATTTGACGCCGTTGAGAATGCCAGCCAGAGCCTGAGCAGTGAGCATAGTGCTCGCATTCTCTGTGTTCATTAGTTTATGATCTGTCTAACAGTCCTGTCTAATATATTATTAGATAGAACTGTTATACATACAAAGTAGACAGTATATGAAAAGGTATTAGCGCATGCCGTGTGGTTGAAAACCAGTGTCGCTAGCGGAGCAGAAATACATAATCATGTTTTGCTTGGTCCCCTCAAAGTTGCGATGGATTTTCTCCTTAGCGTAAAGGTTAAGAGGCCCATCTATCACTGTTTTCCATGTTTGTAGAGTTAGTCTGTGGAGTAGATATATAGGCTAAAATCTTTTTTTTTGGTGGATGCTGGTGCTCAGCGTACACTAACGTCACTGGTAGTTCCTATAGTGCTTTTTTAGACCCTACTCTGAAGTAGGAGCTAAATTAGTTCCTCAAAAAGGAGTTCCTAGAACTAAAATCATTCCTAGTTCCTGCGGTGTGAACAGGCCAGAATCCGGGAATTTCCGCCAATAGTTCTAGGAACTATGAAAAGGTTACTCCGGTGCGAAAGCCCCTAAACACTGTAGTTGTAGCTGAGGCCTGAAAGAGTTTGGCTCATGTTGTCAACATGTCAAGAAGACGCTGTTTTCTGTGCTGGGAAAACAAATCCACTTTGCATGCACTACCTAGTATGAGGACTTGATGTTAAAACCAATGTGCGATACTGTTCATATCACTGTGTATACAAGTGCAGAGGAAGCCTCTGAATTCAGATATGGCCATTTTGGCTCCGACATGCACTGTAAGCGGTAGACCTTTTTTAGCTTTAGTTACGGTAGGCTATGTGATGAAGGTGAAAATAAATGAAGAGTAGAATTAATATTAGTAATAAATAATATTCCACAATGGTAGATATTTCTATTCAGACAAGATAATTTTTCTTTAAGGACATGTGAATTAGCCAAAAAAGTACTGTAGGTTTATGGTCCTTGCACACCGAGTCCGAAATTTAAGTCCCATCCATACGAATTAATACTTTTTTTTTTTTAAATTGCAAAACAATACAAAATAGAGACTTCCGGCAGGGTGGATGATTTTGTTGTCCTCTCTCTTCTTAAAAAGAGAAAAAAAAAGGAAATATTGGGTCCATCCAATCCTGAGATTGCGTAGAGAGGAAGCAGAGTTCCACCTCCTTATCAAGGAGCTGTGGGATTATCCCGAGCGATTCAAAGTGTACTTCAGGATGTCAGTGGCTCAGTTTGATGCTTTGCTAGCGATACTGGAGCCACATATTAAAAAGAAGACCACCAATTTCCGTGAACCAATTGATCCAGAACAGTTCTGGATTTTGGCATTCGCTTGTATGGTGGCTCTGAATTGTCAAAACACCTATTAAAATGCTTGCTGCTAATGCGAAAAATGCAGAATATTGAATACGATCCGAATTTTTTTATTACGGACGAAAGTTTCGGAGGCAGTGTGTAAACGTGATTGACACAACGTGAGGTCATTTATTTTTTGATGTGCACTACCGTCACTATTTTGGACACATTGTGCAAGGACCTTTAGATTTGTGTTTGTTTTAGAAGAGGATTAAAATAAAATGTCAAATCTATCAAATATGTCAAGCAAGAGAAAGAAAGAAAGAAAGAAAGAAAGAAAGAAAGAAAGAAAGAAAGAAAGAAAGCAAGCTCAGTGGATGAGCGCAGAAGGGCCCAGTCACTGGTGACACTACAAAAGCGCCTGGTACGCTGACAAAGATTGTGAGCGTCTCTCCTTTGATCCAGCATCTTGTCCTGCTTGTTTGATGTCTGCTAATTTCGCTCTGAAATCTGAACACGTTACTCCAGAGGGAAACCCTGCACTGTTTGAAGTGCTCTAATCTGCAGCATTGGACAGAGGATCATCATCTTTGGGGGCTTGTGGGAGAGTGATAAGGCACAAGACCCACCCCCCTCATCCATCTCCGGACATTAGCATATTCATAGGCTAATCCAATAGCAGGGCAGCACTGTGTCCAATTATGCAAATACTGTTAGCTGGCTCATTGAAGCAAAGTCATTTCAAATATTTCTATCCCTGTCTTTATTCAGTCTCTTTCTGAACTTGCCAAGTGATCCACAAACAATTGGGTAAGTACCTCTACCCACCATTTTAGATAAAACATGCCCAAGTGAGCCCTGTAAAGGAAGCCGGCTATTTTCTGTTTTACCAAACCGAGTGGAAAAAAACGGCACTAAAGGTGAATTTTAATAAGGCCAAAAAACAGCCAGAATTCTGGCAGATGATAAAAGCTAAAGCCATTTAATGCATTCCATAAGCAACAACACAATATAAGTGATACCACAAAATCTGCCAACATTACCACAGCAGGCAGCTGCTGGATTTGGGTCAATGACAATTAAGAGAAAAATCTAAAAAAAATAAATAAATAAATAAACATGTGCATAAGCATGTGCCATGTACCTAACTGTATAAAATTGAAACATTTAGTCAAATAAGAGTAGTATGAATTCAATTTAAAGTATTTTGAACAATTGAACAGATCTGAAAAAAAAGAGCGTCACACCTCCCAAACCACCATGATTGTGAATAGACCAGGACTGCATTTCCCAAAAGCATTGTAAGCCTAAGTAGATCATAGAGCCATTGCCACCAATGTAGAAATGTAGCTCAGGTCCAGAGATACTTTAATTAAATCAACATTATTACAAATCTTTGATAATCACAAGGTGTATCAACCGCAGAAACACACATGAACACATGTATTGCTCAGCCACTGCATTGTTTTCTCTCATTGGCCTTAAATACTTTCTGTCAGCCATTATCCCAGGTTCTGTTGTAGAGGTGTACAGGGCAAACAAACCCTGTGCCTTGATAATGTGAGGAGGATTAAATTCAATTGATTATGATGATGGCGCTTGTAAAGGTCAGCTGTCAGCTTGTCAGCTTGCTCAGAGAAATACTCCTTGCTCAATTTGAGCTCCATCATTGTCAATGATCCTTAAGGAAATGATTCGTAAACTTCAGAAGTACAGTATGTCTGCTATGCATTTCCTATAAAAGTGACATATGCAACTAAAAGAGGCAGTCTAGCTCCATAGATGTCTATGAAATCACCAGAGAAGACTGATCTTGCTGCTATTGATCTGGCTTAACAAAGGAAGCCCTCTCTGGCATTATTCCTGCTAATGGAATCCCACGAGGAGCCACTGCCTCAGATCTTAAAGACACATTCTGTCAAAGTTCAAATGACTCATTTTCATTTATGATCCTAAAATGAATAGCTCACTGCTGCCTTCATTTCTCTATTCTTCCCCGCTGCTTTCGCTAGTGATTGTGGAAGACAAAGGCAGAGCTGCATTAGACTAATTCTATTTCTACAACTGAATCATTTCAAATGCTCAAACAAAGGCTCAAGCCATTAAACAATAATGGATATTTTATTTATTTCATAATTCATACACTTATCTAGAGTATCACTTTTGCAACTGAATTCTGTTGTCAGCCTTTTCTTACTATGTCCAAGCTGAAGTATTCTGTATAGTTGTACTGTATAGCCACTTTTTCACCATCGGGCCAAACCGTTGTCTTTGCTTAACAGTTCCATTCCATACTGATCAGGGCCAGCCGGTACAGATATGGTTCCATTTCCACTGTAGGGCTGACAACCGCTGCTCTTTGGAATGTATTACAAAAGCTTCAGTCCTTGCATTGGTAACGCAAGATTATAAAACAGATAGTTCCGGTCCTTGATTCTGATTGGTTGAGCTGTGCTCGAAGCCATTGTAAATTACTCAACAAACATACACCTGTGACCGCATTACATTAGTCTTACTGCGCAACTGCCATTTGTGATTCTTTGTTGCTGCATGTGTTGCTTGACAACCTCTTTGGAACTATGTGTTATATGTGAGGAATAAATGTGTTGTAATGTTACATTTTTTGTTGCTGGTGTTTATTTTATGAATAAAATAAATATTAAAATTAATATTTTTATGGAGTAACCGTTTTATAAAATCAATAAGCCCCTTGAAGCTGTGTTTTACAGTGAATTTAGAACCCCGCTCCACGTCGTTGTTCTAAATTCACTGTAAACCATAGCTTCGCAGAGCTTATTACTTTAGTTTATAAATGATATGAGATGTAAATAGCGACCGTAATGGGGGATGCTCATCAGATATTTATTTTAATTTTATTATTAATTTGTGTTCATGTCACTCAAATAGCATGCTTAGCCAGAGAAACTGGACGCCAGACAGGTGACCAATCCTGAGTGGTGATGTCACTACACGCATTCTACCTGGACGATTCAGCACAGCTGGCTAATTCTGGCCCGAGAACGGTTTGCAATCGTAGCATGCCATACCAGGCTCTTGGGGAAATACAACTGGAACCTTGCTATTCTTAGAACCGTTCGGTGCAACGGTGGAAAAGTGGCTTATGATTAATATTTTTTGGAGCTTAATGTGTTCTTAAAGTCTTAAAGATGTTATTGCAAGAACTGTGTTTTAACAACATGGCTGTAGAGCTGTAGTTCGCTTATTTCCAACAACAGACAAGTTTCCATCCACCTATTTTTATGCAAATTTTGGGATATTGCCTGAAAAAAAAAAACACTGGATGGAAATGCCAAGATGCGCATAAATTCTAAAAATACGCTTAAAAAAACGTGTGAGCTCAATTGAGGTGGATACATTTTTTATGTTTATGATGTAGGCCTATGATGTAGGATAAATACATATACAAATACATATTTTAGTAATAATAATAAATAAGGTATCATTAGAAAGCTGAAACACTCAAAGTTCATCTTGTGATATAGATATTGTGTTACGTTGTGTTTGGAAAGGGTACTTAAAGCCCATGTTGCAGGTTAACCACCACTGTCGATTAATGGGTACATAAATCACTCAAGATATATACTGTATATCATTTTTAAAATGTCGCAAAAATGGTCTTAAAGACCAGTTTTTTTACGTTTTTGGTATTAACGTTTTTTTTTCGGTGATGACGTCACGTTGGGGAGAAGTGGAGGAAAGGTAGCCTCAGTCTAGTATTAGAACTATGGCGACTGACTGGGATGAGGAAGAGGTGGCAAGAGCCAACTTGTATGATGGCCCGCAGCCGTATAATTTTGAACCTGCCAGACGTGAGAGGACAAATGATGAGGAATTGCCAAGAACTGATCGCCGTCAATGCCAATTAAATGCATGGTCCGAGGAGAATGAGTGGAGAGTTGGTGAAGTGTCCTGGTGAGTTGCTATCATTTAGCAACGCAGCAATGAGCACTGGAGCGAGTCTACGAGCAGCAGTGCACAATAACGACACATTTTTTTTTTTTTTTACTGTCATTGAATGGAGTGAAAAATCGACGTTTTCTTTATATCTTGTGGCAGTGATCATGACGTTCTGATAAGTACCGGTAACCTTTGTCATAGTGTCGTAGTACTGGTAAACTTTGTCATCTAGAAATAGAAGGCATCAAGCTAGCTATATGGGCGTTTCTAAGCGTTTATCTCTTCCTCCGGTGAAAATGTTGTTGCAAACTTAGCCGCCGCGTGTCTGTCGCTGTGTTTGGCAGGTGCTTGTGTGGGCAGTGCCGTCCCATGGAAACTGTAGGGAAGTAAGTGCGTTTTGGTCGCTGGTCGAGGAGCTCACCCCGTGACCAGATGTGCGATTATCTATCTAGCTCCTAACGTTATGCTATCTAGCTGTCTGCCTATCTCTCTCTATACTAGCCTATCTATCTATCTATCTATCTATCTATCTATCTATCTATCTATCTATCTATCTATCTATCTATCTATCTATCTATCTATCTATCTATCTATCTATCTATCTATCTATCTGTCTGTCTGTCTGTCTATATATCTTATCTATCTATCTATCTATCTATCTATCTATCTATCTATCTATCTATCTATCTATCTATCTATCTATATCTATGTATTTATCTATTTATCTATAATCTGCGCTCTCTGAATACTCTCATCTACTACTCGTTTCATAGTTGCTCTCAAGGCGGGGTTTGGTAAATTCTCTCCCCAAGGTGACCTAATGCAATGCAATGTGGGGGAAAGGAGAATCGTTGCAAACCGCTGTAAGATAGTACTACTTTTTCTAATTATATTCCATTTTGTGATGCCCAACAACATAAAATACAATGGATAACAGTTTAAATGTTTATTACCAACAAGCAAATTGCACAAATTCGTTGAAAAATTAACCCTGCAACACGGCCTTTAAAATCTGTCTTGCGGGCTCAATTTCTGTGAAATCAACATCAAAATTGAAACACAACTTAGTTACACATGTGGTTTTATTTGTCTAGCATTTTTACAGTTCAAATTATTTTGTGCTTTTTTTGAAGTGCTTAAGATCTGCAATAATCTGCTGAGTAGCTTCTATAGAAGAGACTAACCTTAGGTCTGTATATCAAAGCATTCACAAATTACAAAAATTACAGTTAACAGGTTAATTAAATCAGAGATTCAAACTGGGAAGGCTCATAGGACTGTAACAAGTGATCCATGAGGACTGGTCCCTGATCAGTAGTTCATTAAAAAGTTCTTAAGAGGGTCTCTGAAACGGTTGTTAATGTTTTCATTAGCACTATTTGTGGAGCTTAAATGTAGATGATGAATATTTAACTGTTCTATATCAATGTTAATGTTGTGTTTTTAAAATTATCTCACTGATACAAATTAATCTAACAGATTAATGTTACACTGCAAAGTTTGTATTAATAATATTTATGGGGTTATAAATGTACACAAAATGAAATGATATTAACAGAGTGCCAAGTTGTGTATCATGTTTCTTAAAGACTCTTTGAAAAATCACCTAACTTGAATTACACTGGCAGACAAGCAGTTGTCAGATTAAAAAGAGATTGTATGCTTCATAATTTATGAGCAAAAAAGCTTACTTATTCTAAATACAAACAAATTATGGATGTTTTATTAGATATAGGGGTCTAAAAAGATTAGAAGATTTGCTCCATTTCATTTCTTTTTTTTCTCAGCTAAACTAATGATGGGTCTGTGATAGAACCTCTGAGACTCTTGATATGCTCTTAATAAAACAATTTCTTCTATCACCTCCTCCACTTCTACAACGAGCAGATAAAGGGATGAATGGGGGAATGGAGGAATGCACGTATTTGGAGAACAGACATCAAGGGGCTAGTGGAAGCCATGAAACGTGATTGGCTGTTCTGCTTCCGCTGGGCTTCTTTGAAGCGGCACTGATTGGCTTTGTGCTTTTGTGGGCAGAGGACAGAAACTGCCAGTGTGTTCAAAGCACTCAATACAGTACACAAAAGTATTTGGTGCGAACGAATGAATGAATGAATGAATGAATGAATGAATGAACGAACGAACGAACGAAAGAGGGAAGAAAATCATCTCTATTTCTGACATTTACCACAGCCGCCTGAAGCCATGCCCTAATGAATAATGGAAATCACTTAACATGAGCGCTATGCAAGCTCTTCTTTTCTCTCCCCATCTCTCTCTATCTCTCTTTCTCATCCATTCTCTAATATAAATGTGTCTTTCCTTGAACTGCTCATTTTCATTTCCCTTTCCTTCCAATTTGAATCTTTCTCTAATACGCAACCACCAGTAATTTCCATTCTTTTCAGTTTCCTGATAATAACAGAACATATCAACATAAGAATGAGAGCAGTTATGCACAGACAGAGACTGATTTGAGTGTATATAAACATATATTTCCTATCTCTTTCTAACACACCCCACCAACCCAACTCAAATCTGTTTTCCTGCCTCAAGTTCAATAAGGGTATTTAGTCTGATTGAAAGCTATATGACAGAGACCACTTAGATATACTAGATGTTGTATATCCTGATGTAGGTAATTTAATGTAAAGGAAGGGAGGTTACTGTGATTGACAACCAGTCAGAGAAATGGTGCAACTTTAACGACAGGGTTGTCATCAAGCTGAAAGAACAGGTGCCCTTGTGCATAACAATATCTGTCTATATAGCTCTGGCTAGAGCTGCTTAATATTTTGTGGAAACATATATATATGTGTGTGTGTGTATGTAGTATATATATGTACTGTATGTATATATATATATATATATATATATACTACCAGACAAAAATGTTTAATAATTAAGATTTTTTTTTAATGGATTACAATTTTTGAAAGAAGTCTCTTATGCTCACCAAGGCTTTTTTTAATTATTATCTTACTTACCACAAACTTTGGAATGTCATGGTTTCCACAAAATATTTTCAACATTGATAATAATAAGAAATGTTTCTTGGTCATTCACATTCACAGACCTCCAAGAACCCTGCAGATCTCTGGGGATCCTTGAACCATTAAAATATATTTCTAATGTTAAGAATGGGTCTAAAGAGCAGTCTGGGTATACGTGCCTCTCCTGTCCCTTAATTGCAACTGCATTTAAAGCCCTCTGTTAACACCCTTGATCCTTTGTCATTAGGCTGCACCATGTGTGAAAGATAGAGCTTTAAAATGAAATGCAGTTTGATACATTTTCAGCTGCAGGATCAGCTGAGCTTAAAAGGCAACCCAGATGGGGCTCAAACCCACAATCCTCAGCTCTAAAAATCTGATGCCTACCAAGAGGCCACTGGGCTCATATAGCAGTATTCGCAACAGCAAAGATCCCCGCTTTGAACCTGAGAAGTAAAATGTTCATTTGACACATATTTCAGTGCTTACCCATAATCATCACTCTTTGGGAGATTTTCCTCAGCAGACATAATAGATGAGATGAGTTTGACAGTCCAAACAAAGACGCGCTGAGTATTCCTGGAAAATTGCCAAGAACACTCCTCCATCCAAAACATGTTGATTCATCTTTAACAAGCTTAACAAGGGGCCAGTGAAAACACATGCTCATTTAGATGGCACTAACCTGTTGTCTCAGGGCTTTTCTATTAAAAAATAAACGATGAGCGGACATAAGTTGAGTGGCCATGAGGATTCTCAGCCTCATTGTTTGAATAAAGCGGTAAAGGCCAGAATGATAACTATAATGATAACTATATTAGCATATACACCATAGCATGATAACATTCTGTCTATTATAAGCATACTGCATAGTTGTCATCTGCAGGTTTAAATGATCAAGCTTGTTAAAGTCTGTTGGATTCTGATTGCCTGTCAGTTTTTTTTTATCATTCATCAGCTGGAAAAATCACTCTAAAAGTGATTCCAACAATATTGTTTGGTGTTGACTTCCCTGTTTATTCATAGTTATAGTTACTATTATAGTTATCGCTTTTGGTGTGAACGGGCCTTAATACAGACAAACAGTTTTTGTCTGTCATACTCACTCATACTGAACTGCTCTGCAAAAGTGTATAAGACAATGATGTTGGTTAACCTAATTGTGGTTATCAGTAAGCCACATTTACAGTGATTTCTTCAACTAGGGCACTTCTGGCCATGTGGACTCTCTCTAGTTTGTTTTATTTGACCACTAATAATGTCCAACACTTATATACTTTATATAGTATATAACATGTTTGTAGAAGGATCTCAGGAGTCTGCAAATTCTCGATTAGAGGCATCTTCTTCAATGAAGAAATATCAATGAATGATTGGAGAGAGATCTGTAGAGATGCTCAGAAGCAAACTGTTAAAACAAGATTGAAATTGTTACGAGTTGTAACCACAGTATTACTAAACAAATTCAACAAGAATATTACAGACATCTGTCCTAAATGCAATTCATTTAAAGGTACTTTCTTTCATTGTGTATGTGAGTGTGAAGAGATCTTGAAATTCTGGAAAGGAGTGCAGACTAGAGAAAATAATCAGTTACAATTTCAATTGAATCAAACATTTGTATATTAAACTTATATCCTAGTAATCTCAAATTGAGAAGAAGAGAATATATTTTTGTTTATATGTGTATTATACAAGCTAAGCGTCTTATAGCGCTTCATTGGAAAAAGTTGGAGGCAGCAAGCATAGGGAGATGGCTCATGGAGATGGCAATGAATATGTCGTTGGAGAAAATAACGTATATCATCAAAGGCTTTTGAAGAGGCTTGGAACCCCTTTATGTTTTTCTTAGAAAAAGAAAACAATGGGGATATATCTGATTAGAAGATATGTAAGAAAAGTATTGTTGGATGCGTCTTGCTACTAGCCTTAATTATTTTTATTTTTTTGTCTGTTTGTATGTATTTGTTGGTGTATATAGGTGCATATATTGATTTGTTTCCCTTACTTTTCTTTTGATTATAAATAAGTGAAAGTTTATGTCAAAGTTTGTGTTGTTTTTGTTATACAGTCTTTGTTATGTAATCTTAAAAGCAATACAAAATAATATTCAACACATGCATCACAGGAGCTTTGTGTTTCTTTTTTCTCATTTATTTCTGAAAGTAAATCATTGAAATTCCCACTGCAGTGCCATTTCTGCCACATCTACAATTATATTAGCATTCTGTTGTAGAAATGACAGTGGTGACAGTTTTTTTTAATAAGAGGGGTTGCTATTTTCATAGCATCCTATGTTTAATACAAATTAAATTATATTTAAATTAAAATTACATGGAATGTTCAAATTCTTTGCAAAATTTGACAAAGTTTGGTCAACAAACCATTTCTGATGTGAAAAGTGAAACGTACCTTTATATATATATTTTTTTTTTATCACACATCACATGTCATCAAGTATTTTCCTTACTGACAATTAATACAAAGTGATAATTCATATTTTTATGATGGGTTTTCATATTTTAAAATTGAAAGTTTGGCTCTGGAACAACAGAGCCAAGTTGCTTTTAATGTGATATTAAAAGAAAAGATCGAAATCAAATCCAAAAATAAATTTAGTTAAATTTTATTTACATTTAAATGTAGTTTTACTAAAAATCAACTCATGAAATTTAAAAGTGCCAGAAGCCAAAGAAAAAGCCCTGTATACCATGATTTCAGGTCCATTTCCAGGCAAACATTCAAAGGATTACTAAAGGCATAGTTCAGATTCAGTAGCCGGGCAGAATGAGATCTAGACCAAGTGTGTGAGTCTATATGAGCGTCTCTACTCTAGGCTGGTATGCGCAACTCTGTGTGAGGCACGCAAATGTAAACAGCAGTGATATACAACAGGTCCAGCTGGCAAACAGACAACTGTGTGCTTGTGTCATCATCAGGACTAATGCTGGTGTCCCTCTCGCTTGCTTAGGGCCCTTTCACCTAAAGAAGGGGGGTAAGAATGTGGGTCTAAATATGACAGCCCACTCCACTCCTCAACCCCTTCCATCTCATTTCTCCATCCCCCTCCCTTCAAATCCGATCATCCTCCCCCATGATCCAGAGCCATAATCATCATAACAACCCTTTTGCAACAATGTCCCCCCAAGAGCCAGACACAAAAACACACATGTACAGCTCTGCATCGAAATCAAACTGATGCTGATTTCGATTAAATTAAATTAAATTGATTAAATTAGAAGCAACATTCACATTCCTAAAAGAGCCTTGTATGGCATTATTCCTTTCTGTTCCTATTTGACAGGAAACAGTAATCATTCACATACAGTGACATTTTCCCCACATGCTTTCCTGCAGATCTTCTGGGTGAAGAAGAGCACTAGTAGAAAATCTATACTTCATTGATTCAGGTGGGGAATTGGGGCCTTATTTATTCCAGTACTGTTAGGATCTCAGAGATGAAACAAAGAAGATCCAGCTGACATTCTGGTGATGAGACACATATGACAAGTGAGCTGGCATAGCCACAGGCTGCCCACAACCCACTAACAAAGACACGCAAAGGCAGAAGCAGAGAGAAGACAGTGGTAGATTTTCCAAATCTTGGCTCTTGAAAAATAACTTCATTTTTGTTTCATTACTCAATGAAATAGCTGCACTTTCTTAGAGTTAACCATCATAAAATTCTTCAACATTAACAACTCCGCTACAGTACTTCCCTGCTTTTCCCATCTCAATATAGTAACATGAGAGATTGACAAACAGCATGTCTGCACTGGATCCACGCGGCAACAAGGTCCAATCACAGAGCGAGTTTGAGCGAGACCAGGAACAGCGAAGCATCTGAATCAACCTACATCTTAAAGGTGAAGCCTGGATCTGGATCTTTAGCACTCGTTCTCTACAGAACTGTGCCAGACACCGAAATGTGGGGCTCTTAGGCAAACATCATCGACCCACTGTGCCAAAGCCACTGTCTGCTCAATAGTCAGACAGGCATGTTGGCATGATAGCTGACCCATATTTTGCAATCCCCCATTTAACGGCATGGAAGCAAATGGGACCATGAGCATGCTGGAGAAGTAAGAGTTAAATTATGAATGGGAAGAGAAAATCTGTGTAAGGAGAGCAGAGATCAGATGCAGATGGGGTGGGTGTGCTGTTTAAAGCTATTAGATCTTAAGAAAATCATGTATTTTTGTCAATACAGTAAAACAACAAAAATTAAAATTTAATACAAATTAGTTGTGGTCGCTATTGGGCCTCATCGGCTGTGTTATTGCCAGAACGTCAGAATATAGGCTATTGCATGGAAACGAGTCCCCAAAAACCGGTCAGCATACATTCAGAACGATTGTGTGTGCTTTTTCACGCTGTGGTTAAAATATGAACTCAGACAGAAGATCGATACGGCGCTTTCACGCGAGCGCGGTCGCTCTTTTACGCTAATAGACCCAATGATATGACGGAACGCAAGACGCAACATATCTCACGGTGAGTGACACGGAATGGCGCGCGGGCACATCTGCTTAATCAGCAGCAGTTGAGTCTGTTTCCCATTGTGTGAGTGAAACCCCCTCCATTTCCTCTTTACATGAGCATTAGGGAAAAATGTATCAAGCTGAACGATACACAACATGCCTGTATATACGTAAACTAGCCTATGCGTGCATGCGTGCGTGTATGTAGGCTATGCATCTATCTCTCTATCTTCTTTAAAGGATAGTGAATGTCATACAGTAGTTCCCCCGGTCATTTTGGTGTAACATAAATAGGTGATTATATCGCATTATGGTTATTTGCTCAAAGACACTTTCGTGATAACAGGTTTCAGATTTTCACCATCTGCATGCTGGTCACGCTCATGAAGAATTTACGGTTTCATGTGTTTAAAGCGTCGTGTCAAACCTCTCACCTTCATATCATTGACAATCGCCTGGAATAATCCACCAAGAGCCCCGCACTCCTTCTCCACAGACTCCACGTTTATATTATCCATCTTCAGCGAATACAGAGCAAAAAAAAAGAAATCCTGGTGTTGAATTACTTCCACAATATCCCGAAGAGACGCGTCTTGAGAGCGTTTGTTGTGTTTGTTGAGTGTTTGTTGGTGAGAGCTAGATTTCAGCAGAAGCTGTCGGTTTTGCTGCCCAGAGGATTGAGGCAGATGATGGGGAGAGACGAGAGAGATGTGGGGTTAACTCTCTCTCCTCGGCTCCGGATCTACTCTCCGCGGTTGGAGGAGGTTAGGCTCGTGGATGGCCCCGTAATAGTCACGGTCATCTTCGGACAACGAGGCTGAATCGAGCTGAATGGATGTGAGAAGCGGAGAGTGTGTGTGGAGCGGTGCATCGGTGCGCCACCCGCCCGGCTGAGACTGGTGAGTGAGTGAGTGAGTGAGTGAACTGAGCAGCGGCGCAGCGCGGCAGGGCCAGTAACTCGATCTATGCGAATCGTATTGGGCAGAACAGTTTCTCTTGTCACATGGAGGCCGAAGGGAGGAGAGATGGGACACGAACACACAACATACAGTCCCAAGCGTGTCATTCGTTCTGTACAGTCTGAATATGAAACTCTGAAAGACAGACATTTCCAAAGGATCATATAGCCTACTATTACAGACAGCCTCGTTGTCCGAAGATGACCGTGACAATTAAGGGGCCATTCACGATTATTCTGTACAGGCCTATATAAAAAGCTATTAAAATTCTGGAAGAAAATGTATTATTAATAATTGTTAATTAGGCTATATACAATTATTTTAAATGAAATATTTCACATTATAATAATAATTATTTTTGTTATTATTATTATTATTCATCCTGTCATGTTAAAGGGGCAGGGACTATTAAAGGGGCAGTTAGTTCAATGTTGCTAGCAAAAAAAGTTCTGGTAATCATTGATTTTCAGAGTATGGAAATCTTGTTTTTTTATATTCCACCGAAGAAAGAATGAAATACAGGTTTGAAACAAAATAAGGGTGAGTAAAAAACAGAACTTCTATTTTTTTGTGAAATATTCCTTAAATGAAAACCATCTCAGTTTGGACATAAAGGGTGGGATTCAATCTATAGTGACTGCATTAATGCCCTGATAAATGATAATGAAGCTGAAGTAAGGTTTAATGATTATGTCTTACTGCTGTAATAAAAAAAAAAACAATCATATTGTTCTCTTGTCACAGTGGAAGGGGGAGGATGAAGCCCTCTCGCAAAGGTTCAAAAGCAAGGTCACAGTGCCTGAGTGGCATTTGCCTCCAAAACCGGGTGTCATATTTACAGAAATACCTTAAGGGCCTCTCCCTCTTAACTCCTTTGGGAATTTTCTCACGTTACACCTCTGATCTGCTCTGCTGTTTGCTAGAAATAAGTCAAGGCACTGTTCATGGCCTGCCAATGCGTATTGGCTATACGGCCAGAGAGATATAATCAGTTATGTATATTGACTGTCTGTTTATTGCCACTTTGCATTATTGTAAGTCACTTTAGTCAGAAAAGATCTGCCTGGACAAATGTAAATGTACCTCACTCTAAAACTGTTTCTCTTTTGCACTCTCTCACCCCGTGTCTGCTGATCTTCACTGTCTGTGCATATAACAAGGTTCTCCTCCATTTCATACATTACTCAGCAAGACAGCTAGACTGGCTGCACTAGCATCAAATTGTCCAGCCATTCTTCATCCCGTTATTAAAATACATACATTACCATATCTTCCACATTTCCTTTCATATTTTTTCTGAAAGTTTTAAAGTGTTTAGAATTTAGTATCTTCACATTCACATATCTAAGATCTACTGTCCACGAACACGTACTTGGTACCAAATGATGTTCAGGGACTCAGCAGTGCTGCTGTGGTTGTCGGAACTTGTTTTACATGCAAGTTAGCGATGATGCAAATCTACAGAGATCTACAGAGTGTGAATTAGAATTTCACCTGAGAGAATAGTAGATTACAGTTAGTGAAAATAATCCCCCCCCCCCCCCACAATATTTTGTTCTATTTTAAAATATTGACATAGCACTATATTGCATATTACTTTACCTTCTGCTGCACCCAGCACATAAAGATGCATTCCAATCCCAACTGTTATTTTTCTTTCACGCAGAGTAACACAAACCTTTAATATAGCCTTAATCAAATTCCAAGTACCTTACATCAGATTCATTTCAAGTGGAACATAAACCCTCCTCCAAACCCCGATTCCTTGGGTCTTTACACTATTAATACTTTAAATGGAGAGAGAATAACAAGGAAAAAAAACTAATTCATTTCGTCAAACTATTTCTGGGAAAGATTTCAAAATTTCAAAGCCAAAGAAAACCACCGTCTCATTTTTTGGGGGTCTTTTATGCAGTCTCCCAAATACAGCTCAATCAGTGTTATGGTATGATTTAATATGTATGCAACATCCCATTCTTGCTCAGTGATGCATTAACTTCACAGCACCAATGTTATTTTGTACACAAGCCAGTCACAAGGGTTTATTAGGCTCCACCACAAACAACTTGGGCACGACCACAGGGCATCGTGACAATTCATCTTTTGCTCTCTTTTCCACTCACAATGAACTGGTTACATTTGAAATCTTGCTTTATGACAATTCATGGGGGCACTGTTATCAAGGTTTCAGACAACAAGGAACTAGATACTTTCCCCCAAAATAAACCAGTTTGTGTGGATATAAAGCAATAATCTAAAGACTACGGGTGTGACATGGCACTGCGTTCCAGTGGCTTTTGTTGATCACACTGACTTGACAAAAGTGATTGAGTGCTTATATAGTACTCCTTGTATGTTCGTTTAGAATGCTTATATTGAGAACAGCACGACTGCGAGTGGGATTTAGCTTTTATACAACAGTTCAATAAACAAGAAGTTAAAACTGTAACTTACATTTTAGACACAATATTACCTTTCGCACTGTAAACTGAAATAGTTCCAAAGTCTAAGTAGAACCTTTGTAATGTTCGTTCCTGAATCAGTGATTTTGAATGAATGATTCCATGATTTACTCAAAGTAATTTGTTTAGTTCCTGAATTAATCAGTATTTTGAACAAATTGGTTGAAGGATTCAGTAATTCATAGGCTGAAAGAATAGTATGTCTGAATTAACAGTATAAAAAAGTATCCGGATGACTTTCTACTTCCGACGAGATTCTGAAGTGCGCATTTAATGGACACTTTACTATCCCCTCAGGCCACGACCAAGGATTTGTGAATGGCAGAGAAGTGATGGAACTAACGCTTGTAGGCCACATGACGATGACATGACGAATGTAGTATTTTTAATTTCATTTACATATTCATAATATATAGAACATACTGTTTTAACAGTTCTTATTTAAATGTTGTACCTACTCAGGCAATATGGAACTTCGGACGCAGATTTGGTTTCTTTCTAATCAGTTGACTAAATGATTCAAGGATCCACTCATAAAGACAGTCACTTGTCACCCCCTTCCGGTGTATCAATGCAACCTGCAGAAAGTCAATGAAAAATGCCCACTACGAAAACACGGACTAACTCAAACTAACATAGGCAAGCAGAGTGTTAAAAACAGTGAGAAACTCTAGAGCTGTAAGGCTGCATATCAGCTATTTGACTGCCTACCTGGATATCTGAAAGCAAACTAAAGTGCCCAGAGTAAACTGGTTCAGTTTCTGCCCAAATGAATAGGTTGTGTAGTTCTGTTAAGACTATTCTTTGATTTAAATGTTGGAGACCAAAAAAATATTTCATTATAATATTTCTGCATTATCCCTTACTTACCCATCTTAGCCCATAAACTAGGTCAGAATGAGTCATACAACCCACTCTCGCTACATACCCCCTCCCCCTTTTCCTCGCTCTATCCTCTCCTTAGCTCTGCTAGACAGTACAGAACCGCCCACAGCTCTTTTTCTTATGTTTGAAGTCTATCACACTCCTCTGACTAAATAGATGATTTTCCACAGGAGATTTGACCAGCAATGACCCTATGGTAAGTTTGATGTCAGTCTTTAGCATCTTTATGGGCAAACTGTTACATCCATGTGAATCATCATATGGACACATCGAACTATCAGACATCTTCACAGACTTAAGAAATAAAGGCTTCTTTCATTTAGCTGTGTAGACCACTAAATGCAGCATAATTGTGTTTTCCATCATCCATCTCTGCATATACATTTAATCTATTTTGGTTTATATGATCTTTCTGAAAGGCCACATCTCAGCGCAGTGGCAGATGGAGATTTCCATAAAGTGTGGTGTTGTGGGTAACTGTGAGGTCTCTTGAATAAGGATCATTAGACCCTTGAGTTTCTGGTAACAAATCTAGCATATCGGTCCTCAGAAATATAGAATTCATAGACTTGGGTTTTTGTTTCTCTCACTCTTTGGATGCACTGCAAACCTCATAAGACCAAAATAAAGATGATCTGGCAACAGTTTATCTGAAAACATACCCTTTATGAGTGCCTTCATTCTTGGCTGATTTACTCAGGAAACAGCATTTCTGAATGAGTAAGCACATAATACTTCCCTAACGAGAACACATAAGCCGTATTACACATTTTTGGGGCATAAATGAAAAGTACAATGTAGAAGGTGACCATACTGACACGTATTACAATTTGGCCATGGCTACAAATGTTGCTGATAGGTATTGTCAGAATTTTAAATAGTTTTTTTTTTTTTTTTTTTTTTTTCTGCTTTGAAGCAGCAACACGAGCACAACCTGCTGTCAAACTAGGGGATGGGCAACATTAAGGCCTCGACTGATTGACAGCTAGTCCACCCAATCAAAACTACTCGAATGTACTTAAATACTGACAATAACTAGAAACTACATATTTGTAACAGCTCATATGCATTCAAACCATCAGACACAATAACAAATTCTTGTGTGATTGTGCAGTTTGGAAACTGTCCTGCTTACATTTATTTTGCAACCATAAATGAGGATCTATACAACAAGAAAATGGTGTCTTACAAAGACTAAAAAAAAGAGGCACACTTCATAATATTCACAATGAAATCCACAATGAGGTCCATCCAATGTGCAGAGGCAAGGGTGGCAGCCACTCTCAGGCATTACTCTCTTATACCGTTGGAAATTTCAATAAAATTTCACAAACCTCATCATGCAGATTGTGGAGGTCAACACTTCTGAACATTGGTAAATCTGAGCAGCCTACAGTATGCAGGCTTTTATTTATACTTCATGTTACACAACATCACAGTGTTTGTTTGGGCAATAACCATATACTTTGTGTTATTTTGGAGTGGATCTATTTAGAGTGGTGATGTTCAAATTTAGTGTAGTAAAAAACGTATTTATTTTTTATTATTTATTTGTATTACAATTCAGTTTGGGGTCAGTGTGAATAAAAAATAGAAGAAGATATTACTACTTTTCAGCAAGGATGCTAGCCTGGGAAAACCCTGACGAACTTCAGGCAAATTTGAGATTTGCTCTGCAAGTCCTCCTGGCCAAGAGTCTATTCAAACCCATTTCCAATTTTTGAAAACTGAGAAGGGTCTGATGTCAACCAGGTTACAATGATGCATTAAACTGATCAAAAAAATATTTGATTAACTTTCTATTCATCAAAGAAACCTTAAAAATACATCATTGTGTTCACAAAAAATATTAAGCAGAGTGGAATACCCAGCCGGAATCCTATGACAAAAGCCCATGGCAGAGTCGAGGGAGGGAGGGTCCATGGGAGAGGCTTGACCGGTGGAACCAGGGGGACAACTGACTGAGACAAAGCTGATGGTGGTGGAAACCCAGGGGGAGCCGAAGACCCGATGGGACCGGGTGACACTGAAGGTCCTGGAGACCGAGTTGGAGCCACAGGGACGAGCGGTAGAGGCAAAACCAGAGTGCCGGAAGACTGAAGTGGAGCCGGTGTGCCCGAGGCCTGAGGTGAAGCCAGAGGGAAGTCAGAGGCCGAAACAAGTCACTGACCAAGTCCTGTAAGACTATGGTGATGGCAGAGCGACTGACCAAGGTAGAGCCTGAGGGATGAGGAACCCTGGTGTAGCCGTAAGGATGATTGTCCCAGGTGGAGCCGAGGGTGAAGTGATTGGCACGGAGGTTCTGGAAGAGGCTAGTGGGTCAACACTCCAGGGCTGGACTGGCAAAAGTTCAGCCTGAGTCGTATTTATGATGAACTGATCAGGCGGCAAATGGCTAAAGTAAAGGGCAATGCAGACAGGAGTTTCACAAAAGAAAATCTCTAGGTAAATACAGGACAGACAAATATCTCAGGAACGATCTTCTTGATTGACTCGGAACAGGCAGATAATTCATACATAAATCTCTCAGTAGACTCAGAACAGGTAGTGTAGTTGGGAGTGGGAGGCAGGGCGGGAAAACAGATTTCAGTAACTCAGTGTTGGGTGACGAAACCGGCTTAGTGCAAGGTGACAAAACAAGCAGTATAGAAAACGAAGTACAGAAAATTTGTGTGGAGTCATGTTTGTAGCAATGCCTTTAATGCTGCGAAAGACCTGTTATGCCATGCCCCCGTCCTTTCTGCTCCAAGTTTTACTCTGCCCTTCAAGTTGCAGGTGGATGCGGGTTCAGCAGGGGCAGGTGCTGTTCTGCTACAAGAAGACTCAGCCGGTGTAGAGCATCCTGTGAGTTACTACTCCAAGAAGTTTACCAAATGTCAACAGAAGTACAGTACTTTCGAGAAAGAGGCTTTAGACTTACTCTTAGCATTGCAACACTACGAAGTTTACTTGGGTGGTAATTGTAATCCGGTGGTGGTTTACACTGATCACAACCCCTTAGTATTCCTTGGGAGAATGTGTAACTCAAACCAACGTCTAATGCGCTGGTCTTTAATCATTCAAGAATACAACCTTGACATTCAACATCTAAAAGGTTCAGAAAATATTGTAGCCGATGCACTTTCCAGAGTGTATAGTGTGGATAACTAGGTTGATGTGAATAACAAGTATGAAACTGTTATTGGAAATAACTAACTCATGAGTTTACAAACATTTCTTTGAGGGGGATTGTTTGTAACTTATGGGTGGGGGTGTTACGTCCAAGGCATATATTTTTGTGAAGTACATGGTACTGTGATCTGTGTGTGCTTTCTTTGTTGTTTTGGTGTCTCCTGCTCTCTTTTGGCTCCTCCCACTTTTTCATTCTGGCATGTTGCTGATTACGTCTCCAGCTGAACCTGCTTATCAACCAGGAGGGACACAGCATAAAAGCCAGCAGAACTATCAATCAGGGAGAACCTTTCTCCAGAGCATGGTCTGTATCCTGCCCGGCCCTGTTGTTGAGCACTGTTGTGTTCCTTGTCGTGGACCTGTGCAACACTGTGCCTCTTTTTGTTGTTTTTGCCTATAGAACTGTTGCCTTATTCCTGTTTATTATTAATTACTGGAGCCACGCACTGTTGCTTATTTGTGAGACGTCCCAGTCCATTCCTTTTTTGCTTTATCGTTTAAGCTGCTATTTATCTGATTATTTGCTTTGTTTACTGTCTGGGAACTGTAGGGAGGTGGGTGCCATTTTTATTTTGCTATCCCCTGTTTTCTCCTGGTTTGTGATCAGGGAGGGAGAGAGTGTACATTTCTGTTATTTGTTTGTATTTTCTTTAAGAGATGTAGTAAGAAATTGACTCCCCCAGGCAGTCTAAACTTTGGTTTGTTATTTTGGCATTGCCCCCCTCCTGAAGTCTTTGTTTCCTTTCCAATTTACTCTCAAAGTAAATTATTGTTAACTTTTGAATAAAACTGTTGAAGAGACCTTCTTTGTTGTGGTGCTGGGGCAGGTCCCTGACTATTGCTCTTTAAAATCTTAACTATGTTACGCTCTGACCCCTAGACACTCATAGGACGTAACACTTCTCTTCAAACAAGGGGAATAAGGTTTATGTATTTAAGGTTTAAAATACTATTGATAAGGCTCAATATATCGTTAGATGCTCTATGCGCGTCATTAAAACTGCTTGACTGAAGACATGGGAAACACGGTTGGCTGTTGTGACATTATTTTCATCTACTACACAAACTCGCATGTTAATCACGAGGTTGAATCCAGTTATTCATTAGCCAGCTATTTATTGATACTTTACTGTTCTTTTTGAATAACATAACGCTTCCATAATGTGGTGTTGTTCCCGTAATAGAGATGTAAAGCGCTGTTTCTCTGGCATTTTTAAAGGCTCATAAAATATAATACAGTGGCTTGGCTTAATACAGTCTAATGGTCTAATGAAATCCAAATTAAACATCTTTTACTGTGCCAATTTTATGGGCGTTATACTTCCTATTTGAGCCAATGCAGATGAATGACCAAAGTTATTTTTCAGGGCAAGACTGCCCTGATTGTAAAATAAAATGTGATTGGTCGGAGCAAGTGTGTGCTATGATTGGTCAGCGCAAATGGCTGTTATCCAATTGACTTAAGTAGACGGTGGGTGGAGTCCACTTATTTGTGGATTTGTCTGCATGTCTTGAGATCAAAATCCGGGCATGCATGGGGGGAATCTATAAATGTATAGGAAGCAATTCACAAATGCGTTCAGTGATACACAAATGCACAGGAAAGAATTCATAAATTAATACCAGGCAGAGCTGTGTTTGTGACCTTTTTTTTCTTTTTCTTTTATGCATTTTCTAATCTTTTTTTTTTGTGAAAGTCTTTACATGTATTTGTGGATCTTAATCTATTAGTGAATTTGATTATTTTTTGTGAATCTCTTTACATTTATTCGTGAATCTCAATCTATTTATTTGGAATAATGCAACAATTCTACCCTCATAACTGTTCTTACCAGGTCAAGAAAATATGGTCACATAACCCCAAGTTTATATCGATTACAAAGTATTGCTACTGAACCATGAGGCCCTAAATCAGGGGTAGGCAAGTAAGTTTGGCATCGGCCCAAAAACAATTTCGCCACTAGATGGCGGGCCAAAGGATAATTTAAGAAATTAATTGATGAAAAATGCAACTAGAATTACCAGTGACAGGCTGTTACAGTGTCTTTTGTAACTGGTAGTGAGTTGTTACTCTGTGTTAAATCCTGTAGTAGGACAGTCATTAACAAAAAGCCACATTTGTGTGGTAGTGATACGTAACCTGGCAAGTATCTTTATCAACTTAACACAGACCGCCTTGCTAAAACACGCATATGTGGAATGGATAATAAGCCAATAAGCCAATTAATGGCATGTTTGAGTCATGCTCCTAACAAACTATGTTTATTTCCTCTTTACATATTGTGAATAGTAAATGGGTATCAATTTAATTTGCTTGTTACACAATGGAGCCTAACTTATTGTAATAATTATTTGGCGTAGCTTACTTTTACACTCAGAACTATTGCTTGGAATCCTCACGTACTAAACTGCTTTTTTTGCGTGCTGGAGGTACTATTACATTGTGTGCAGAGTGATGTTAACATTTAAGCTAGCTGGTGAGCGAAAATGTCACGATCAAAGAGTCTAAATATTCCGCGGGCCGCCTGTTGCCGACCACTGCCCTAAATGGTTTAGCTACTGTGTATTTAACCGATCTTCAATCGCCCGCCCTAGAATCCATCACGCTATTTAAGGTCACAAATCTCTGGGCTTCTGGTAGTAGGTTACCTAAGTCCACTTAAGGAGGGAGAGCGCTCTCGCATTTGGCTCCTAAACTGGAATAGCCATCCTGATATTGTTCAGGGCTAAGACACACTCTCTCCCAGTTTAAATCTAGATTAAAGGCACATTTGAAGGGGGTGGATTGGAATCCACTGCTGCTTCAATGTATATGTAATGAGTGATTATAATCAAGGTATTAATCAATATTTTTCCTTCTAATATCAAATGAGTTGAATGACTTCTCTGGAGATTTTACTTTGTTATAGAAGTTACCAGATTATTGAAATGTTCTTTTCATGCATTCTTTATTGCCTGTATTTGATATCTGAATGCAGTAACAGTGCTTGCTCATTTATTCCGGCTTCCAGAAATTAAATATGGACTTGTTTTGTGTTTGAGAAAGGTTTTCAACATGTTAAAACATATAAGGGTCATTGAAGCCAAAAGTTTAAGGGACCATTTCTTTGTTAAAGCCTTACTTTCCAGTTAGACTAAAGTCTAGCTATCCTTGAGAGAAAGAACGCACTATCTTGATGTTTTGAGACGACTCTAGTTAGAGCCTGGCCAAATCCAACCTTGGAAAAGCTGTGTGTCGGTGTGTGTTAGTCTTCTGGGTTGCAGAAGGAACTGGGTTAAGGAACCACTGGCATTTTTGCAGATTGACTGAGTTGTTTTTCTGGAGATGTTGGCGCCCAGGAACCCAAATCTGCGACCTGGAAAGTCGTGACGTGCCTAACTTCAGGGTCTGAGTGTCAGCTGCATAATCGTTTGAGATATGTCTATCTTTATATGTGTGGAAAATTATGTTATATTCTATTAATGTTTATCTATTTCTTAGCCAATGAGAATCATTCAACCTGTAAGCAATGATGTAGCTTGGACCTTGGAAATGGTATAACTGCTGTGATCTTTGTAACTGATAGCCGGGTAGCCTACGAACTCCTGTGTGAGTCTTGAAGCTGACTTCTGCTGATGAACCTGCAAACTGTCTTCAGTAAAACTTTTCTTTAATTTATTATAATTCTGACCCCGGGTCTTCTTTCAAATATCTGGTTCTGCGTCTTTGACTGTATAACCCCTTACACATCTCTTTAGACAAGCATTCACATAATGCATCTCATAACCTTGCACTCCAGTTATATCAGATCAAATGCGCATGGCATTACCTTCTTTTGCTTGAGATGTTATGAACAGCAGCTATGCTAATAATTATTTTCCATTTGCTTGTCTATTTCTACCTCAGGATGCCCATGTAATTATTTTGTTCTACTAAACAGTGACCCAGCAGCTGGTTGTGACACATTAATTAGCCTTAGAGCAAAGCTATTTGTGGTTTTTGACGTCAATTTGAATTATAAAAGTGGCAAATTGATAAGATTCATGTGGTTATTTTAAAAAAAAAGAAATGGTTTAATACAGGACAGATATACATAAACATATTGCCAATCTAGACAGTTACAGCAATATAAGGTTTGCCTATATTCTAAAGGAATGAATATGATCTGGTTAAAATTATTTTAAATAAAATCAATAATCAGGTGTCCACTTGATAGGTAGTGCAGAACCTACTGTATGTATTGTTATTGCCTACTATAATAATTTTTAATCATACCCTCATTGGGGGCTGAGCACCCCTATTATTGAAATCCTAGAATCGCCCCTGCTTAAAGCTGTTTTAGAAGGAAATGTCATAAGATGTCAGCTCATGCAGTATGATTCTTAGAAGAACAGATTTCCTCCACACAGGGGTTCTCTCTTACGAGCAGACACACACCTGTGAAAGGACACAAAGAAACAGGAAGAAAAGTCACCTTCATCCTTTATACTCCCTAAAGCAGCAACACTCTTCCTCTTTCCTTTCGCCTTTTTGATTTTTCTCTCCTCACAAACGTCTCGCCAATGCACCCACCCTCTTTTCACTTCTATTAACCCCCATAACACATTCCTCTTTTCATCCTCTCACATCCATATCTTTGAGACGGCATAAATGCGTCATGAAGCGTGTTTGGGGGTGAGGATGGAGATGCAATGCCAATCTGCATGCATAATTTCCTGTTATATCAGTTGAGCAGATGGGCCAGATCCTGTCCCTGGTGATTGACCTATCTAAGTGTTATTTTTTATTATTTTTTTGTATCACTCCTCTTTCATCTGTTAATCATTTGTCATTCCACTTCTATTTGGAGAGGTTTTGTGTTTTTTATTAAATTATTTTAAATTATAATTTTTAGTCAGCTGTTTGGTGGACATCTAGTGGAGGAAAATGAAACCAAGGCAGTAGACACGCTGTCTGCAACATTACCTTCTTCCTCTTTCTCTATGCCTCCTTTCTGTGTCTGTGTGCTGAATGTAGGTCTTTACGCGCCTTCAGCCATCAGCAGCAATCAGTTCTGCCCCAGTTACTGAGGTGTCACATAAGCACACATTCAAAACATACAGCATGTGCATGCAGAACATAGATTCCTGCACACTCATGAATACACACAAACTGCATATGCACACACACACACACACACACACACACACACACACACACACACAAACAAACACACACGATTGTACCATCCATCCAAAACATCTTCAAACTAATTTTGCTTGGCTTTGCACAAACATTTTTTTTTCTCGTGAAGATGCATTAATATAGATTTTAGGAGCTATAATAATCTGTAATAAGACAATTAAATTAAAATTAAAATTCTATTTAGCTTCTGAAGTCATGGTTAGGGTTAGGACATGTGTATTTTGATATTCCGTTCTGTTTCCTTTAGTTCCTGTTTCCATGCTCTATTTAGTTTCGGTTTCCTTGGTTTCTGATTATGTCCCTGTTTGTTTCTGTGATTATCATCAGCGCTAACTTATTTAGTTCCTGATTATCCCCTCCAGAATAACCAACCCTCAAGACAAGTAAAAGAAACATGGACTTACCAGCGTTGCGTCTCCTCCTCCCAAACAGAGGAGTCTGGTGGAGTTTTTGGGTTGGATGCTCTAGCTTGGCAGCTTCCCCATCACAACGTGCGAGCCTGAGGCAACCAGAGTCAGTCTCGGAGTCTACACACTCTGTCCGGTCCAGCCAAGAGTCAGGAGCGGACCACTACCTTATCGACCTGTGGTCCGCAGATCCAATTCTTTCCAGAGTCCCCACCCTCGAATCTTTGCCTTCTCTGCTGGCCCATTCAGAAATCTTCCTCCAATATTCCTGCCCGACTTCCTGGTCCCATCTCCTAGCATCCAGGCCCATGTATCCACCTCGGCCTGTCAACCCGTTGGCTCCACCTTAGCTTTGCGCTCCATCGGCTCAACTGTGGTCCGTCAGCCCTAGGACTCCTCCGGGCTCCCTCATCCCTCCATGTTCCGCCCAGATATTCAATAAAAACACCACCCTGGCTTTCTTCACCTGTCGGCTCCACCATGATGTGTCTCTCCACTGACTCCACATTCCTGTCCATCATTAGCTCCACGCCCACCTCCAAAGCCCCCTCCCTCCACACTCAAACTATCAGTTACTATGCAAGTACGTGGCTTCCGGGAGGGGGAGTCATTTTGTTTCTGTGATTATCAATAGCTGCATCGTATTTAGTTCCTGATTATCGGCTGCATAGAGTTTACTCTGTTCAGTTTAGCCCTTTGTTGGTTATTGTTTGTTTTTGGTTGCGTTTCCAGTGTATTCCTGATTAAAGACTATTCTAGTTAATTCTCTTCTTCGTGTGTTACAGTATGATGGATATATAAGAATATTCCTCAAGACAAAATAATAATTTAATTTATACAAACTATCCTGTAAAAAAATTTGGTTACACTTTATTTTAAGGTGTCCTTATACAGTTAAATTGTAGATCTAAGTACGGAGTAATTTTAATTAACCACATTTGCTTACTATAGGGTTAGGGCTAGGATTAAGCTTGTTTTAGGGTTAGTTGCATGTAATTACGCATAATTTAAAGTTATTACTATAGTAAATACATGTAATGTGTAACAAGAACACTGTAAAATAAAGTGTTACTGGGTTTGGTTTAGGGCTACATGCTTGTAATTATTCTTAACTTACTGTTATTACTATAATAAGTACATGTAACATGTGTAACTGTAATGGAGACCACTAGTAACTAGTAAAGCAAGTTTAAGTGACATTGTTTACAAGCTGGTTTATTGATGTCTTTCCACAGTGTAAACAGTGATTGAGCGAATACATGTGCATTATAAATTTGGGTAAGTTAAAATTGTATCTTTCAACATGCCTTTTAATGTTCATGCATGTTTTTTTCCCCTGTGCAATGTATTGTATTAAATTGGAAGAAAAGACACATGATCCGCAGCGCCGCTTGAATTGAGGTGCAACAGCTATCTGTCATGTCACATAAAGAATGTCAAAATGCTATTTATTGTTTGAATTTTTAATAAAATTTACAGAATTTGACAGTTGAGACTTTATTATTAGAAGTAACAAAGCACAGAGCTCTGCAATTATTGTATGGGAGGAAATAATGTTGTAGGAAAAGTTGCAGACCTGGCAACCCTGGCTTGAACTACGGCTGATTCATAGGGTCAAATAGAGCCTACTTTAGCGTCGCCATTTAAAAATAAATTTTTAATGCGTTACTGTCGCATTAACTACGACAGCCTAAAATTTAACACAAGAGATATTTTCTTCACACACTATGAGTTGCAGCCTGACATGTTTTCCTGACCCCTTTTGATTGACAGGATATAATCGGCCCTGATCATCGACTGTTTTTAAACAATCGTCCAATGGCCAATAGGGAAAATAATTGCTTTATGGGCAGATACATTGCTGCATCACTAAAATAGGATAATTTATATCTTGGGGAATATATGTTGGCTACATATCTATGCCGAATAGCTATAAAGAAAGAGTTAGGCCTTTTCTCACTACATGCCCTGCGTTTGCAGAACAAGAGCTTGCCACTCTTTGATGATATGACCTTATCTTTACCCCCTCTGAGGGTCATCCGAGATGGAGAGAGGTGAGGGATCAATGTAAGGATGGAGCGGGGGAGCCTAGCCAGTTTGCCCCCTTGCTAAGCCTCCCACGGGAGAAATTAAAAAAGATTGCCATCAAGATCTCCCTCCCTCTCCCTCACACACACACACACACACACACACATTACACAGAAATCATGTGAAGGACACATCCATCACATTATATGTATGTGCATCAATAACCAGCATCCCCTCTGTTAAATAAATCACGGACAGGGATCCCCTCAGTGAGCATATAACACACACATATGCTCAAACATCTCATTTGCATGACATCCATACGTGCTTCTGAGGAAATATTGAGCTAATCTTCATTCTCATTGTGTAAAATGATAGATGTTTAAGCAATTTGGTATTTGTGTGAATATTTTATTGATATACACAGAACAAAATTATAAACGCAACATAATTGTTTTTGCCCCCATTTTTAATAAGCTGAACACAAAGATCTAAGACTTTTTTTCTATATACAGAAAAGGCCTATTTTTTGCACAAATATTGTTCTCAAATCTGTTTAAATCTGCTAGTGAGCACTTCTCCTTTGCCGAGATAATCCATCCACCTCACAGGTGTGGAATATCAAGTTGCTGATTAGACACCATGATTATTGCACAGGTGTGCCTTAGGCTGGCCACAATAAAAGGTCACTCTAAAATGTGCAGTTTTACTGTATTGGGGGGGGGTCCGGGTGGGTCTGAGATCCAGAGTTGATCAAGTTATTGATTGTAGCCTCTGGAATGTTGGTCCACTCCTCTTCAATGGCTGTGCGAAGTTGCTGTATATTGGCAGGACCTGGAACACGCTGTCGTATACGCCAATCCAGAGCATCCCAAACATGCTCAATGGGCGACATGTCCGGTGAGTATGCTGGCCATACAAGAACTGGGATTTTTTCAGCTTCCAGGAATTGTGTACAGATCCTTGCTACATGGGGCCGTGCATTATCATGCTGCAATATGAGGTGATGGCTGTGGAGGAATGGCACAACAATGGGCCTCAGGATCTCGTCACGGTATCTCTGCGCATTCAAAATGCCATCAAGTAAATGCCCCTGTGTTCATTGTCCATAACATACGCCTGCCCATACCATAACCCCACTGCCACCATGGGCCACTTGATCCACAATGTTAACATCAGCAAATGGCTCACCCACACAACTCCATACACGCTGTCTGCCATCTGCCCTGTACAGTGAAAACCGGGATTCATACGTGAAGATAACACCTCTCCAAAGTGCCAAGTGCAATGACCCCATTGAATGTGTGCATTTGCCCACTCATGTCGGTTACGACGATGAACTGTAGTCAGGTCGAGACCCCAATGAGGACGACAAGCATGTAGATGAGCTTCCCTGAGAGAAACTGTGGTTTCTGACAGTTTGTGCAGAAATACTTCGGTTATGCAAACCGATTGTTGCAGCAGCTGTCAGGGTGGCTAGTCTCAGACGATATCTGGGAGGTGAAGATGCTGGATGTGGAGGTCCTGGGCTGGTGTGGTTACACGTGGTCTGGGGTTGTGAGGGCGGTTGGATGTACAGCCCAATTCTCTGAAACGCCTTTGGAGACGGCTTATGGTAGATAAATTAACATTCAATTCATGGGTCAATCCTGCAGTCAGCATCCCAATTGTAAGCTCCCTCAAAACTTGCGACATCTGTGGTATTGTGCTGTGTGATAAAACTGCACATTTTATTGTGGCCAGCCTAAGGCATACCTGTGCAATAACCATGCTGTCTAATCAGCATCTTGATATTCCAAACCTGTGAGGTGGATGGATTATCTCGGCAAAGGAGAAGTGCTCACTAACACAGATTTAGACAGATTTGTGAACAATATTTAAGAGAAATAAGCCTTTTGTGTACATAGCAAAAGTCTTAGATCTTTGAGTTCAGCTCATGAAAAATGGGTGCAAAAACAAAAGTCTTGCGTTTATAATTTTGTTCAGTGTACATATTTCATGGCTGTTGAATGTACAATTTGTTTCATAGTTCAGATTCACCATCACCTGTCGTACAACTGCCACTACGTTCTCCCATATCTGCCTCATATAGCGAGTTTTGTTTTAGTTCCTAGATCCAAATTATAATTTTTTGATCCAGTTGGTTCTTATGTATAATTGGATCTAAAATGGGTTGTGTCGGAATAGTATTTTTTGCAGGATTAGTAGGTCTCAAACCCGACTCACTGAGGGGATATGTATTACGCTTCAATTGGTTAAGTGTGTGTGGAAATGAGTCATGTTTATAGAATTGAAGTTATTTTCATTAGGTGATTATCAATGAAACTACTTAATTCTGTCACACATTATGTATTGAAAATTATGTTATATCCTGGTGTCATGCGTAATTGTTAGACTGCTCAGCAGAAAGCGGAGTGTAGGGATTATAGTGTGTTAATCCCACTTAGAAAAGCTATGGCACTGGTGAATTTTGAATATGATTAAAGAAAAATTATATAATGTAAACATTCAAAGGCACTAGCTTTGCAGGAGGTCCAGATGCACTCATAGTGTGGTTAACTTCAAGTGAACAGTAATGATGTCCTACAATACATTTTGAATTAAATATACACTCACCTAAAGGATTATTAGGAACACCATACTAATACTGTGTTTGACCCCCTTTCGCCTTCAGAACTGCCTTAATTCTACGTGGCATTGATTCAAGAAGGTGCTGAAAGCATTCTTTAGAAATGTTGCCCCATATTGATAGGATAGCATCTTGCAGTTGATGGAGATTTGTGGGATGCACATCCAGGGCACGAAGCTCCCGTTCCACCACATCCCAAAGATGCTCTATTAGGTTGAGATCTGGTGACTGTGGGGGCCATTTTAGTACAGTGAACTCATTGTCATGTTCAAGAAACCAATTTGAAATGATTCGAGCTTTGTGACATGGTGCATTATCCTGCTGGAAGTAGCCATCAGAGGATGGGTACATGGTTGCCATAAAGGGATGGACATGGTCAGAAACAATGCTCAGGTAGGCCGTGGTATTTAAACGATGCCCAATTGGCACTAAGGGGCCTAAAGTGTGCCAAGAAAACATCCCCCACACCATCACACCACCACCACCAGCCTGCACAGTGGTAACAAGGCATGATGGATCCATGTTCTCATTCTGTTTACGCCAAATTATGACTCTGCCATCTGGATGTCTCAACAGAAATTGAGACTCATCAGACCAGGCAACATTTTTCCAGTCTTCAACTGCCCAATTTTGGTGAGCTCTTGCAAATTGTAGCCTCTTTTTCCTATTTGTAGTGGAGATGAGTGGTACCTGGTGGGGTCTTCTGCTGTTGTAGCCCATCCGCCTCAAGGTTGTGCATGTTGTGGCTTCACAAATGCTTTGCTGCATACCTCGGTTGTAACGAGTGGTTATTTCAGTCAAAGTTGCTCTTCTATCAGCTTGAATCAGTCGGCCCATTCTCCTCTGACCTCTAGCATCAACAAGGCATTTTCGCCCACAGGACTGCCGCATACTGGATGTTTTTCCCTTTTCACACCATTCTTTGTAAACCCTAGAAATGGTTGTGCGTGAAAAAATCCCAGAAACTGAGCAGATTGTGAAATACTCAGACCGGCCCGTCTGGCACCAACAACCATGCCACGCTCAAAATTGCTTAAATCACCTTTCTTTCCCATTCTGACATTCAGTTTGGAGTTCAGGAGATTGTCTTGACCAGGACCACACCCCTAAATGCATTGAAGCAACTGCCATGTGATTGGTTGATTAATGAAATGCTTTGAATTTTATCACATCTATCTACATCCAAACCTCATAATTACAAAGCGGAAAAACTTATTTGTGATAACTTGTTTAAAAAAAACTGAATCATCACATTGCAGGATTCAGACCCCTTAACTCAATATTAATTGAAGTACCTTTTATGCAGCAATTACAGCCTTAAGTATTTTGGGGTATGATGTGACAAGTTTTGCAGTCCTGGATTTGGGGATTTTCTGCCATTCTTCTCTGCAGATCCTCTCAAGACATTTCAGGTTGGATGTGAGCCATCGGGGGAAAGCCATTTTCAACTTTCTCCAGAGATGTATGATTGGATTCAAGTCCGGCAGGGCTCTGGCTGGGTCCCTCAAGGACATTCACAGAGTCGTACCTATACCACTCTTGCAGTGTCTTGGTTTTGTGCTTGGGCCTTGGGGTGATTGTCGTGTTGGAATGTGAAGCTTCAGCCCACAATCTTAGAAAAAAAAAGGTTAATTGTGGTTTTATATAGAACCCTAGGTTTCTTGACTCAATTGCTCAGTTTGGCCAGGCACCCAGCTATAAATTTGAAGTTATCACAAATCTGATTTTTGCTTCATCATTATTTGGTACTTAGTGTATATTGACGTGGAAAAGTAATTTAAAGTAATTTAAAGCATTTGCGCAGAAGGTTGTAACAGAACACAAATATGAAACAAAAAAAGAAATGTGCTGAATACTTTCTAAATACACTGTATGCCTAATTATGGTATATGATGCATTTTGTTTAGGTTAGTCACAACACAAATGCATATTTGAGCGTCTGCTTACCTCATATCCCTGACAATTCCACTGGAATCCAGTTCCAATTCCAGTGGAGCCCTTTGCGCAGATGCGACACAGATGGTCCTGGAGGCTGAGACAGAGCCCCAGCGATGAATGTCCAAGATGGAGTCAGGGTGCCTGAGGACTGAGTTGTAGCTGGTGACTCAACTCGTTCATCGCGACAGTCACCCAGTGGTGAGCACCCAGTTTGCACCCAGTGGGCCCTGGCTTAATGGCCGTGTATTGGGGTAATGACTGGCTGGGCTCTGCAATAGGCTCCTTGTGGTCCACTAGAGGTATTTGGAAAGGCAGGGTTACTCTCTGGCCTGTAGGTAGCGGTGGAGTCACGCTGAGGAAAGATATGTTTTATTGCTTCTGTCTGCCGAGAACTGCTGGTCCTCAATAGTGTCACACAAAGAGGCCACCATGTGAGATGGGAACTTTGTCTGTGTCCCGCACCTCAGCAAGGGTAAGACAGAGAGAAAGTAATCTGGTGGAAAGTGTCTTTTCAAAGTGTTTCGCTCTTTTAGAGGATCGCTGTATGTCTGGGGGAGTGGCATACAAATTCCACTAGCCAATTCTCATTGGCCTTTTCTCAGTCTCAGAGGTGTTTCGGGCTCCCAAGTGTGACCCCTAGTGTCATAACATCAACACAACGTCGAAGTGACTGACAGATAGGGAAACATATTTTACCACAGTAAATTTAAAAATTAAAATTACCAATTTAATGTTATTTGCAGCGTTTTTGCTCTCATTGTTTTTGGATTGAACAAAGCTGTTGCCTCAGCAGAGAGCTTGATGTTATGTAGACACCATGACCTAGATAAATAAGTGTGCCAGAAAGAAAGAAAGAAAGAAAGAAAGAAAGAAAGAAAGAAAGAAAGAAAGAAAGAAAGAAAGAAAGAAAGAAAGAAAGAAAGAAAGAAAGAAAGTGAACAAGACAAGTTTGTGGAGAATTTGTAGAGCATAACTGATGAGCACCAGAACAAAAAAGCAAAAAAGAGGAGACACTACTTCTTACCCCGTCCCACTCACTCTGTCTCTTTCCCTCTTTATCACTTTCCCCTGTCCTCCAGCCTTTGAATGCATCCCCTCCTCCTAATGAGGAAAGGCTGAGGGCCAATAGCCCAATCCATATTCAATGAACTCTAAAAGAAGTTGAAATTCAATACGATCCTCAATCTCTCTGTCTCTTTTTCTCTCTCATCCCTCAACCCTGTCCTCCTTTGGGGTTAAAAAAAGCAATTCAACCTCTCTCTCTTGTGAAATCTACATGTTTATTACTTTAAATGATTTGAAAGTATTTTAAGAAAAAAAAAATGGTTTCATTATGGTCAACCACAGACTAATTTGAAAAGCCACCCCACAATAGATATTGGGTCTGTCTTCAGGACAACACTTTTCATTCTATTTTAAATCACCAAATACTTTTTTTTTTAATAATAATAATAATAATAATAATAAAGAAGAAAAAAAAAGAAGAACAACAAGAACACGGAAAACATTTCCATGTAAAGAATTTTAGTTTAAGAAACTGTTAGGACTTCCATTCATGGCCTACAGGAAAGATCTCACTAAATATTGGTTTCTGGTACCTATAGCTCTAATTAAAGCACTAATTAGAGACTTCAAATTTCCCATTTCACTATGAATCCTTGATGAGTAATCTTGGCCACTGAGTGCTTTAAATTGCTAAGGAAGATGTCATCTACTCAAACTAGTGGAAAATCTGTTTGTGAGCGTGTGTCTGTGTGCAGTGCACCTGGCTTTAATGATAAGGAGAAATCCATTCTTTCTTCTATTTTTGTAACCTTCTCAGTAACCTTCAGTAACCTGAAGTCTCATTCAAGTTTGGTCAACCTTAAGTAGATGATAAAAAGAAAACACCTGGTGCTGCCAAGCTGCGAGTAAAGTGACTCCCAGAAAAATGTGAAGGGTGTAAATATTGTAAATATTGAGTGTCAGGTCTGAGATTTGAGAAGAGTTAGAAAAATACATTTAAATAGCCATATATTGAGGAATGAAAATTTCCTTCATCTTTTAAAATAGTTCACTGTACTATGAAAACATACCTTGACTCAAAACTTTCTCGGCACTATTTAATATAAGCTACAAAAAACATCTTATTCCAAAATACTTTGATTTTACCACATTTTAATCTCATCATTAATTATCTTGTTGTTTAGCATTAATAGTATTTGTTAGTGGTTTTTGATGTCAGAAATCAGTCAAGCCTGTGTGGAGCACCTACTGCTCCATAATATCCTTCCGAAAGATCCTAACATTAGAAAAAGAGTGGCTGGTTTATTTTAACCATCCTTAAATATGTGTATGACTATGAGTTTGAGTGGCATATTTCAGTGGTTTGTGCACCTGTCACAATAATATAGATTTTGCAAAGAGGCTGTTTGGACAGCCTATTATATTTTGATGCTCAGAGAGAGGGTGGAAAATTAAACTAAATTAATGCTCAGAAAAACTAAATAAAGAAATAAAAACAAATAAACAAATTTATTAATTAAATAACATGACATAACTGCACTTTGCAGCCATTGCCTAGAGAACAGCTCTCTAAAATACAGTACGGCACAATAACACTTTGGGTAAATTGGGTTCATGTCCAGGCTTAAGGTATACTTTCCTTATCCTGTTCCCATTGTTTCCTATCTCCTCTCAATGTTATATCAAATAAAGGCTAAAGGCAAAATAAATGAAATGAATACATTTTCCATAGTGGATAGTTTAATCAAAATCCACTCAAAGACCAATTCCAGAGACAGTCCTACTAGAGGAATGTATGGTTCAGTGTCATGCTCAAGTAAACAAATGTATACGCGCTGTTAAAATCTCATAACCTCTCCGGTGCTTCTGCCTGGTGTCTCAGTATTTCACCAGGGCAGACAGAGGTCAGCTGTACTGCGGTCAAACCAACAAAACCTTCTGAGGTGAAAGCAAATACTTCCATTTTCCCTAAACACTCAATATTGTTATTTTCTCTCAGCTTTATTTTTATGGTCCTCCAACAGAGATTCTTCTGACTATAAGTAACTTTGCAATTGCATGTCAACTTATTATTCTAAACCTAACCCTACCAGTCTACTAATACTGTTAAAGGGACCATCAAAATAAAGTGAAAAAACCCTTAATATTAAAAATATTGACTAGGTTTGAGATTAATTCATCTCAATGGTCATTCAGGCAATGGGAATCCACACCATTTGTAATGGAACTAATGTGAATATTAGTCATGTGTTTTCCAAATAGTGGCCCCACAAATGCTGTCTGACTACATGCCAGTTTCAAGATGTTCCATGGGGACATGGAAAAAATGGATGCATATCAAAGCACTCTGACTAACCAAATACATCTTATTCTCATCATAATGTCACCACGATGGTTGTTGTAGGATCTTATAATTCTTATTGAATCCACACTGTTCATCATGAGTCATAATTTACTCTGATGTGTCATTTCCATCCTTATCCATGCATCCAAAAGACTGCCCTGAAAACAAAACTTTCTGTTGTGTGGCATGTTTCATTGTCTTTTTGCTGAAATATATATATATATAGACACACACTTGCATAATTTACTGCCATATACTACTTGCATGTCTTAACTGCGTTCAGTAGGTCACTTAAGACAGCTTTATGATGTTTTGGCTTTGCGAAGTTGCCCACGTTCATCTTCCTGTTAATATTTGTTTTCTGGCTTGGTCATGTAATCAGACATAGTGGGCATCCACATTGGTTTCAGGTCTGCTTAATTTGTGGTCAGAGTGTTTTGCTCTCTAACTATTCTGAGTTGTCAGAAATCGTTTTGGTGGTAATTTCATGTAGGCTAGGCCTAGTTAGTTAACGTACTTCAGTGCTGACGCATGCACAAAACCACACAAATATTTTCTCTTGTTGCTCATGAGGAACGTGACAAACCAGAGACAGACCCATATGAACAGGCGACTGCTGACACAGGAAGAAGGGTTGAGGCCAAAAAGTTATGCGCTGAAGCCAGATTTCCTCTCAGCCTTTATAACCCCCAATCTTGTGTCATTTTATCTAATTTTCATTCATTTTATTTTATAGTTAAAAAAAAAATCTATCATGATTTAGTCACCTTCTAATAATCTCCACACAGGTCTTTTCCATATAGTGACCACGGCTGCATTAACTTACTTGAGAACTTTAGTGTCATATCATTAAATCAGTGAGTTGAACTCTGATTCATAAATGAATGAGAATTAATTGTTCAGTTCAAATGGTTCATTAAAAAGAACCGGCTCAAAATAACTCCCATCCGATGTCAGATTCTGAAAGTCCTGTTTCTACGATGCCTAAACTTTGCAATCTGATTCAAATTTTCACTTGCATTGATATATTCCAAACAGGTATCCAGTCGCCACGTTCAGAAGCGCAGGAAGCCACTGCTGGGTTCCCACACCTTGGTTAACTTCAAATTCAAGGACCTTTCAAGGACTTTCCAGGTCCAATACCCTCAAATTCAAGGACTTGATGTGGGGTAACATTTCAAGTGAGAGGAAGGTTACATTCTGTTATCTTGTAAGATACATTTGTACAGTTTTCATGTGTCAAACAACTATGCAAAAAGTTTTTTTTTTTTTTTTGCATTTATTTTTGGCCATATGACAGATCTGATATTCTATTTGTCGTATTTCTGTTTTGCATAAAAATGAAGAATATTCGGTAGATGCTAAAAAAAAAATAATGATAATAATCAAATAAAATATGAAATTAAAAAAAATGTGTCAAGGTCTTGGAACTGATTATTTCAACATGCCAACTTGACAGCTCAACAATAAACCATGAGAAAACATGAACATCAAGTATGTGAACTTGCAACAGAACACATTTTACATTTGATTATTGTATTTAATTCTACATAACTCTTCAGTATATGTTGGTGTGCCTTAGGCAGTCGTTCTGAACCAGTAATCATGTTTTTGTCAATTCTGCAGGGAAGGGATGGGACAATTTTTTCCATTTTTTTATTTATTTAGTACTTAAATTATGACTATATTATGTCATTATTTGTCCCATTACCATCTACGTACCATCGTAGTAGTTTTGTGCGCATGTCATGGCAAAGTACAACAAAGTACCTCACGCGGAATGAAATTAACACTGAATAACAGATCATGTCAAGATCATGTCCCCCCCCCCCCCCCCCCCCCCGATAACGCTCGTCTAAAGGCAGAATAACTTTCACGTTTTCTCTTCAGATCGTTTCCGTGTAAACATAGCCAAAGATATTTTTGATGAAATCTGAGAGCAGGCTCACTTCTTCATAGGCTGCTAAGTAATTGCATCTGCCGGCACAGTTAAAGACATCATAATATTTTAACACCCAAAAGGGCTGCAGTCCATATTTCAAAGTGCAATGGGCTATTAAAAGGTATTACTATTAATGGGAAAAGTGTATTACAGTATAGGTGCATTGGAGTGTATTAGGAATACACTAAAGTAATAAAACTTCTGCCGTGAATTTATTTCACCATTTCAAAGTGACTATAGGCCTATGTTGTTTTCATTATTTGTCATAATTACTTATCTTTACTTTCTACTTTCCATATGTAAAACTGCTTTGCAAGCATGCAAAATTATGAAAAGTGCTATAGAAATAAATTTGAATTTAATTAAACAATAGGCTTCCTGATATTCAAATTGTGGGTAAATTATTGAATTATGAAACTTTACTTCATGATTGTGAATTATTATTCTTTTGCAACTCAAAACACATTTCCTGTAAACTTTTATCTACTATTTTTATACTCGAGTAGAACTCAAATACAGTTCATTGTATTGCACATGTAATCATAACAGGTCAACATAGGATTCAGCAAAAATTAATTACTGAAGTAGTACTTAAATATTTAACAAATTTAATTGTTTTATTTGTAAATTGCCCATTAGCGCCCAGAAAAGTTAGTAAAGACATTGATTAAATAGTCCGAGTGACAACAGCGACGACAATACTTTTTGTGTGCAAAAAAAAAAAACTTTATTCAACAATCTCTTCTCTTCCATGTTATTCTCCTGTTGACGTAGGCCTCTGAGTGAGTTCACGTAGTGTAACAGCGTAGCGCTTCTGGGTTGTACGTCAGAACGTAGGCTCACTATTGGCCGACGCTGGTCATGTGTGTGATGCTGGCCAATAGAAAGAGCCTACATTCTGACGTACAACCCAGAAGCGTTGCGCTGGTACACTACGTGAACTCACTCAGAGGCCCACACAGAAGAAAATGAATAGTTGAATAAAGTCGTTATTAGGGCTGGGCGATAAAACAGTATCGGTATTTATCGAAGGTATCCATTGTCGTAACGATATAAAAAGTGTTCGATATAGTGCTTGTTATGTTCATTAAAATTCGCGTACATCGCTCGCGTGACCACCACAACGTTTGCGCAACATCAAATGGCAAACGTAATGAAAGCGGAACGAAACTACACTACTCATATTTGCTTCATGGACCGTTTATCAGTTTGGACCATCAATATCAGTACAGCGCGAGCAAGGGGGTAATCCATCCGCCGGAAACTGAAGCCTCCCGGGGACCGCCATTGTAGCAGAACTTCACCTGCTGTTAACATTCCATTGACTCCCATTCATTTTGGCGTCACTTTGACAGCGAAAACTTTACATCTGAGACGTCCAAAGACTCCATTTATCCATTTTTTATTTCTAAAGAAACACGCCAATGTATAAAAAGGCTCCATTACTTTGTATCTTACTATATGGCCTCGTAGAAGCCGTTTTTGTAAAAATAGGCTAACGATTGCGTCATAACCGGTCGACTCTCTGTCGCACAGTCGAGAAATTACCGTATAGCCTAGACAGGCGGAGAAGCTCGCAAGCAATCGGGGGGACCTGGAGGCATAAAGTCTGATAAAGTCAAGGGAGAAGGCCATAGAGAGTCATAAAGTTGATCCTGCTGCTAGCTCATAGACAGCTAATACTCACGCTCTCCGTCTCTGCGAGATTCGGAAGGGAATGATTCAGATTTCTCTTGGCACAGCTACTAGAAGACTTACAACTGTCAGACAGGTTGCTCACGTCACATCTACGTCGTCAAGCTCAGTTTGAGCCTGCGCAGTACGCTCAGCCATCAGGAAGTGAGTGCTTCTAAGTGGCTTCACTTTTCTCTGTTGAAATCTATGGGGGTCATTGTGTCCATTTCTTTTACTGTCTATGAGCTCGATCCGATCTTGATCAAGCGACACTGCTACTACACAGCGCTAAGAGGTCCAGTAAAGAAAGCAATTGAATTCACCACAGAAGTAAAAACATTGCTGTGAGATCTAGTGAGAAACATTCCAATTTCTCCGTTATTAACAGATCAAATAGCGATGACGTGGAAACGAGAAACATTGTGCCATGAATGAACAAGTTATAAACTTTAATTCCACAGATCAGTAACATTCACCATGGATTTAATGTAGTAACACTAAATGTAACCATGGAAGTTTGGCAGGAATAGTAAAATGTTTTCAAGTACGTCACACATCTTTTTCCAGCACTTATTTTGAAATGTGATGACAAATAAAAAATGTATTCATCCTTCAAAGATTACGCCCATTTATAAAACTAAAAGTTTCAAGATGTAGGAAAATCCACACTTAGCCTATTTAAAAATAATTTATTTTAATAAATATATATTAATATATAAAATATAATAAAATAATACTAAAAAAATATATAAAAATTTAAAAAAAGGAAATTTCTCCGGCATTTCTTTATTTTTGCTGTATCACCTAATCGTGACACCGCTGTGTCGTATCGAACCGAAACGTGAATTTTGTGAACCGTAAGGCTACTTTTTTTAGTTTGCTTTGATTGTTACACATTTACATTGCACATATTTTGTAACATTTTATTTAAGTTTAAGAGTTTCTTTAACACTTTACTTTCATCTTTATATAATATAAGACATAAAGAAGATATTTTTATTTACATTTTATGATTTTATCATTTGACTGATAAAACTAATTTGTTTGCCGTAATAATGTGGATAAATAAATACAAAAACTGAGGTTTAAATTAAAACTTTTCTAATAAGTTATAAAAAATGTAAATAATTATCGATACCGATCGATATGAAACGTGATACATTTTTTAACTATATCGCCCTAACGTTAGTTGTTTTGCGCACAAAAAGTATTCTCGTCGCTTGATAAACTTATGGTTGAGCCTGTAGTCACTTGGACTATTTTAGCGATGTCTTTACTAACTTTTTGGGCTGGCAGAATTACCTAGCAGCCTATGGGAGGAGTGATCCAGCTCTCAGATTTCATTGGAAATATCTTAATTTGTGTTCCGAGGATGAACGAAAATCTTACGGGGTTGGAACAACATGAGGGTTAGTAATTACTGACAGAATTTTCATTTTTGGGTGAACTAACCCTTTAAGTACAACATTAGTTGTTCCAATTTAACTTTGTTCACGATCCAGTTTATGAACTTAGTAAGTTATACAGTATAGCCTACAATTGCAGGGTATTTATATTAAAGGGCACATAACACACGATTTCTGCCAATCTCATGATAATCTTCTTGAGTACGTTAGCTTCATATCTCCAAAAGAGTTAGTTTTATCAGATTTTTATTACATGGCTTGGTTAGATTCTAATGTAGGCTAGAATGCGGTCTATTATTTCTTGACCAACAGACCGCTGCTAAGTATTCACACCGCCGTTGCCATGAAAAACAGAGCGTTGCCATGGACACGATGTTCTTTAACGGAAGCAATAAAATCGTTTTTAAATCAATAAACTCCTTTTTAAATCAATATTTGGTAGGTAGCCATGGAATAAGCGGGGGTTGGGGTTGTATTCACAACCGCCTCGCTATACATTATGTATCCCACTTGAAAGACGGTCAGCTGTGTCGATTCTTTCCGAAAACAGTCTAGGAAGGCGTGCCGTGGGCGGAGCTAAAGAGTGACGAGCACAGAGTGGTTTTAGAATAAACTGGACATTTTTGATGGTGGTCAACCAAACAACTGTATTTAAACACACACAATACATAATCACATTACTACTTGATAACTTTTGATTCACTATACGTTCGTGTAGTTGCCAAAAAAACACAGACACTAGGCTTGTTTGAGATGCGCCTTGCCTCGCCTGAAATGTAGTCGAGAGTAGCGGCTGCAGTGAGAGGAGGAGTGAAAAAAGCGCAGGCAAGCCGGACAGACCGCTCTTCTCGCTGTGGATCTAACACCTGTGAGATCAAAGGCGGATATCGCGGGATTCACACTCGTGCACGGTGTTACTAATAAACTGGATGTAATTTAAGTTTTGTTGCTTGAATATTTTTTTTTGTTGCTTTGGGGATATCCACACATAATTTATACACATAAAACATGATATCAGAGTTTTAAAATCAAACATTTTAAAAGAGAACAATACATCGCGGTTGTTTAAACCAATGAGCATTAAGCTGTGCCGTCAGCAAGTCGTTTCCCATCATGCTTTTGATCAGCGCAGTCGGTAGAGAGCAACTGCGCGCGACTGCAGAATCCGACACGTGCGCCTTGCGGTCGCGAGAGTTTTTTGACACACGTCAGCATGACATCAGAGCAAGGCGGACCGCACTCGGACACATTTCTAACCGGTATGCATCTCGCGCTGATCACCGGTGATCAGTTCTGCGCAGATTTTGCTCATTTCAAACAAGCCTATTGATGCAGTTTTACCAGCGGTTCCGACTCATGATCCGAATGACGTCATAGCTTACGTTGCACGAGTGCCTACTACTGGCGGAAATCGCAATGAGCTGAATTGGAACGTCCTAAGCTCTTGATCACTTTTTTCCCTTTAAGAATTTGTTTAATGCGGCATCCATATCTATATAGGTGTGTTTGGGTTGTTTTAAATAGATACAAAATTATAATTAATATATCATAGAGTAGTTTGTTGTGGTGGTGATTAGAAGATAGGTGGTTACGTCACAATCGTACTGCATTGTGGGACATAAGTGTACCAGTGCGTGCGTGTGTGTGCGTGCGTGCGTGCGTGCGTGCGTGTGCGTGCGTGCGTGCGTGCGTGCGTGTGTGTGTGTGTGTGTGTGCGTGCGTGAGTGCGTGCGTGCGTGTGCGTGCGTGCGTGCGTGTGCGTGCGTGCGTGTTTGTGCGTGCGTGCGTGCGTGCGTGCGTGTGTGTGTGTGTGTCTCACTGGGATCATAATGTCATACTGTTAGCATTATAGTACACTTTGCATTGATAGACATGATCAGTGTTACAACGTGCAAGTTGATATTCTGTGAACTACTTGTTATTTATGACTATCTGTGGCTGTGCTGCCTCATATAAAAGCTATTTGTAACTCAGTGCAGCTGGGTTCTTTCATTATCATTACAGGGGCTAATGCTCCCATCTCTCTGCCTCTGGTTTCGCCTAGTGAAATAAACCGAAAAAGGCTATTGTCAAAGGAATATTTTGTCTATCTGTGAAACACAATAAGAGTCTTTCTAAGCCACTTATAGTTTTCCCTAGTGAAATATAATAAATAAATATACTAAAATGAATTTCATATTTAACATTTTAAAGAGTTGGCTTTTCATGCTAAACATGGCCAAACATTCAAAAAACTAGTTTTGACGTATAACGTAGTATTCCTGTGCCAGATACATTCCTTCAGGATTCATATAAGTCTACGTTCCAGTCCACTTTTAGACACTTACTACTTCCCTATCCATTTCCCCTCGGGGGAATCCCTGGAGCCATTTTGAAGTGCGTTCCACTTAGTGAAGTGGACGATGGAAGTTTATATGGAGAGACCCTCGTTCCCATTTTGACCGAGGGAGCGAATATACTTCATGTACACTTCAGGCACCTGCCAGAGGTGGGCACAAATACATCAAAAACCATTTTGTTACAAAATACAAATACTGGCTCATGAAATGTAACAAAATAAAATACAAAATACTGATGTGAAAAATGTATTTAAATAAAATACAAGTAATTAGTATTTTGAAAATACAAAAATACTCCCACAATAATCTTAAGTCTTTTTTTTTCTTCTTTTATAGCTGAAAGGTCAATAACACAGCAATAACACAAATATGAGAAATGTGTCAATTCAAAATGCCGAAGTAGCAAAATAAGTATGGGCATCTGCAACGCTATATCTCACATTAATTTGTACAAGTGATTAAAAGGTGGCTAATTCGTACAATTCATACGACCTCACTTGTACAGATTCGTACCATTGGTCTAAACCCACGTGATGGGTAGGTTTGGGGGGGGGGGGTCAGGGGTAGGTAATTTGTATGAATTCATACGAATTTGGCAACTCGTAAAATATGAGTGAAGTCGTATGAATTGTTACGAATTAGCCACCTCGTAAAATTCGTACGAATTGCCCTCTACAGGGCCTGAAATAGCTCCCTCTAACGTAAATGGCATGTATAGCTAAGTTCACATCAATGCTGTGTTAGGCTGCTCTTAATAGCAAAACATGTTTGATGTAGCCATATTATCACCGTTACTCTACTCGTGCCTTAAGGCTTGAATAAGTGTAGAGAGACATTTCCTCACCACTGGCTAAGGGAGGGGAAACAGCCATAAATATATGTTATGTGCGCTAACAGCTTTAATGAGGAACTTTATTGAAAGGTCGATAACAAAATAGTAGCAGTAACACAACTATGCTACAAAAGAGAAAACTAAACCATTGTCATTTGGGCTAGTTGTTTTTAAGTGCAACCAACTTAGCAATTGTCATTTACTATGGTGATTTTTCTTAAGTATTTAAGTATTTGAAATACTCTAAATACACTCCCTCAAAATATTTTGTTACAAACTACATTTTATTTTTTCCACACCTGCAAAATACAAATTACAAAAAACACTAAAGTAATTAAATTCGTATTTGAAATACATTTAATTGAAATACTGCCCATGTCTGCATTTAGCCATTCTCACAAAAACATCACGAAGAGCAGCCAGGCCAAGGAGGCAGTGCTGTCTCCATGACAACTGCCTAGAATGTGTAGATCAGCATGCTTGTCCACATCTCTGCTGCTCTATGTCTCTCTCTTGTTTCCTCTTGGACCATCTCTTTCTCTCGATCTGTCAATCCTTTCATCTTCCACTGGATGAAGATGTTTCTTCTGGATCACTGTGCAGCACAGCAGACATCAGAGAGATGTAGTGTGAGTATCAGAGGAGAACACTGAAGATCTTTTGAATAGTTATGCAGTTTGTGTGATAGGAAACGTTGTTCATGTGGAGTAAAAAAAAAATTAAACATAAATTTAAATATATGAATATAAATCTATATGATATTAGACCACATACAATATAAGTGTACTGTACACATAAATCATTCAGAAGTTTGGAGTCAAAACTGAAATATCGTTATTAAAAAATCTGTTTTCAATATGAATTGAATATATGTTAAAATTTAATTAATTGATGTGATGTTAAAGCTGAATTTTCAGCATAATTAGTCCAGTCTTTTGTCACATGATCCTTCATAAATCATTCTAATATACTGATTTTCTGCTCAAGGAACATTTCTTATTATTATAAATGTTGAAAACATCTGTGATGCTTAATATCCTTGTGAAAACCGTGATACATTTTCTTTCATGGTTCTTTGATAAATAGAAAGTTTAAAACAACAGTAATTTAAATAGAAAGCTTTTGTAACAATGTAAAAGTCTTTATTGTTACTTTTGTTAAATTTATATATACAAATATTATAAAAATCATCTTCCAGGAAGTCCTCAGTAAAGGGAAAGAAACTGCATATTGGGTCCACCCCAATCAACTTTGTTATCAGACTTTCTCATTTATATGCACCAGTGCCTTTTTAGGCTGAGAATGAGAATCAAGCAGTGAACAATTTATAGCTGCTTACACCTGTGGCTGCACCTGTGCCTTGAGACGTCTCAATCGCCAAGTGGCCACTGTGACCCTGGAGGGTAAAGAGGTAAGGGTCATGACCTCTGGGGTGCATGGATGTATCATAGTACTGATTTAGAATGAATGAACGAATGAACACATGAATGAATTAATCCCTAGTTGTCACAAATGCATCAATGAGCCAAAGTTTCTACATTATGTCTCAAAGCCTGTTTAGACCTGGCAGAGGCCAAAAATATTTTAAAATACTGTATATAGATAGATAGATAGATAGATAGATAGATAGATAGATAGATAGATAGATAGATAGATAGATAGATAGATAGATAGATAGATAGAACATGTGTTTTTTGGTTTGCTAACTACCTATTTAAAGGTTTTGCTCCCTCGGGTCTAGTAAGTTTGTGGGACGGAGTGAAGAGGTGGTAGATTTAGCTGAAGCTCCTCCCCCTTTCCCACGATCGTTTAGCAGCCCTCTGTCCCGAGGAGAGGATCCCTTAAAGAGGCACAGCTGAACTCTAACCCTATTAGCCTCTGTTTCCTGCAAGGGCTTCAGTTTACAAACACAGGGGGGTTGAGAAGACACTTCCACAATTCAGACTTGTTTCCGTTTTTAGTTTTTCTCACACATTACACAGCAAAAAGACCACCTCAAAAGTAATAAAGAGGAGGCTATGAGAATGGCAGAACTGTCCCTCCTTGAAAAACAAAATGTTGAGCTTTAGCATAAGAAGATTGTGAATATATGCCTGAATATTTTACAATGATTCAATGCTGATTCAAAGCAGAGTTTTTAACAGCACTTCATGTGCACTTCTTAGTAAAGTAAGTACACACTCTTCACACAGCATAACAGCAGTGTCTTTGATATTAAATGCATTAAATGACCACATATTTTAATTGTCATTAACTATACTAAAACTCAACCATCAATCAACAAGGCTTTTCATAAAATGTTTCCCAAATGTTTCCAGATGAATCACCTCATACAAATTCATTTGAAATCGCCACCTCGTAAAATACTTGTGTTTTCTCGTGAGATCAGGTTGGCAATTCAGACAGAGTCCTATATTTATGCAGTGACTCTATATTAAAGAACATCAAAAACGAAATAATTCGATACCACAGTTTCCCTCATACAAAGCCGTTTTGCTTGATCAATTCTGTTACCATCTATTTAGAAGAGGCCAGCTTTGTAATATCATGTTATTTAATTGTTGTTTTTAATTAACATGGTGACAGGGATTGAACAGACATGCCAAGACATTGTTCCCCAAGTGTATCACCATATATGAAATACAGTGTGATGTAAATAAGAACTTGAGTCTAAATGAAAAGACTACATTGGGCATTTCCATATTGATAGATGTATGTTGTTGCCTCTATACAAAACTATGTGAAGATTTTTATTAGTATTGAGGAAAGACTTCCAATTGCAAAATAAAATAAAAAATAAAAAGTTAAATTTAGAGTAGACTCGCTGGAAGAAAAAAGCGCGTGTGGCGAGATTTCTGTAAAATGATTTTGCTTGTTGCAGGTGTCATCGCACTTTCAAAGCGAGATGTCCAGTAAACACTAAAACACAGATACAAACAGTGCAATGCTGTGTTAGCAACCAAGCAAGTTTACTACATGATATAATCCATATGGAGCTAATTATGTGTGGCAAACGTCAAACTATATTAGGTTAAAAATCACACACTGTGCTGTGGTAAAATATTTTGAGGTCATATTTTGCAAGGAACCATGTGAAATAGTCATTCACATTTTTTTTTCTCTTCCCTTGTAATCGTTTCCTCAATGATCCATAATTTAATAGGAACATTCAAGTAGTGGAAGTCAGTTTCCTATAATATGTTCAGAAGTTACAGCAGATTGTGTCTTATATGGGCTTCTTTTAACAGAACTGAATAGCTCTAATGCTGCTGGATTCCAGTATTAGTGGGAATAATCATGGATACAATGGCTTCACAATAAAGTCAACATAAAATTAGAACAACTAAATCCAAAGATCTACATTACACTTTTGAAACTTGATCAACCACTGCATACATACCCTGAGAATACAAGGGCAGCTATGCATCACAAGATCACAAAATAAATGGATTGTGTTACGGTAAACCTTCTTTAACGTCCTCACATCTATAACACTCTTTACAAGAAAAAGCCCACATTTATCAGGGTGACTCATACACTCCACTAATGTGTAGATAAGTGTCAGAGAAAATCTTTATGCTAATGTGTAAGCTTAAATGTAACAAGCCAACACGTTCAGATTACCTCTGACGAAGAGGTGAGTTTCAGATGGTGTCAGGGGTGTTATTTTTGTAGTGTCGGTGGGATGTGTATAGAGGGAGGAGAAACAGGAGGTTATGTAAACAGACACTAATCATCCTCCACACACCTGTGATTCCTGTGTGATTCATAGACTCAGCTGGCAGGTCCTGTCCCAGCTCACACACTTTCCATCCTCACACTGAATCCCAGTCCCCGATTAATTTGAACCAATTTAGCTGTAAATTAACAGTTTGGATGGTTAGAGCACAAAAATATTTCTTCTGTAACATATTGCACTTGCTATAGAAGCTAATAGAGAGACATTCTTATTTGAGGCCTACTTTGTCACTTAGAATATACAAAGTTTGAATGCCCATAAATGGAGATGCATTTGCTGCAAGATGTAGTTATGGTATCTACCAGCAGGGTTAAGGGGCTCTTAACCAAACTTTGACACTTTGAAGAACACAGCATATAAATATTGCTGCCAGAATTAAAGTAGTGAGGATCAGAACATTTATAGGCTTTTTCAGACATTAGTTAATTCTCATTTCAGAAATCCCACCAGCTGGAATTGAAAAAGTTCCCAATTGCGCAGTAACCAGCAGGGCTGTGATTACAGTCTTAATGGCCCTGTACCCCCGCTTAATCCATAGCTCTTCAGCTATTTTAGTAGACAGCCATAAAATGTGAAATGATTGCAATGCAGCGAGAAATGGGTACAACTAACTGCCAAGCAGTCCACATTTAAGTGTAATTTCTTTAGTATGAAAACTAGGCTTGCATTAGTACACATTTATGCATCCTATTAATATCTTAACTATTAATCCGCACCAAATTGCACAAATTTGTACCTCATATTATAGTCTGGCAGATTGGCAAATGCAGCACTTCCACCTAGTGGACAAGTAGAAATAATTTGACACTGAGGGACTACATGGAGGAATACTAACTCACTGCTGTTACACATTAAATATATAGGCATCAAGGAAACAAATACAACAGGAGTAATGCTTAAACACCTTTATTGTGCCCAGTCAAAAATTCAAACTTCACCCTTTAAGCAAACTTGGCAGACAACGAGGTAGAATGACAGAGGAGCTTGGGAAATAGCTCTGCATGGAATGCATATGGTGAGAAGGACATTCTTAGTTCTGAATGTAATGTTATCAATTCAGACTTTCAGCAGGAGATGATTAAAGTGACATTTGCATTTAGTCTGCTAAGGCTCTTGGTACATTCAAGGGAAGTCTATGCTTTTAAATACAAGCAGCCATATGGGCTCACACCCACAACACCTGCTGATGTACAATATAAGTGATTAAAAACCTACCCCTTTACAAAGTGCAAATTAAAAAGTGCAATAAAACTACGTGCAGTCGATGGCCATTCTCATTTATGGATTAATATATTAAGTCGGTTTGAAATCTGATCGAGAGCAGTAAAAGCAATGCCTAGTGGAGGCACGCACTGAAATTGATCTGGATTGGCAATTAGATCTGCAGGGTTATGCGCAAACCTCTTGTTCTACCAAACAGAACACTGATAAGGCAAAAATACTCCAAAAAGATGGAGGGGAAAACAAAACAAAAAAGCGCAAATTAAAAAGCCGCCGGGTAGATTGCTAATCAACCTCTTCCATGCCATACCTTAAAACTGTTTCATGTAAAAATTTATGAAAACTAAAACTGTGAAAATTGTCATGATGAAAATCTGGCTTTTGTAGTTGCATCTCAAAAACGTAAAAAATATTGGCAAAAAAGTGCCAGAAAAAAGCAGCTAGTGTGGAAGGGGGAAAACCAATTAAAGGCACTGTATGGCTTCCGTCTGTTAAACAATGAGACTTTCGAATGATTTTTACCAACACAAAATAGCAACCAATATAAAGGGGGGAGAGAGAAAAAAAAAACAAAAAAAAAAAAAACCCTTCAACCATGGCCTGAATCAACTTGGTCAAAAACTCTGGGTCTTGCCATCCACGGGCCCCAGCTAACCCATCTCACTGTGTACAGTGCCAAAGTGAACAAGCCAAACTAAAAAAGAAAGTGCAACAGTGAACTTTCTACAGTGTTTCCCCATGCCCCAACTCCTGGGAGGGCCTTTTGAATGGGGCTGACTCTGGAGCAGTGCCCCGAGGGGAGCAGGCGCAATGGACATCCAGGCTGAGGCATAGTGCTGCCATGCACGCTTCAGTTGATGTCCCGCTTCTTCTGGTTTCGCATCAGAGGGCGGTGGTTACTGAGGATATCCATGGAGTGCTGCCTATGCCAGCAGGAGCGACAGTAGTATTTGAAGCAGGTCTGGAGGGATAGGGAAATAGACCATCAATATACAGAGACCTGCAATTTAGGTTGCTAAAAAAAAAAAAAAAAAAAAAACCCACCTTGTCCCTGCAAAAGAAGGGCCCAGGCTCACGACTGCATAATTGACAGATAGCATCCTCCAGGTATGGGTCAATCTGAACCTAAGGAAAACCATACCCATGAAGAAAATAGAAGCATTGAGGCAATTGTAATATTGAGTAGCATACTAATTATCTAAAAATTAAAAACATACATGCACTGCAAGGCAGATATTGACAAATGTGACTAAATGAAGTGCCAATTGATCTGAAATTAATCATGTCTGCCTGGCAAAGTCACAACAGCAAACGCACATTTCAGAACGAGCAGCTTCAATGAGCAGCGCTAGATTTCAAGTGGTCAATTAAGCTACAGACTCCATTAGAGATCAGTCCATTTGAAAGGGTGTGACACGAACTACGTGAACTATCATGTGTAAGAAACTGGATTTGCCCTCATCTACCAATAATTTAAATCCACAGAAGACCAAATAAACTATAAAATAATATGGATAAATAGATTAGGACTGGACCCGAATATTCGTTCAGTGGGTATTCGATTTTCAATTTTGGGAATTTTTTTTTTTTAACACACCTGGCATCCCTCAAAACAGTTCTCATTTGCTCTTGAAAATGTTTACTTTATACAAATCTGGTGAAACACTTTAATATTATATAGCTTAGCCTTTATTAGGATGGACAGTTGAAGAAACCCAACCTTTAATAAATATATTTGCTTCTTAGCCAACTAAAGTGTTCCCAGCAACTGGAGTATTCTGTCTAGTGCACAACTGCATGAGCTTGTATTTTGGGTTACGCTGCGTTGCTTTGACATTGTGGAAAATAGAATAGAAACAAAATGTATTAGCCTTTTTACCCATTATTATAGGGCTGTGCCGGTAAACTTGACAACTGCACCACATTTTTTGTATGTGAATGCAGTTTGTTTTACATGAATACGATATGAGAGAAGCACAAAGCTTAGTTTACAAAATAAACAATAGGTTAGCAACTAAATGTTATGTCGCAGACATGGAAACATTTGGATTCACGATGAATGAGAGATTTGTGCTCGAGTCCATAAATTTAAGATTTGTATTTTGCAATCTGGTCTCCAAATTATCAGCAAATTTAACAATATTCCATTAGTTATTCCACTGGACATGGAGTCTCTGGTTTCTTTTCCACAAGTCTTCACTCACGTCACCCACTTCCACAGGGGATTATAAACTTTTCTTCCTTTGGTTCCATTTTAATTAGGCCTATTATATTCTCATTTACTGTGGTAAAGTAGAAAAGAAAAAAAAAAAAAACGGACAAGCCCTAATATTAATTAATATATACTTCGTTCAAAATTCATGTATAACTTATGAAAGGTTTTGATCCACTTCAAACCAACCATCCATCACTTAACCAATGAGACCAGTTAACCCAGTATTAATAGCATATACAGTGCAGCAAAAAGGCATCAAGATAGTATGCTACTACTAACAATAAAATAAGGCTTCAAAAGCGTTACTCTACCTTCTTTGTAAATTTGGGTGTCTTGATCTCCACAAATGCAGCACTCACAGCTTTCAGATAACTGCGTTGGTTGTTAAAGGTTACACGTCCAGATCCTGGAAAAACAACATCAACATGTCAAACCTAAGCATCATACTAATTTTAGTTACAATTGGAGAACCAAAAAAATAATTCTTACCAATGGGGTACTTGTGCTTGTCTGTGTCAATGCCTGCATACACTACTCCTCCGAACAGATCATTCATGATGCTGGCCAGGGCCTCAGCATTGAGCATGCCATGCAGAGCTCCTACAAACACAGTGTTCCTAGGGTCCAGCCTCTGAGAGGGGCAACTCACATAGTTACTGTCCGAAATCACCCAAGGGATCACCTGTGCCTGAAGGGCCAAGAAATGACAGGTCAGCATTTCTCAAACATAGAAAACCACAAAATATTTTACCATATACATGCAGGTTTTGGGCCATTTAAAAGTAAAACCATTCTGGAAGCAGGTCAACAAGCATTGTTCACCCACACAGTAACCTTTTTGGTACAATAGTTCAGTTTAAAATCCCCAACATACACTAGCAAGGCCATATGCACATGTTAGAAAGTGTGATAAGCTTACATCTTTGCAGCGCATCCTTCTGCTGGACATTTTGAAGTAATACTCGCTGTAGCCCTCAGGATGGAGCAAGTCCTCAGTGCAGTCCTGAAGCAGGGCACGCACAGACTTGTCCGATTCAAACACCAAGTACACATAACCTGAAAAAGGGACAAGTCACATGCAAGTCTCAATAGGCCAAAAGGTTACTCTATTACTCTGCATATGAACTTGCTAAAGTGTAAAAAACATCCTTAAATCCCAGAACAGTTATCACCACATGTGTACGAAAGGTTGTTATAGCCACCAAGAAGTTGAGTGCCACACCACCCTTCCACAGTGCTGTAATAAAATAAGTTTCCTACCCTTTTAGCATTACCTTTGGGCATATTACCTTTCGGAGGGCAGCGAGGGTGCTTGCCATCCTTACCTGGCCACTCAACACTCAGAGGGCCATAGCATTTAAAAGTGTTTATCAAACCAGCTGGGGACAAAGAAAAGCCATTAGTCTTAAGAAAAAAAAAAGCCATATTTACAGTACCACTCAAAGTTTAGAATCAGCATCAGTCTGAAATAATTTCAAATATCTTTAATTTCTGTGATAAATTTTCCCTTCAGAAATCATTCCAATATGCCAATTTGGTCCTTAAAAGAAAAAAAAAAAAAAAAAAGTTGAAAACGGTTGTGCGGCTTACATAAGAATGGCATCTACGCAAATTTGAGTCTTTGTTTATCCCGAGGTTGTGCTGAAGTCAACTAGTCTCTCCCTATGGAGGATCCCTTTACCACTCTACAGATAAAGCATTGTGGGAATTTCGGTTCACGTACCTAACCCGAAGTGACAAACTATTTGTCTTGCCTATAAATTGATAGAATTTTATTTAGGCATGGTTTGTAGGTAATTACAAACCTGCGCACATATTCAAACACGCATAACTATAGAATCAATTCTTGACGCGCATGTGAACGCCATCAGCGTTTAGCACAGGTTCGCGATTAAAGTCCGTTTAGAGAGAACGGCGTCGTCTTAGCGCCCCCCTAATTTAATAAATGATAATTTCAACGGAAGTGAATCAAAGCTAACTTTAGCTGGAAAATAACATTCAAGAACCGCTATAAAGCCAAAACAATCTGTTACCTTAAATTATGTTTATCTCTGTAAAGCTGCTTTGAAACTATCTACATTGTTAAAAGCGCTATATAAATGACGACTTGACTCCTACCTTCAGTGATGTCCCAGGGAACTCCACCCAAAAAGACCTTGCAGGAATAAATGGGATTTTGGTAGTGTCTGGGGGGCAGCTGTCCACTCCATGTGAAGGTAGCTTCATTGATTGCTGTGGAGCACAATATCACAAGTTGAGCACAAGAGGCAATACACCACTGCACCAGGTTTGAACAAATATGTTCAAGGTGAGTATTGAGGGTGGTTCAGAGGTTTTCGATGGGAGGGTGAAGGGGTAGGGGATAGCCTATAAGATCATGCACTACAGTAGTATGCAACAGGCCATACAAGCCGCCTGTCTGTGAAGCCAGGCCTCTCTTTCAATGCTGAAAGGGCTCTCAGGGGTCTTCATCAGGTCCCAGTTGGGCCAGATGGAAGCACCAGGCCAGCGGTGGGACAGGCCACCGCCTGGGCTGGCACTGGGTGGTGGGGTGAGAGGGGAGCTGCTGAGGTCCAGACGAGAGCCGAGCGCTAGCTTGAGAGGATCCCTTTGCATACTGGACATAAGGAAGGGCATAGACGGAGAGATCCTCAATGAAGACTGCAAAAGGCAGGAGAGAGAATTTAGGTGTGCAAGTGTTAATACCATAAATTGTTACAAACTTTAAAACTAGCCATTTCACCCTACACTTTGGATCACAAGGAGTCAAATTTATTGGTATGGTACTTTTGACAATGCACATTTTTAAAGCAGCTTTACAGAAAGTTATGCTGTCAAGTTATGATTAAGTTAACAATGCTTTAAATTCGAATTTGAATAATGAAAAGAGAAAAAAAAAAAAAAAAAAAAACACTTTACCAGCAGGTCTGAGAGATGATCAGAACCAGAGCTGAAGCCACTGGTCTCAGAGTCCACAGGGCTAATGGAGTGAGAGTCCAGGAAAGATTGAGAGCTTAAACGTGCCATTCCGGGAAACTTCTCTAGGAAGTCTGTGGCACCAATAGACGGCTCGGAGTAGCTTGGAAGCTTCTTTGATAGCTGGCTGGGAGTCCCCAAAATCCCTTGCACTGAAAAAAAAAAGAAAAAAAAGAATTGGTGACAAAGCAAAAAAAAAAAAAAAAAAAAAAATTAAATCATGAAAACAATAGATTCTCTTTGCATTTCTTCCATAAACCCCCCAGAACAAGCGAGCACAATAAGACTAAAACAACAGCTCTCATTTCAGCACACTATTGAGAATTACCAATGCATGAGGCAGGCTGAGAATGTGTGGCAATAGTCAACAAAACGCTCTGACTCACTCTACGGGCCTAGCAAGAACAGTTCAAACCCGCTCTAGTCAGGCCACTGATGCCAATAAAGACCATAGTCTCACTTCAATTCACATACGTAGTTCTGTTTAACATTAATTTAAGTTAATAAAATTTTTTAAAAAAATAGTCTACACCCAAAATTAATGCTGCTTGAATAAGTCAATGTTGTTAAGAGAAGTGACCTTAAAAACAAGCACAAACCAATTTAAAAGAAAGAAACTCCGTTTACCATTATATACACACACAATGAAAAACGAGCAAACATTAAGACTCACTTTAAATGAATATATTGCATAAACGATAAAATGGCATTTCTTCAACTGTTTATGTAATGTTGTGGCAATGTTATCTTAAGATTGCTTTAAAGTTATTCATTTCACTCACGTGAGGCTGTGTTAGTCTGTACTGAGTGATCAGTGTCATGGCTGCTCCACGGTCTCTCCCAGTCAGACAGGCTGAGGGACTGTAGGCCCAGACCCCAGTTATTGATGTCGGGCAGACCCCTGGATGAGTCCTGGCCACCGCTGGGGAAAAGCATCCTGCTCCGGACCGCAGACAGGTCCGAGTCGGGACGATCTGTTAACAGAGTCCAGAAATAAAAGAGTTTGACGACTCTGCATCAGCAGTGGGAATAAAAGGCATGCACATTCGAGAAAGCATCGGCTCCATAGACTCTGGTAAATCACAGATCGCCTCCCTCCGCCTGGCTAAACTGCACAGGAGCAGCTGTCTCTGCAGAGATGACCCACCCTGCATGTGACCCAGGCGCTGCTGCCCTCACAGCCCCTTGCTAATGACATCAGTCCCTGGCCTCCTCTGATGCCACACTACAGTGCATTCCTGACAAATTCTCCTGCAAAGAGGCAGCTCCCCCTCCCACCTCTGGCTCCAGTTCGAGGTGGCAGGGAGAGAGAGTGTGAGTTCGCCGCTAGCTGCAGGCTAAGAGATAAACTCCAGTGAATCGCAGGACTGTTGCTAAGTAGCTGAAGAATGAGCAATCTGGGCTGCTCATGCAGAACTGGAAAGCCTCCAACTGCTAGCTTCAGCCCTGATTCAGCATCCTCCGTCTCGCCTGTATGACATTACATGACCGTAATGATTCCCTGAGCACATGAGGCTCGAATGCAGGGCCAAAGCCAAAAGTGCAAACAGCACTGCAGCAGATGCATTTGAATACAAAAAACTGACGAAAAAGGTTACAAATCTGTTTTGTTATTGTGTCTGCACATATATTAAGGAATGGTGTATGTGCTACTTTTCTACTTCTCATAACAAAGACAAAACAGCAAACATTACAATTTACCATTAAAAGGGTCTCGCTTGCATTTGGCAGTAGGAGTCGTGCACACCCCGCTCAGATCCAGTGAGTTGCCTAGCATGGTGTTCATTCTGCAGAATGTGTCTGCATTGCTGCATGTGGATAGGGCTGGAATGTCAGAATCCAAGCAGTTAAGAAGTCTGGGATTTTCTCTCTGTCAGAACAGATACAAGAGCCACTAATGGTAAGACATGAGGTGTATCACAATTTGCATACTATTCATAGACATTTTGTAGTACAAATTTGAGTGGTGCGTTTCCCAGATGGAAAAGTGAAAGAAAAAAAAAAAGAAAAAAAGGAAAAAAAAAAGAATGTTAGACACTTCAAATTTGGTCACTCAAATGCCACAGCTTTACTTGCGTAGCCAAAAAGAAAGGGCTATCAGAATCCAATGTTGACTGACAAAAATATTTTAAACCTTTCATATTTAGTTAGGAAAACAGTCATAATATTTAAAGTTGGACTAGAATTAAATTTCCAATTTGAAGCAATTTTCACTAGTGTGATGGAGCACAATATACATGTAAATTAATTCCTAGTACAATGTGTGTTCTATGCTGTGGAACTAACAAAATAAAGCAGCCAATGATTGATTAGACTGGACAGCCATCAATGGCAACCATATTAACGAACAGCTCACTGTAAACATGACAGACTGAGGCTATCATTTTTCATAGCTAGCATTTTTGCATGCTCAGCAAGACTGTAATGGAGCACTAATTACTTTCACAAACCTAAACTTCATAAAAGTGATAAACACGGGCCAAACAAGCATCAACAAAACATTTAACACACTCACACAATCTCATAGAATTCAAAAAACGATTGGCCAGACCTCTAGCTGAACTACTCACCAGAGAAAACGCCATTGTAACAACCAAAATTATCGAAAACTACACCCAGTTTAAGTCGCCTAAAGCCTACTTAAACCTTTCGAAAGAAATGTTGGCCTAATTTACCACACCTGTGTGCAGTGTATTCACCAGTGTATTCAGTTCTTCTCTGGCGTTAACCAATCACAGATTGCAGGTTGATTTTTATTAATGAGGGGGCGGGCACTTGGCATGGCGTCATTTTTCACAGTCTAATTTACTGTTTCAAAACGTTCGTATCCTTCAAATGTCCAGATTTAGCTATAAAATGTGATTTATTGCATTGAGTTCTAATTTTTCTAATTAAATATACTTGGACGTATACTTATTCTTATTCGTATATTCTATATTCTTATACTTATTCGTTATACTTAGTCTGACGTGTAGGGCCTTCTGAGAGACAGATGAATATATTTAGATCTAAAAATAAATTTGAGGACTTTTTTTTTGCCATTGTTCTAAATCTGCCCAGTGCGAGTCGCATTAAGTTTTAGTATATGAAATATGTAACGTGTAAATTGCTTTTATTGGCAGAAATCAGGACCATGGAGAGCACCATTTACAAATTAGGTCTTCGTTGATAACAAATTATACATTTTGGAATCAAGACTTTGATAATACAATAAATAAAGTATTTAACAGACACATTGCTTGAGTGTTCAATAGCAGCTTGCTGGGTGAGTAGCCTATTTTTACAAAGACGGAGTAATTTCCTCCAGAGGGCAGCACTGATCTTATATTATCTGTTTGTCTTCTGCTTAGCTCAACCTTAAAATTAAATGTTTAATAGGACCCTATAGGCAAGGCTTAGGTTAAGCCAGGAGTAGACCGTTCAATTGGGACATTTAAGAAGCTTTTATAAATGTGCTTCATGAAAAGAATGACTGGTGTTATTATTAAAATGAAACAATAGCACTGGAATTTTAAGATATATCAGTGCAAGTGACTTTCAGTTAAGACAGCTCAAACATGTCTTTAAGTCTGGGTCTAGAAAAAAAAAGAACTGTCTGAAACCAGCCAATATTATTTTAAACCTGCTTGACTATTTCTTCCATGAAACAGGATGTTAGGTAAAATGGTAGTCTCAAACACCAATCATTTTTACTGCATGCTAAAGACAGCAAATGTGTGAAGCTCTCAGTCCTTGACATTCTGCCATGCATTAACATCTGCTTTTGTGCTCCATGGAAGGTCAAGCAGATTTAAAACCTTGAGTGTGAATAAGTGACATTAAGTGAACCCATTAAATGTCCCCGCTAATTCTGGACGCATGTTACTTATGAGGTTTAATGCAAGTTCAATATGTATGCTTGCAAGTTACTGAAACTGAACAAACCCATAAAGCAGTTAAAGCATCAAATGAAAGTTAAAAAAAAAAAGTACACAAGCCATTTTAATGCATTCCCATTTTAATACCATCATAGTATTTTTACAAACTTTTTACAAATGCACTTCTACTGTCTGAATTAACCACTACTTTACCCACATTAAAATCATGCACCATTGTAGCATATCTTTATATTCAGAGTATTAACTTGAAACAGCATTTTCATGTTAGCAGCCAAATTTGCTGTCCATATAATGTTAGTTTGTGCCACACTGACACAGTCAAGCCAAAGAAAATTACAATACAATACAACTTAATCTCTGAAACTGCTATAAACGGACATTGATACAAAAACGTCAAAACATACAAAGAAAGAGTTACCAATAACTTATACAGATTACTTATTTCAAATACACAAACTCTTTTCTCCCCAGATACACACTAGATTAAGTTAGTCTCATATTTTGAAAAGCAATCATTCCTTCTGTGATACGTTACAGCGGAAACTAGCAGGGGAAACCATCTATCGGACTGGACATCACCCATCATAATGAGTTGGCCAAGGTTTTGTACATAACATAAGCAACTTCAATGACCAAGCTATCAAACAAACAAGGTTACACTGGTCATGAAAGCAACAGACATACTAGAATGACGCACAGAGCTACACTTCATGCCAAAACTAACATGCTTTGTGTCTGCAATGTCAGTTGATTGTCTCATTTTACTTAGACCCAGAGCAAATTTCAATTAATGAACATGAAAAAGAGCATTATCCTAAATTCTTCAATACAAAATAAAGGGGAAAAAAAGTTCAAGGAGCTGATCCATTAAGAACTCCTAAGGTCTATTGTACCATCTATGCCTCTTTTTTTTGTGCTGTTGGCAATATGACTTCAATATAAGCTCAATGAGCAATGTGAGCTCAAATTTCATCTTTTCATGGCCTAATTCCACAGTTAACACATCCAAAAACCACAAGTTCAAATGAACTGGACTGATTTTAAACAGGAGTTGGAAAGCGCCATTTGCAGAGAAAAACCTAAAAAGAAGAGACAAAAACAGCAATTACCAAGATGATCATTTAAAAAAAAAAAAGCACAACATTATTATATAATCACTTTGCATGGGAGAGGTTATGGCCTTACTATATAATTTTTTTTTTTAGCAGAATTGCCTTGATTTCCATCCAGGCTGGGATGAGTCTGATGTGGAGGGATACCAGCGCATCTAAAAAAAAGAAAAAAGGATTGTACCAATAATTAGAGATTAACATCTTAACACCAAACAGTCTTGTGAATGGGTGCCAAAAAAAATATATATATAAATATATATATATAAACACCACACCTTTCTGACCAAGCCATATCGTCATGTGCTCATGACCAATTACAGTTTCATCCAACAGTTGTGACTACTATATTCACCTGATAAATCTATCCTTGGACGAATCTAAAGGCCTGACTAAAAACATCTTTTTAGGAAAGCATGTGATTGAATCTTCTCAATTCAGTAGCATGAGACCCAAGCAGTCACAGTTGACACATTGGGTGTCTCAATATCCCTCCTTGATGATCTCGCTCCTCCGTCCTCCATCCTATGACCAGGAAACCGATCGAGCTCAGCCATCTTGAAGGACATCTCAATTCTCTAATTGCACCATGAGGAGGCTTCCAGAGGAGTTATGAGCGAGGATACACTGGTGTATCCTATGCGGAGGTTTTATCAACTAAACGTGATGCACATTTAAATTCTCCTCCCCCTTCATATCGATCACAATCATTTTAATTTATACTTTACTGTTGCAGTTTATATAAACCACACATATATACATATACACTACCGTTCAAAAGTTTGGGGTCGGTAAGATTTTTTTATGTTTTTAAAAGAAGTCTCTTCTGCTCACCAAGGCTGCATTTATTTGATTAAAAATACAAAACAAGCCCAGTAATATTGTTAAATATTATTTCAATGTAAAAAAGCCGTTTTCTATGTGAATATATTTTAAAATGTAATTTATTCCTGTGATGATCAAAGCTGAATTTTCAGCATCATTACTCCAGACTTCAGTGTCACATGATCCTTCAGAAATCACTCTAATATAATTATTTGATGCTCAAGAAACATTTATGATTATCACAGTGGACAACAGTTGTGCTGCTTCATATTTTTGTGCAAACAGTGATTCATTTTCAGGATTCTTTTCATTAAAAAAACAAATATTTTGCATTATTATAAATGTCTTTACTGTCACTTTATATCAATTTCATGCGTCCTTTCTTAAGAAAAGTATTCATTTCTTAAAAAAAAATAAAATAATAATTGACCCCGAACTTTTGAACGGTAGTATATACATATATACATATATAAAAACAGCCTTCATTCGATTCCTCCATCCTCTTTCCTTGCAGCCTTCCCTCGCATATATACACACACATATATAAAATAAGAATGCGGCTTAAAGATGACAGATACACTTCAACTTGGTCAAAAAAAAAGAAAAAAAAAGAATTAGGCCTATATTTTTCAGTAGGCTGCCAAATGGGTGGACGCAAAAGCAATGTTTAAAGACTTCCATGGATCAAATTCTTTAATGGTTCCCCTAATAAATCCATGTGTACTGAAAGTACTCAAACCTTCATCCACATTTCTAATAATGTTCATTCATGTGTGCATTGAGATCACCTAACAAAAGCACATAGCCTACTGTAGTGTAAAACCACATTTACATATACACAGAGCCTAAACACTATACATTTACATTTTTTAAATGTGACTAATGGAAAAGCAAATGTCAAAGCAGCTTCTTAATGAGTTGCTTCACTTCACTTTTTGGAAAAATAAAATCCTTCAGTTCTGACAGGATGACAAGCAGGATTTAATTGGTTACTAGCGGTGTGAATAAGTCAGTCAATTAATTACATCTTCAACAGTTTTATTAGATTACTGTACTAGTTACTCTAAAAAGTATTGCATTACTTTCTAAATACTTGAATACAAGGATAGACATGAAACTTAATATAAAAAAAGCATTATTCTTGAACTGACTACAGTATTTAAATGGTTACATTAAAAGCATACATTTTAACATTAGACATCACATTTTGATGTAAAATTCACTATTGTTTTATATATTTGTTCTAGTCTACACAGTATTTAATGCAATTACATCAGAAGCAATTGAGTAATCCCTTACTTTAAATTAATTTTCACTTGAAAAGGTACAGTAATTAATTACTTCGGAATGCATTACACCCAACACTGGTTACTTGCCAAGTGACAGACAACATACTAATTGCCTTCCATACACTAGTGCGTAATATCAATACCAGGATCAATTTTGCTTTCTGTAAAGCAAGAAAAAAAAAAGAAGACAAAAAGATAAGATGACCTCACCTGAGCATGAAGTGCGGCTGCTGCGGCAGCGGCTGCTGCTGGGTAGGTGAAAGCCGTGTGGGGCAGGCCGGGGCTGAGCTCCTGGGTATAGAGTGGGTAAGGAGACCAGGCCTCTGGAGACGCTGGGATCAACGTTGCCCCTGTCAAGTCATCTGAGGAGGTATAGCAAACCACCACTTCAGACTCAGGGCCAGGTCAGCATGTTAGACTAAAATCACTACTGATAGTGTTCGACAAATTGTTGGAGTCAGAGGCCCTCACATTCCAACAGACTTTAAAATGTGCAAACAGCAGAGGCAGGAACTGAATATTGGTACCTGTGTGATCTCTGGTAATTTCTGTGACTTGGATTGGAACAGAAGAGAGGTTGAATGAGACGTGAAGTGCTAATGCTTAAATTGTGTAAGAGAAATTGGAGAACCTTTTGCTAATGACACATGCATGTGGAGGTGGATTAGTTTATTCTTGTGTTTTCCTAAGATCTACTCTAGATGTGTAGCTACAGAGTGTGTGCCTGTTTGTCTCTGCAGTGTGTGAACTACCACGTGGTCCGTAAACTTACATGGGTCCCGTGCTATGAAGTGCGCTCCTAGAGCTGGGTGGATATTTGTGGGATTTGGAGTGCCCATCAGCTTACTCTTTGCCATCTTCGTGTTGGCCTTAGCAAACTCTAACCGGAGGGTCTGCGGATTTTCAGGGTCAAATCGAACCCCCTGCAGACACAAGGGGGGGAAGGGATAGAGTAATGGGGATGGGTTGTGCCTGCCAGACCCTGGTAAAAATGTGCAGTGTGTCTTAAGCTGGTGCCCACATGCAGGTGAACGATTCTACAAGTGACTGAACAGCAAAGCTAGTGGTTACCTTAACAGGTGGACTACACACTAAAGAGGAAAAAATGATGCTCAGTAATATTTGGGAGTTCTTGAAATAAGCATTTGCACTTTTTTGTTATGTGCTGGAACAAACTTATAAAATTAATATATGGGACACCAATAATAATAGCACGCCAGTTAATTTAATGTTTTATGAGATAAATAGAGAAGGGGAAGCTAGCTATGGCCATTTGTGCTAGAAACTGCAAGTACAAAAGGTACGTTCTTGATGTAGGCTATATACAATACATCCACACCAATTCAAACATCAAATATGAACCTTGCTGGGCTTCATCCAACAGATTTTCAATAATTCAAGCAGTTGCTTACAGATGGCTGGTTTCTTACGTTTAATGCATTTTTTGCCGCTTCAGCGCCGGAACGGCTATCAAAGGTTACAAACCCAACAGGCTGGAAAAGAGAAAGAACAATCAATGGGCAAAAGAACAATGTCACTTAACGCACAAAAAATATTACATTTTATAATATAAAAATATACATTTTAAAAAGATAATTTAGGTATGTTTTCCTTATAAATATAGTTTTCACAAGTCTGATCACTACGCAGTCCTGAATTTAGGTTGAAAAATAAAAAAAATAAAAAAACTGCAGAACAAGTGAAAACATACATGTTTTTAACATACTGCAAACCTGCTCAGCTGTAATATCCAAAATGTCTCACCTGCTTTGATGTTAACTTGATAAGTGAACCCTCATAACCCTGAAAAAGAAAAGAAATCCAATTAGCAGCAATGTAGTCACATGCTTGAAAAGGAAGAAATTCCTGTTGCACTCCCCTTGAGAGGCCAACACTGTCAGATAGAGACATTTACAGAGGATGCACTTTACTGCACTGCTAACCTGAGCGACTGGAGCTGAAGATCTCCAAGCGTTAGAATTGGGATACTGTTTAGCAGCAATTTATAAACTTGATCATTCCACTCTAGTTTGTTTCAGTGAGAATCTGAAATTCTAAATTTCTTTTATGGTATGAGCATAACATTATTTAAGAGCTAAAAGACCTAAGGGAGGTAAAGGAGTTTTGGCTAAACACAGTCAATGAGATTTACATTTAAAATCTTTTTTTACCTTGAATGGTCGAAATAGCAGATAGAGCTCACGAGGTTTGATATCTGTTGGCAGACCACTGACAAAAAGAGTTCGTACCTGAAAACAAGAAACAAATCAAATCCCTAATTTAATGTGAAATGACTAATTAAAAAAAGCTTATGGTTTGTAATCAGCTGAACACAAATACAAGAAAGATAGGAATTGTGTTGTGGCAAAATGGAAATATTCCTATGAAACAATTCACTAAAAGCCTGGCAGTTTGACATTCAAACCACAGCAATTTACAGTACAAGACAAAGGAGTTTTGTATGACCATATTCACATAAATGGCTATAGAAATACAAGATCGCATCCACTGGCCGTGTTGTGGTAGGAGGTTCAAAGCCACAATGGACAACATGACACAGCGTGACAGCACTTCCTTCCTTTGACCCACAGCATCAACCACCCCAGCACAACAGTATTCCTCTGCTCTCAACCCATCCACCTTAAAAATATATGCTTCACCTGACACATTTACATTCTAATGATCATGTCAGTATAATATATCATAAATGTGAAATAATAATAAAACAAGTTCAAATATATAATTCAATTCAAATTTATTTGTATAGCGCTTTTCACAATACTTTGTTTCAAAGCAGCTTTACAGAAAATACATGTCTATATAACAATTTAAAGTGATCTGTTATCAGAGGTGACTGATTTGTATATGTACATTTCTAAAATGCATAACTTGGACACAGCTAGCTAATAATGTTGTGTGTGTGTATGAATGAAGGGACACTTTTTGCCATTGAGATGACTTGGCTGCTAGTGGAATCACAATATATATATATATATTTTTACAAGTAGCCTATATATGAACCAATGTATTCAGGAGATCCACAACCCAAAGGAGCATTTTTTAAGCTGTGCGTTATATGATTATCTTGTCTTTTTCTGCCACTGCTCAGATGGCATTCATAAATGATCAAAACGGCCTGCATAAGATCAGCGTTGTCCATTTCAATTTGTATAAAAAGAAAACCAACAGTAACAAACTGAAACACTTCAGTTAGCAATGCTTTTGCAAACTGTGCGCAATTTCCAAAGAGTAATTTATGAAGAAACCGCGAAATCATTACGTCGTACTGCATTATAACCACTAGTATTATAACAATCATTCAGTGACGCTGAAGCCAATTACAAACAATTCAGTGATTTGTGCCCGTCTACAGACAAAAGGAAACACTATATTAAAAGATGCTTTCAGACAATGAATTGAACGACCACACGTATTAATATTAATCATTAAGAACTTTGCCAAAAGAAAAAAAATATATATAATTAGAACATTTAAAGCAATCCTCACATGGATGAAAGAAACGACATTAATATGCGCTCTATTAAAAACAAAACAATCTATCTATCTATCAAGGAACATTTAGGTGGTCATTAATTTACCGGAATAATTTTTTTATTATTATTATTTTGAACAGAACTTCAAACCACCGTCATTTAATTCTCTTGAGTGATGGTTTCCTTACTTTAGCCTCACAGCAAAAACTTCGCGGAGAGACGCTGAGGCTCCCCTAAACATCTCAAAAGTTTGAAACAAATTTACCTCGACATAAAATAAGATGTAACCTACTCTTCACAACACTTCAAAATCACGCCGAACTCACCTCCTCTTCAATAGAGACGTTGTTGTTTGGCTCGGAGTCAGACTTGACACTCATCTTGTGCGTAAACTTGAGACACCCAGAAGGACTGGCAGAAGTTTCGTGTTTTTTTTTTTTTTTTTTTTTCCTCCCTCGTCCTAAAGTGCGACTGGATCCTGATGGCAATGCGTGCGGGATTCAGCAGAACTTGTGCGGGAACACCGAGGTCGTGTCAAAAGTGACAGGTGAACTAAAGACGCGAAGGTGACTCGGTGAAAAGAAGTGAAGTGCGTAGTGGGGGGGAAGAGAAAAAAAGAAATGCCGGTGCCACCTCACATTTGCCTCGTTTTAAACGTTAAATTTGAAAGAAAGCAGAGCTCATGGGTAAAACCTGTTCCATAGTTGACCTGCTCGCCAATTAGGTCATCAAGTGAGGTGGGCAGGCTCGAGAGCGGCGTTGCAGCTGGTGGATAAGCCAACCCCTCCATTAGTGAATCATCGCCTTCCTGGGAAAGTATGGACCAATTGGAACCGCTCCTTGTATTATTGGAGACATCTCATATCAACTGCATCAGGAGGAGGGAGGAGAGTAAATAAATAAACGAGAGAAATTGCATATTAATTCGTTCATCCAAGAGATATTAAAAACTTTGTAAAACTAACTTTCTAGTTAATTTAAGGGTCAGGGTGTAACCTATACATCCTCTATTTGTTTGTTGAAAAACTGAGCCATTCTAAAAATAACCCTGACATTTGAGTGGGCTTAATTATGGAAACATCTGTTTAAAATGAAAGCTGCTTGACATTTTTCCCTTTAAACACTGTGAGACACAGTGAACCGTTTATTAGAAATGGGCCTGTACTGTAAAGCTCATAAATTGTTCGACTATTTTGCACCTTAAACTGGTCTTCTGTCCCGTATCCTGGCATTGTGTAGTCACATAATCAAAGTACAGGAGCTTGGAGAAGCCGGCGGGGTGCGGTGAGAGTTGAAAACATGTAGTCCCCCCCTTCGGATTGTGTTGTTTTGTACAATCTGTCTAAATATAGACATTCTTTCTTGCCAGGCCTCTCTAATTCCATTGTACATAGGGGAATGAACTATTTATAAATCCTACAGATGTTTATACACAGACTTTCAGTTAGTTTGAGGCCATGTCTTATAGTAATTGCTAATTCGGTTAAAAGCTCCAAACTGGATGTGTTCAAAGCTTTAATGTCCTAATAAATAGTTTGGTGTTCTTATGAGAAACATTTACCAACAACATCAAATGAAAGGTTGACCACCCTGATGTCAGCTTTTCCATTAACACTCATTCTAATAGTAACCTATGTCTCTTGTCTTGCTCTCAGGGGTTTAAAAATAAGTCAAACAGAGCACAGAGGAACACAGAGCCAAAGATGATTATACAGTAGACAGACTGATAGACATATCAGTGCCAGGCTCTTAAAGAATGACAAGTGTACAGATTGGCTGAGTGCAGACATGCCACATTCAGAAGGGTGCTGGCCTTCATCGAACACATTGCACTGCAAAGGGACATTCAAAGCAATGGTTTTCCTTCAAGTACTTTCTTGGTGATAATACAGACAGATATAATAAATCCCGACAAATTCCCGGGAAATTGTTAATCGACATCCCATTTCGTGTCGTCTGCTTGTTAGTGGTGAAGTCCCCAACACAAAGTCTGTACAGTGGGGCCAGAATGCTGTGATGAGGCCTTCATGTTTTATTGGAGAAGAGCAGGTCCATTGTCCCAAAAGCCACCTCAATCCACACTCCTCCTCCTCATGCCTCACTGGCCCCGTCCCATCGCATCAGCGTCACAGAGCTCCACAGCACTTAGCTTGTGTTCCCTGTGTCCTCTGTGCCTCACTGCATACCCACCATTTACTCCAGCTCTCCTTCTTTCAGCTCAGAAGAGACTTCCAAGTCTGATTGAGGGAGAAAGAAAAACTTTTTTGGGGAAGAAAAGTTTATTGACAGTTTTTTTTAAAGCTTTTGATTGTGGGATTGCAAACAATAGGCCACAAATATTTGTTTTTGCCTTTTTTTTCCAATTTAGTCAGCAGAACTGCATTAATGTAAGAGGATTTATCCATGATAGACTGATCTGCATTCAGTAATTCTCTAGTCTTCACTCTCACACTGATATTGGTCACCGTATCTCCTCATTGAACATCAGCTTGTTGATACTCAACTGGGATTCAAACAGTTTTCCGTCTCAGGACACCTTCCTACTCAGTCATTTTAAGGCTTATGACACACAAACACCTAGAACACAAAGTCACCACAGTTCATCGCCTCATGGTCAGGGACATTTTTGCCACTATAAAAACAAACCAATGGCATAGAATCTCTGGAATAATTGTTGATGCAGAACTGAATAAAACAAACACAAACAGAATTATGGTAAGTGCTGCTTGCATCAATACAGTCCTTTCCTGTTTACTTCTTGATGGCCTCCTTTGCTTCTTAAAGCAACGAGACCTTGTGACCGAAGGATATTATATGCCCTTTAGCTTTCTCTTGCATCTGTATTCTCTTGAACTGCAAACACAGAGCTGACAAAAAACTCTTGTGTTAATCTGTCATTTCCTCTATCTGTCTTGTAAAAACAACTCTATGAAAATATCCACAAATGATAACTAATGTTTTTGTTATTTACAAGCCATCCAAAATTAAAATGGTACGTTTTTGCTTTTGTTCACATGTTGGCTAAGGTTTTACTATATCTTCTGGATTCGAGGGCTATTTATTTTATGTCCTCCCTCATATTTTAATGAATCCCATGTTTCCTGTTTAAATTTGGAAAACGCACATGAAAGGTTATGCTGTTAAAACAAAGGGCAACACATTCCCAGAGAGACAAATTCAGATCTGATACCCTAGAGTTTTGACGCTGTCTTACATAAACATTCCATGCATTTAGGAAATACAAGGTCTATGTTGTCTGACCTGGCTGTTTGTTAAAAAAGGAACGTCTCTTGAGTATAAAGTAAAAACCAAGACTTGAAATAGTAAATACAGTGGAAACTGGATGGGAACATCAAAATCTGGCCCTGTTCCTTGTGCCTAGACTGTCTGCCAAACAGGACAAATTACAACAAACTCCCAATGAGTACTCAATCTCAAATAATTGGGCTTAGCTCATACTGAGAGAAACATTTGTGAACTACTGTGTGTTCAGACGATTCAAGACAGATTGAACACTAATACAATTATTACATTTCTTATTCATTAAATAAATTTGGGAAAATGTAAGTCTACAAGACAAAACGCACAAGAACAAAACTATGACCAGAGAATATTTGTGTTATTGTAATGTATAAAATATATAGTTATGTTTTAGGTCATACGTATGACCTCATCGGATGGTATTTCCTTATGGTGAATTTAACGCGGATGAAAAGGAGGCTGTAATGGGTAGTAGACTTACAAAGTCTTTACAAATGGTACTGTATAAAGGTACTAGATCATGTAATTTTCAAATGGCGCTTTTGTCGACTGAAAGTTTTTTTTTTTTTAAAGATGTTTCATCAGCTGAACAATTGACATGTTGTTAAACTACAGTACAATCCATTGAACACTATTTACTCATATCCTTCACAGCCTCGTGTTCATGGTGCTACAAGGTCTATACCATGAGTACACAAACTAAAGTTGTTGTTTCAATAAAATATTGAAACTTCATTTTAGGAGACGGACATCATCAGCAAGGCTTTTTTTTTTTTTTTTAAGATTTACCATCAAGCTAAAACAGCTTTTGAGACTCACTTTTCTGGTGGCGCAAGCAGAACTTCATAAACCTCTCGCACAGCACAGACAGCAACTACAGAAACACAGAAAAACCAGTCAAGAGGAACTGATCTCATCAAATATTAAACAGAAGTCGGGGGAGTGATTCAGTGATGCATGGGACTGTTAAGGGCTGGATAAGGGGCGTGCATGATGGAGCTTAAGTGGGCCAACACCATATGCATATGTTAAGATTGGTACAGCAGCAAAAGTAAAGCTTTTTAAAATGAAAATCGTCACAAATGTTTTGGCCATTATCATTTGGTATTAAAAAATATAAAAATGTTGTGAGAAAGACTAACTTTCATGGTTTAATATTGTGTAGGCTATGCCACTGAGTTTAAAATGTCAGCCCATATTCTCTTGAAGTGGTTCAGGTATCACACCCACTTCAATCAATCTCATTTTAAGCAATATATTTAAGTACACACTAAGGGCAATCACTTGGAATCACTAGAAAAGGCAATACATTCCAGACTTAAGTACAGAATGGGACTGGGTCACTACGCACCTGTCCATCACATAAAGTCTGTCTCAGGCTCTAAGAAAGATGAATATTTCATAATCACCCTCCCTCTTGTATGAGCCTGTCAGCTCTTGTTCTTTCCACAACTGCACAACACTCTCTCTGGACTTAAGAGGACGGTACGGTTTGCATTATTCAGACGCTCCATGCAGTGCACTTTCTGTCTCTTTAAAAAAAAAACTGGGCCATATGGAATAATAAATAAAGCAGGCAAATTGTAACCATACAAGTACAAGATCAGAAATGTGCATATAGCTCCGTTGCCTATACAGCTCTGAAACTATGTGCTTGCACAAAACTCTGTGTTGACTCAGCCGCAGAGAGGAAAACTGCAAGTGGTAAAAGTTTTTCAAAAACAACCTCACTCACCCTTTGTTGTTTACATAATATGGGACACAGTTATGCCCGGAGAAGTGGACACAGTGTTTGTGGAGTGGTAGGATTAAGAATGAGGAACAAAGGCCTATTGACATCGAATGGTTGACAGGTCGCCAGGAGGACAGCTGCTTGCTCAGGTCAAGCAGTATTAATCAATGTGTTAATAATAATAACAACAAAAATAATAGTTTATCAAGGGCCAAAGAAGCATAGGCACCAACTGTATCCGTTAGTCTTCTTCTTCTTCTTCTTTTTCTTCTTCCACTCTTGAAGTATATGGTAGCCAATAGAACAGTAGAATAGTTGATCAGTATGGTAAAAAGTTTGGAAATTTGGAAATTTTGCACACAGATACAGGACAGTCTGAGCATCAACCATAGCAATTCTGGAGTCTCTGACTCAATCCCTCTTGCGCCACCAACTGTCCAAATTTTATCTTACATTTGTGCTAATAACTTTGAACCAACAATATCTGTTTTTCCTCTGATTCCTTGGCTCGAGACGATCCGCCATTTAGAATTTCCCCCCAAAAACTCATTTTTTAACTCCTATATGATGCTCTGATTTTCACGAAAATTAAACCAGATCATCTTCAGACCATGCAGACACAAAAACATAACTGGCAAGCAAATTTCGACGAAGAACACATAAAAATTGACGTGAGGCTATATCTCCGTAATGCTTTAGCATATTTAGACCAAACTTGGTATGTGTTATGACAACTATGACCTGAGGATGCCTTCACGTCAGTCCTGCCGAGCCTGAGCTTCACGTCACGTCTGCCGATCCAAAGACTGTCCACGTCACGTCTGCTGATCCAGAGACTGCCATCAGCAGAGATGGCCGCCCCACTCCTGAACCTGTGCCTGGTTGCATAAAGCCCCTTAAGAGTAATTTTCCCTTAAGGTCACCCTTATGTTTCCCTTAAACCTAAGGGTGTTGCAGAAAAATACCCTTAAGTGTTACTTAACGGTTTTTTTAAGTGAAACATCATAAACACTTAGAATTTACCTGAAATGCTGTTTTTTCACTTAAGTAATCGTCAAGTGTTGCATAAAACCCTGTAACGGTAATTTCCCTAAGTATAACTTAAGGTTTGGAAATCGTAACCTTAAGAGTAACGCGGACAAAAATAAGACGACATGGCTGAATTTATGGAAACAGCTGAAGATTATAGGGAATAGGGAGAACCCTCTGGACCAATTTAGCGATGAAAAATTGTTGCAAGAATACCGATTTGATCGACGCGCAATATTTGACATCGCTATCAATCTAGACGGCTGTCTGTCTGTCATTATACGTGACTTGCATGTAAACTATCACAACGTTAAGAGAGTGTGTGGCCGACCCGTGCAGAAAAAGATTCACAGGAGAACGAGCTGATTCTGTGTTTTAAAAGGAATCATGACAGAAGAAAACGGGTATGGTATGGAAATATACTCAGCTGTATTTCGAGACACAGAGCCAGAAGTGCATTCACAAAACCTAAACAAATGCCAAAGCATGAGACGGTGAACAACACAAACTACCGCCACTTTCGGAGCTAACGCGGTGTTGCGTGATAGCGTCAGAGAACTGACACGTGATATTCCGACATGTTAGTGTTTTCCGTATCTATGGCAACAACAGACTTTTATAACGTGAATCCAGGATCGCTGTCGTGAAACACTTAAATGTTTCCCTTACCTAAGAGAACCGTTTAAGAGATTATATGCAACACCCTTAAGTTATTCTCTTAGGTAAGGGTAAATCGCCCCTTAAGTATCATACTTAAGGGAAAAACTTAAGGTGCTTTATGCAACCGGGCACTGAGCCCTCAGCAAAGATGGCCACCGCCACGGTGTCTGTTCCTGTTCCTGAGCCGGTGTCTCTTCCTGCCCATAACCCCTTAGCCGCCACTAAAGGAAATTTTGGGGGGCAGGAGGTCCCTTGATAGGACAATGGAGGCCGCGACGCCATGGTCTCCTGAACTGTCTGGTCCGCCCTGTAGCCCTGAACCGCAAGGTCCACCTGGTCCTCCTGAACTATCTGCTCCGCCCTGGCCGCCTGAAGGGTCGTCTCCTCCTTGGCCGCCTGAAGGGTCGTCTCCGCCCTGGCCGCCTGCACTGCCTGCTCCGCCCTGGCCCCCCGTCTTGCCGCAGTCTCCAGGTCCTCTTCCGCTCCACGGGCCTGGCCCTCCATCCCACCCCCGGGTCCGCCTCCACTCCACTCCACCTCCCTCCTGGACAATTTTAGAGCATCTGGAAGCCACTCCTTTGAGGGGGAGCTATGTAACAGTCACCAGCTGGAGTGCCCTCTGGTGGCTCTCACAGACTATTATCACTCCTCACAAACTACATTTCCCATAACTCACTGCCGGACTCATCATCACTGATTGCATTCACCTGTGTCTCATTACCCTGTTAGTCTCAGCCTATTTATACCATGTTCACTCATTCACTCACTGCGAAGTTTTGTATGTTGTTGCACTGCATTTCTGAGCGTTTTCCCTGGTTTCATGTCTCTTGGTTTTTGGATTTCTTGCCTGTTTCGTGGATTACTCTTTTGCCTCTGACCCCTGCCTGTTTTGTTTTGTTTGTTTGTTTGTTTGTTTGGACTGCCTACCTGTGTTTTGACCTATTGCCTGTATATTGGATTACGTGTCTGGATTGCCCCTTAATTAAAGCTGCATTTGGATCTCAACCGTTGTGTCGTTCGTAACAGTGACCTTGTGGTCAAGAGTTTTTAGAAATTTGAATTTTACCTATTATAAGGAAACTGGTCATAAAGAGTTAGTTCTCCCAGATAGAAAATGCTGTCATTAATTACTCACCCTCATGTCGTTCCAAACCTCAAAGACTTTCTTTCATCTTTGGAACACAGATGAAGATATTTTTTATGTAATCTGAGAGCTCACAAATTAATCAGTTCATCATATAAAGCTATTTTTTCTCTTCAGAAAATTTGGACTAAACTGCTCAATTCATATGGATTAGTTTTATGATATCTTTATTCACTTTTTGAAGTGTCAAAGTGGTAGTTGCGTAGCTGTCTCTTACAGGTTTGGAATGACATGAGGATGAGTAATAAATTACAGAATTTAAATTTTTGGATAGATTCCTTGGGTCATGCAGAGAACATAGGGTGCTTCTCAATACTCAAATTGATGCTTCCTCGTTTCCTCGCTCCTCCGTCCTGCAGCCTGTGACCCGGAAACCAATCAAATTCAGCCATCTTGAAGGACATCTCAATTCTCTAATTGTACCACGAGGGGGCGAGGAATGAGGGGTGCTTCTCAATATCCCTTCTCGTCTCCTCGCTCCTCCATCCTCTATCCTATGACCCAGAAACCGATCGAGCTCAGCCATCTTGAAGGACATCTCAATTCTCTAATTGTTCCGAGAGGAGTCGAGGATCGAGGAGTGAAGAGGCTTCCTGAGGAGTCATAAGCAAGGATACACGGGTGTATCCTTTGCGGAAGAGCTTTATTGAATAAACGTGACGCACGTATGAATTCTCCTCCCCTTCACATAGGTCACAATCATTTTAATTTATACTTTACCTTTGCAGTTTATATAAACATCTCACATATTTCAACAGGGTATCTTGCTTTATTATTATTTATTAGGAATTGTTAAATAACCAAACTTTAACAAAATAAGGGCAGATCCTTTGAGCGCTGCTGATGACACTATGAAGTGATGCTCGAGTGATCAAGTATTCCAATGTATAAAAAAGCTTTCATTCGATTCCTCCATCCTCATTTTCTATCCTTGCAGCCTTCCCTCGCATCCTACAGGGGGTGGAGCTGAGACACAAGGAAAGGAAGTAAGGAAAGGAAACGAGGATGCCCAAATAAGAATTGAGAAGCACCCGAGGACTGTGGAAGATTCAAGAGGAGTTATGAGCGAGCATGCACAGGTGTATATATATGCAGAAGTTTTTCTTGTTGAGAAACCTGATGCATGCATAAATTCTCCTCCCCCTTCACATCTGTCACAACAATTTAATTTATGCTTTATCTCTGCAGTTTAAATATACCATATATCACACATATATCAACAGGGCATCTTACTTGATCTTTATTATTTATTAATTTCTCAAATATCCAAACTTTAACAAGGAAATATCCTTTGAGCACAGCCGATGACGCTTTGAAGTGACACTCGATTGATCAGGATACAAAAAAGCTTTCCTTTGATTCCTCCGTCCTCATTTTCTTTCCTTGCAGCCTTCCCTCGCATCCTAAAGGGGGTGGAGCTGAGACACGAGGAAAGGAAACAAGGAAAAGAAAACGAGGATGCACAAATAAGAAATGAGAAGCACCCATAGATTCCATTTTTACCACTTCCTGTCTGCCAATTAGATTTTTGTTAAACACCTCCTTTTAACTCCTAGACATAGACCATTGCTTCAATTTTCACAAAAATGTAACCAGATCATCCTCAGACCATGCCGACAACAGTTTTATTTATTCAAGTCAATTCTTCAAACCATTCTTGATTTACCCACAAACTAATTTGAAGACCAAATTTGGTGTGCATTATGACAAATGTGACCTGAGGATACCGGTACAGTTTCAGCACAGTGCCACCTAGTGGTCAGGAGATATGGAAAATTTAAATTTTTGCATATAACTTCTTAACAGTTTGACCAAAAGTCAAAAATCTTTAAAAAGATCAAGGTCCAGATCAAGTTCAAAATTAATAAGCAATTATGTCACAATATAAGTGATTGTATTTATGGGCTTTAAACCATTTGACTTAAAACTGTCTTCTAATGTCTTCACTCATTTTTGCAGTTGGTCTAATGCTCGGTGCCTTGATTTTTAGCTCCTCATTCTGCCTCTGTGATGCTTGGCCTCTTAATTGCTGCTTGCAGCTATTTATTATAGCTTAATAATTATAATAATTATTTATTTATTTTTACTTGGAGTTTTGCCTTATCTCATCAAGCAATATGTAATAAATAAATGTGCACAGATTCGTTTTATGGTAGACGCAAAGCCAGTGAACTCATGAGATGAAAACAAACCATTGCTTTGGTCAAGCAGTGTCAACCAGAAAGTAAATGGAAACTGTATCATTATTCATTTTAATCCTATTAAAACATTTTTTTTTTTCAAATTCTCAACACAAGATGTTTATTTTATTAAGAACATATTGTGGGATATGTTACCTTTATTTAAATTTCTTCGCAATTCATTCGCAATGAATGCAGTTCAGTTTGGCTCTTTGAAAATATTGTTTTCAGATTACGATCTCTCCAATGCCACATTTGTGTTTACATAACATGTTTATGCAGTCTATGGAAAGGACAGTGCTTCTGGCATGGGCACGCTAAATTCGGACTCATCAAAATTTTTGTTTAACTTGTCCTTTTCAAACAAATCTAACATATAGATATATACCCTCAATTCTGTCCTACGTCTCCTCTTCCTCAGCTGGCAGTATCTCCCAGTGTTTAGAGGGTGGTGGGGGTAGGCGATGTCATCCGTTGGCTGATGTATACCACCTGCCTTGGCCTCAGCCTGACCCTCCACCACCCCCACAGCAGAGGCATTCCACAACCTTCCAGAGTCATGTTTGTTCTGAAGAAGATTAGACAACCCTCCCCTTAGACTGAGCCGTGCAAATGACCAGCCTCCGCTCCATGCCTCTTTATCTAATGAGGCAAAGTGAGGGAGGCCAGTCTGCGCTGCCAAGATCCTTTTCCTAACAGCCACATAGCAGCAGGATCATGTTATTGTATTGAGTCATTTTGTGAGGTCATATCATTTTGAAATATTAGACAGGGTTGTGTTCTTATTCTAATATATGTAACATAATCACAGAATTGATGTGGTTATTTGATTTAGCATGTCTTTTTTTGAAAGAAACTAATCCTACTCAACAAATATCCAGCGAAGAAGGAAGAAGACAAACGCCTCTTATTGACCCCCACGCATCTCCAAACAGCAACAAAACTCAGCCAGGATATTTGCTGTTCACTAGTTGAGGACTTCCATTTGGAAAATGTATGTATTAGCTTGCATTTAATTTAGCAATATTGTGAAAGCAAACATGACACTTACCTCCTTAATACAATGACAACAATAGTATTACATTTTGTTAACTAGTAGAATAGATTCTCTTCTAAAATACTATGTTGCAGCTGGATTGAGACAAAACACATCACAGAACTGTGCAAGAAAATGTTTATGTATCAAGAATTCATACCGGATGAATTGGATTAACATGTTCAGAGGAATTAACCTTTAGGTGCAACATCCTGCTGCTTTCAGTTTTATTATTTCTTAACACTTGCTGAATATGAATCAACACCATCATACAGCATCAAAGTTTTTTCCAAGTTGGCCAGTGTGAAAACTGTGATTTTGCCAGATTTAGAATTTTTGTTTTTATAAACATAATGGCTGCGCTGAAAAAATGGATACAGCTGTGAAGCTATAAATAGGTATATATTTTTTTATCTCTTATTCATAGTTTTAAATCATTACTTATTTTCTTAGGTTTAATACATATTTTATATTAAGTATTGAGAATAGGTGGTTTTAGTAGCGAGTGATCAATAACATAAAATAAAAAGTAGGCTACATTTTTTTCTTATTACATGAAATTTGAATTAGGCTATGTGAAGCAACCTGAAAGTCAAACACAAAGTCCACATAGATCTAATTATTAGAATACATACACAAAAGCAGCAATATAAAAATTATTACTTTCATAATTGACTTATTGATATATATACAATAGTTTTGTATTCAAAATGTATTTTAAAGTTTAGCCTATAAAATTTAATTAAAGTAATTAAATTTGCACAATACATATCATTTCAAAACGGCTTTATACAAAATGCACGTGGCTACATTACAATTTAGAGTAATCTATTATTAGAGATGGCTTTTCTCTAAGTAATGTCCATATTTCAGTAAGGTATAGCCTACAGTTCCAAGATTATACAAATCACGCAATTAGCTAACAACATCATGTAGGCCTATTAATTTTAGGCAGAAGCAATGAGCTCATTAAAGCAATTATTACATGTTGTGATCAATAATTACAATATCTAGAAAATTTGGCAGTTGTGTTGATTCTGAGTTGCGTCACCTGAGGTCCTCGTAGCGTTAGTCATCTCTTCACAGGTGTTCGGTTTGAAATCTTCGTAAGAGCTTCTCGAGGGGAACCCGAGAAAAAAAAAAACAGAAAACCAAATGGAAAATAATGTGCAAGATATTTTAAAGTTTTGGCTATGTTTAGTCAGTTAAAGGAAATGACTGAGATAGCCTATATCAGGATTATTGCGCCATCAAGTGGTGATGTTATGACAAAACAACCAATGAAACTTACTGCCATTTTTTCCATGTCCTCCCTAATGAAACATTTTGATCAAACGGCATTTAATAAATTGGACCTATTCATAACTTTTTTTTTATTTCATAACTTTTTTATCGATTCTTTTGTAATTATTGAATAGGCCTACATGGTGGTGTAAAATGTAACATTGTAATTAAACAATGGCCCTCATTTATCAAAAGTGCATACACCAAATTTCCAGCGTACACCCAAAACCACGGTGACTTTGAGATTTATCAATATGGATATTGGCGTACGGCACGCTCAAATCCTACGCCAGCTCAGGAGGTGGTGTACGCACGTTTGAGTTAGTGCGGAAATGCGCAGTAAAACAATTCCTAACACCACAAAACGCACTGACAAACTAAAAGATATGATATATTATGGCCCACTGTAAAACAACAACAACATAGTAATTATAAACTTCAGTGTTTATTTTTGTGCAACATGGACTTCAATGTTTAGTTTGTGTGACTTTACCACAGCATTTGATTTGTAGGCATATGTATTCCTTCAGTTGCGAGCCTGTGCGCTTTAACTGACGTTTCAGGGTTAGGTCCGGCAGGTGCGCACGGACTGGGTTCAGTAATGAAAGGCTTTCAATGACCAAAAAATAATTCAGACTGACAAAATAATACAAATGAAATTCTTGTTCTAAATAACAATAAGTGTTATTAATAATACAAATCATAATAATAAGAATATTACAAATTGTCATGCAATTATTAATGTGAATGAATGGTACTCCACATCACATCATCATCACTATTGTACACCCCAATACAAGTGACATGATACGAAATTAAATGCTAATTGTTTCAAAACACGTGCTGTAAAACAAATGCATTGTGATAGGTCATTTCGGCTCCACGTCGGAGAAGTTTCTATTCTTTGCCGTCTTCCGTGTGTCCATGGCGTAAAATGAGGGCGTGGGGGAAGCGGAGACTTGAATATATAGGGGCGTGTTATTCTAATGACGATCGTTTTCAGCCGCAGCATTTATCAAGGGCAGGTCTTGCGTACACCTGGATTTCAAAGGTACGCACAGCTTCATAAATCAGGCGGTGAGAGGAGTGTAAGCATAATCTTACGCCAACATATACGCCCGTTTCTACGCAAGAATGATAAATGAGGGCCAATGTCTGTCTACAAAACAATTGTTCATTTTTAATTTTGTAATTTGTGTAGAAGGGGGGTGGGATCACAGTTCTCCTCACATCATAAAATGAACTTGAGCATTGGGGCAAAAACAGATGTAGCCTGTAACCTCCTGAAATGATGATGAAGCTCTCGATCCACCGAATAGAGCGCGCGGGAGGAAGGACGCGGATCACGTCTGTTAAACCCGTGACTCGCACAAGTGCGCTCGCTCGACACAACTTACCCAAAGAGACGCAATGATCAACACCCAAGCCAGGTAAGTAACAGCGTGTGTTGTTTTTGCTTAGGTCAGTGTACAAGAGCATCAGCTCAGAGACTGATGTTTAGAGCATCCTGGCTATTTCCGAAATGGTTTGGCGTTCATAGAAACCGTCAGGCCCAACTTCACAGGCTATAGTTGTCTCTTAATAAGGCAAACCGTTCTGTTTTATTATTTATATTGCATTGCGACGTATTGGCAAATAAAACTAAAGGAAATAAGGAACTGCTAGACTAGCTCCTTGTACATAAACACTTATGAAGAAAAAGCAATAGATTGTAGTTTGTGTATATGAATATAGCCTACACATGATTCGTGTTTAGAGTCGTGACAGTGTTAGTAGTACATAATGTTCTTACAACATCAGTAGCTATAGTTCATGCTATGGACCGCACACATTTGTCCTGTGTTATTTCTCTATCATTATGGTATCTGATCTCTAAGTTTATTGCAGGGCTGTATGCTAATTTAAAAACCGTTTTTAAAGATTGTGAGTGTGATCCATCCGACATTGCATGTTCCTTCGGTGTCAAGAGAACTGCTCGCGCGACCTCCAGCGGGACGTTGCAATGCTCGAGCTCACAGAGGGGCCATTTAATAAAAATAATAATAAAAATAATAATAATGATAGAATAAAAAAACACAGTTAGTAAAGTCATTAAGGCCAAATGTAGGCTAGGCCTACATGTTAGGAAACAAAATGCACATGCTTGTGTGAGGTTTAGGGTTAAGGAAAATAAAATATTAGTCAAGAAAAAAATGCTATAGTGAAGGATATAAACAAATGGATAGATCTGCAAATGTGTGATTAAATCTACATTGTAATCATTCAGTGATGTGCGCCGTTTATGAAGACTTTCTGCAATCATTATATCCCATATGCAGCCAAATGGGAGTGGCCATAATTGTGTGTTGTTTGTTCAACATGAATTATTTGGACAAACTCAAAGTTCAAGTTTCGCTCTTGTGTCTGTGCAGAGCTGTGCTTCTAGATACAGCTTGTAAGCTCCGGTGGGTCAGACGGCAGGCTCCAGGGCCTCAGTGGTGCTCCTGATGCCCCTCAACCGCAGATGAACACAGCTGGACAAGACATGAGCCGGGATCTGACTCAAGATGTGCTCCTTTACAAGGTGAGGATATCACCACTTCACAATGGTGATGCTTATTTACAAAAAGCCACATAAGTAAATATAAGCCTGTCTATTAGTACTAATAAATTTAATGCTTACACGGACAACCTGTCGCTCAAATGAGGTCACAGCAACAGCAAGCCACAATGATCCAACCGATTCCTGATGGACAAAATCAAGTCCTGCCCTACATTTTTTTTTTTTCTCATTTGAGAAGCCGTTTCACTCCAATATACGTCAAAATAGACTATAGCAACTTCATGCTGATTTCAAACTCTAAACAGCTACTTTGTTTTTGAGAGGAATTTGAGTGATCATATTGGGCTGATGGGAAAGCACAGATGAATGTAAAATATTGTGGTGGCTTTTTTTAATTCACTTTTTTTCTTTCATTATTTCATGCAGGGTGGGAAGTTAACTGTGAAACAGGCGACCTCACTAGACAGCGAACCATCCATTCTGCTATTTCAGTATCAGCTAAGTGCGCAGTTGTCCTGGAGCATGCAGACTGTGCTCTCTGGCCATAGCCTCTTTTTTGGTTTACCAAATGGAGAACTTCTCAAAGGCACCAAAGAAGGGTACGTGATTAGTATGGGCTGCACTGTTTTTCTTGTTGAACGTTTCCCTGATTATACATGTTGGTTCATTTAGCCTACTGAAACAATACACTGATGATATGCAATATGCGTATATACAAACATAGCCATAATTTACTGGTGGGACATGTTGCCACCACTTTTTGCTAGGGTCGATATTGTCCCCATCACTTTTTGAAACATTTTGTGTCATGGATATAACTAATACAAAGTAAACCTCTCCAATTGACTATAAAATTATTATTTTCAATCGTTTGTGTAAAAATAAGTGGCGATCTGGCGCTGGAGTTTTTTTTTTTTTTTTTTTTTTTTTTTTAAATATATATATATATATATTTTGGTGACTGCTCGTTGCCGCTGTTATAAGTGGCGGTGGCTCGTTCACACAAACAGGCGCTTTGATCTTTTGCGTAACGCACAAAACAAAATGTGTTTCTTGATATATAATCACTGATGAACATCTTTGGTTTTAACAATTCTTGCACCAGACCGTTAGGAGACATGAACATCACATGCAGGCTATGCATTTATTCTTTGACTAAGCTCTTTGAACAAAATATGTGACCCTGGACCACAAAACCAGTCACAAGTAGCACGGGTATATTTGTGGCAATAGCCAACAATAGGTTTTATGGGTCAAAATTATCGATTTTTCTTTTATGCCAAAAATCATTAGGATATTAAGTAAAGATCATGTTCAATGAAGATATTTAGTCAATTTTCTTACCGTAAATATATAAAAAATATATTTTGATATATTTGATCACTATACTGAGTGAACGCAGCAAAATCGCAAACATAAATGGACAACTTTAAAGGCGATTTTTCTCAGTGTTTTTTTTATTTTTTATTTTTGCACCCTCAGATTCCCGATTTTCAAATAGTTGTATCTCGGCCAAATAGTTTCTGGATTTCTGGACTTTATTTATTTTTTGGTGCATTTGTCATTGCACATTTCTGATAGCCTTGTATTAGCAACCCTTTTTAAATTTAAATATATATATATATTTATTTTTTTTCACAGTGAGTAATTGTAGTGCTTCAACTTATTGAAGTTAGTTTCCAAGGCAACATTTCTATTTTTCATTTAGGTTTAAATTTTTAACCTAATATTTATATTTTATATATTTCAGCTTTATTTCAATTACAAAAGTAAAAAAAAAAAAAGTTTTAGTTAATGATAATAGCCCTGATACAGTATACTGGCAGGACAGTGTAAGTCAGTGTCCTGGGCTGGACCAACCTAAAATATATTTATGCATCAGATTTATTGCTGATTTGAAATGTGAGTTTGGCAAGCTTTTTTCGTACGTCCCCATTCAAGTAGATAGGAGTTGGTCTTGCATGTCCGAAATAGCCCCGATGCGTTACAAATATGGCCACAGAGTGAATGGATTTTTCTTAAAAGGGACTTTTGAAAGTATGTTTTCTCTCTTTTTTTTTTTCTCTTTACTCCTGAAGGCTCACTGCTGTTTTGGAGTTTGCAGAGGAGAAATTGAAGATCAATCATGTATTTGTGTGGTTCACGAAGAACAGGCCAGATAAATGTAAGTTCTGGATGAGTGTATTTGATTTGCTGGAAATGGTAAGACTTTTGGGTTGGGTCTTATAGAAATTATAGTCTTATAGAGTTATAGAAAGAATCACAATATTACACAATTATTACTTGTCACCTGGCTTTTAAGACATTATCATGATAAATGTTATACCCCATAAACTCTGATGCTTTTTTTTAACGAAGTTGCCATTTCTTCTTGTCTCTTCCACAGTGCTCCTTACCACAACATTCTGCTACCTTGGCTTTGAGCTTGTAAAACCAGATCATCTTATAGCATCCATTGCAGGAGATTTGCGTCTCATGGTCTACGATATTCAACAAACTCACTCATCTGAAGAATAACTTGGCATACACAGATATTCTATAGACTGTTGCTAACTGGGGTAAATATAAAACCAACAATATCAGGGTTATTGTGAAAAACTAACATTGCAGAGGGACATTGAGGGTACAGCAAATCAGTAACTGAAAAAAATATAATAGTATAATAATTCAAAGTATGGGCTAATTTGTTAGCCTCAAGAAACACACCATTTCATACTGAACATTTAAATGTATGTGTTCAAGGTATCAAAACAGCAATAACTGGGTTGTTGTATGAGAAAATGACTCAATAACTCAATGCCTGTGATATTAACAGTAATTCTTATGTACTATGTGGCCACTTTATATATGTAAAAAGAATTATAGCAACAGCTGCACCTGCATGCTGTAATGTGAACTTGTTTTGCACTCTATGAATCAGTCATTGACAGTCTCTCAGTAAAACTACAAATAAAAAGTTAAAATTAAACATACTGAAATTTTAATTAAGCATGATTTACTCCTCACAAAAAGATATTAATTGTTAATGAATGTGTCAGTTATTTTCTTCAGATTTTGCTTCAGATGTTATTGTCCATTTCTTGTTATCTGCATTAGCAAAATATAGTGCAAAATAAAGAACAAGAAACCAAATATAATATAGGCCTACTTGTGTTATTACCTGGAGATCACCAAATATGAATTAAATTGACTGCCTGGCTTAGCTTTTACCAAGTGACTCAAATCTGACTTTGATCAAGGTCATTTGTAGAAACAATGGTTTTATGGAAGGTAGACTTGAGAGTAATGCTTCCTTTTACCGTCCATGTACGTACTCGGTACTTATTTTAGTAATTACAATTACTGGTTAATAACTAGGTACTAACCCTGAACCTACCCCTAACCCATGTACTTACCTTATATTAGCCAGTACTTTCTAGGTAAGTACACTGTACTGTGCTGTAAAAGGCAGAGTTGCAACATACTCACACTCTCCACTAGTTAGCCGGTGTGCTTTATATCCATACAATAATAGGCCTACTAAAAAAACAATAACGTGTGAATCATGACACTTGCGGGTTTTCTCAAAAACCTAAGATGCATAAATATGTATTATGTCTGTTTTTTCCAACACCCCGGTCGATGCACTTTAACCTTTGATGGCAAGTCAGACCACAGCGCTATGATTGGTCAGTTCAGTGGAGTGACGCAGACCGCGTCATGCCGTCATCATCATCGTCACTCACTACCGATCTATCTACCATTCTATTCACTGTCCAGTGAGCGTCTGTCTGGCTGTCACTGTCCTGTGCTGAACATATACACCAATGTTAACCTAAAGGTGCTATATGACTGAATCATCTCTGCTGCACGGTAAGACGTTCACTGGTGTTGTTGACGTGTAAGTTAACCGACCTGAGCTCATTCATAATAAAGCTGAGCCCGGCAGTCTATTGAGCCACATGAGATGTGTGCTAACTAGCCACTACATATGATATGATATTAAAGCGTTATTAAAACGGCTGAACTATCTGAATCGTCGACCCTTACATTGATTATCTGAACTGACATAACATCAGAGAGCAATATTATGTCACAAATATAGTGTTACAGTCTATGGTTAACACCAGCACAGGTATGAGTTACAGGAAACCAGCAGCAGTTAGCTCAGGAATGTAGACTGAAAACTAATGAACACTAGCAGTGTGGCTTTGTAAAGAACCAATGTACTTACTGGATGTTTTTAAGAACTATTAGAGCAAACTATTACAGCTTCTATCAGAAACAATAACCTTAAAGGGACAGTTCAAATGAAAGTTCAGTCATCATTTGCCTACTCTCTTATGTCGTTATATGTTGTCTTCTGTTGAACATAAAATAATATATTTTGAAAATTGTCTGGTTTTTTTTCTGTCTTTTTTTTTCTTCTCTCGGATCATACAGCTTTGGTATAGAGACTGTGATTTAGAAGTTGCTTGCATTTGTATGAGCAGATCCTCATCACATTTTTTTTAAAGTTCTTAGGCTAGGCTAGGCTAGGGTTAGGCTAGTTCACTTTTTTTCTCCACTAGACTTTGTCTCACAATTCTGACTTTTTCTCACATTTGGCCCTTTTTTATTTTGTGGCGAAAAAACAAACTTCCATGTCATATTGTTCCAAACCTGTGATTTTATTATATATATATATATATATATATATATTGTGAAACAGAGATGTTAGGCTTCAGTCACCATTCACCAATTCCCCCCACCCCACTATAACATGCTACGTAACATCTACTTTTGTGTTCCACGGAAGAAAGAAAGTGTATCCCTCGAAGATGTTTATTCATCCCCTGTTATTTCCCAGGTGGCCTGGGACTGATGTTGGGTGCTGCAGGCAGGAAACATGCAGCAGAAGCGCAACATTCAGATCATAGAATGGGAGGACTTGGACAAACGCAAGTTCTACTCCTTTGGAGTATTCATGACCATGGCCATCCGTGCCACGGTCTATCCGGCCACGCTGATCCGCACCAGGCTGCAGGTTCAGAGGGGGAAATCTCTCTACACTGGGACCTATGATGCCTTCTGTAAGATTTTAAGAGCCGATGGTCTGAGAGGACTTTACAGGGGCTTCGTGGTGACCACGTTCACACTCATATCAGGACAGGCATACATTACCACTTACGAACTGGTAAGGAAATATGTTTCCAACTATTCTAAGGACAATACGCTTAAGTCATTAGTGGCGGGAGGCTCAGCGTCACTGGTGGCACAGAGCATTACTGTTCCCATAGATGTCATATCACAGCACCTCATGATGCAGGGCCATGGGGAGCATCTGACCCGCTTTAAAATTAAACCCGAAACAGGATTTGAAGCAAAGCACTCTGTATTTTTCGGCCAGACGAGATGCATTATTGGGCAGATATTTGCTGCAGATGGCATTCGTGGGTTCTACCGAGGATATGTGGCATCTCTCCTCACATACATCCCCAATAGTGCTGTTTGGTGGCCGTTTTACCACTTCTATGCAGGTACGAAATGTAACTGTTGTAATGGCCTTACGCGTTTAATTTTTGGGTCGATATACACTACCATTCAAAAGTTTAGGGTCAATAAGATTTTTTTACTGAGAAATTAAAACTTTTATCCAGCAAAGACGCATGTAGTTGTTCAAAAGTGACAGACCAAAGGCATAGGTTACGACATTTTCTATTTTAAATAAATGCTTTTCTTTTGAGCTTACTATTAATCAAAGACACCTGAACAAAAATGAATCACATTTTGCAAAAAAAAACTATTTTTCAACATTGATAATAAGAAATATTTCCCTAGCAGCCGATCAGCATTATGATTATTGAATGATCAGCATTTCAATGATTTCTGAAGGATCATTCTGCTGAAAATTCAGTTTTGCGATCAAAAGGATACATTACATGTATTAAAATTGAAAATGTTTTTTGTAAATTGTAATAATATTTCACAATGTCACTGTCTTTACTGTGTTTTTGATCAATTAAATGCGGCCTTGGAGAGTATAAGAGACTTCTTTCAAAACCAATAAAAAATCTTACCCGACCGAAACCTTTGGTTGTGTTCCATCCAAATTCATTAGCTCAGTGTATGTATGTTTTTGAGTTCCAATGACACTTTTATGTGCTTTGAATGCTTATGTTTTGATTGTTAGAATACAATACTGTTGGTTAGCATTAGCAATCCATCTGACTCATTAGAGAGCCATATAATGTCAGTTGCAGTAGTTGAGATTTAATTTGCTCTTATTGGCTCCACAGAACAGTTGTCTAAGATGGCTCCCAGTAACTGCCCTCATCTAGTGCTGCAGGCAATGGCTGGACCTCTGGCGGCCGCCACTGCCTCTACTGTCACCAACCCCATGGACGTCATCAGGGCCCGGGTTCAGGTCATTTCCTTTGCACACCGTATAAAATCAGACAACATATATGTAAAGCTGGCACGCGTGACCGAGTGTGTTTACAAAACACGGAAAACCAACACAATAAGACTGACTTGGCATTATATAATTATACTGTTATTTTTCAGTTTTTTGTGCACTTTCTACAATTCTCATTCAGAATTTTTTGACAAATGTTTCCTGAATGTAATACCTGGCTATCTGACTGTTTGCATGTCCAGGTGGAGGGCAGGACATCAGTCATTGAGACCTTTAACCAGCTGATCAGAGAGGAAGGATTCTGGGGGATGACCAAAGGCCTCTCTGCTCGCATCATATCTTCAACGCCCACAGCAATAGTCATGGTGGTTGGTTATGAAACTCTAAAAAAGCTCAGCTTACGACCAGAGCTGGTTGACTCCCGACACTGGTGAAAAAAACTTGACAGTGTTTGTCATCTGCCCTAATACTCTTCCACTCCACCTTATTGTTCATTTTTGCCTTTTAAATCTCCTGCCTTGTGATGCTTCATTGTGACACTGCTGGTTACTTTTGGGTGATTATGGTGATTTTTGTTTTTTTTGTTTTAGCTAATAGTAACAATTGCTCAGGTTTTTAATTGGTCTAAGAGGCACAAAAGTTTTTCTTTAATGAGTTTTTAAAAAGTATGTGATTTTATGTTTAATGTGGTTTAAAACAACATATTTAATGGTTAGGTTAAAGTATTTTAAATGTCTTCAGGCGTTGATTTTCTGAAGGATATGAATATATTTTGGTTAGAGAACTCACTCCATTCGACTGTCCCCAAAATGGCAATTTATCCATAGTTTTTATGTTACTAGATCTTCTCATTTGTACCATGTTTTACCTCTGAATATGCTTTTCATTGTTTTTGTGGGGTGTCGGGATGTTTTAAGTTGCCAAGGCTGAGTGAATATTCAAATCTCTTGATAACCTTTGCTGAAGATAATGAAAACCCAAAACTGATTACATATATATATAATGTATGTATATATATGTATGTATATATTTGTCTGTGTGCCCTTGAGTATTATTTTAAAGTTTTGACAGCATAGTTCTCTGTAATATGAAAATGTACTTACTGTCACGCTGTTTTTCTTTCTTCATTAGGCAATTTTAGCTAAATGTTTGAGTTGCTCTCTTTTATGGAATGAAAGTGAATTGGAATTAGGGCCTGTCAAGCTCTAAATGGACAAATTAGCATCATAATAGTGCATCAAAATATATCTGTGCATACAATAGATTGGTTTAAGGAATTGACTGAAATTAAAGTCATTATTCACTGTAAATCGTTCTTGTAAGCCATTTCTGCTACAATTTTATTGTTAATCGGGGGAATGAGGGCAATGTTTGGGTGAACTATCACTTTAATAGTGTTACTTTAAACATATGATGCAATTGGAGTGAATTGTGGGGCTATTAAGAGTTTTCTTTAAACCATATCTCTTATATGTGCTGTCTGCGAAGCAGCTGTGGGACCTCCAAACAATTATTTGCCTTTAAATGTTGCATTGGCAGCGTAACTGTATACTTCAGGACAGCGTTTAACAATCATGGACTCTGTGCCGTGTGTTTGTACTCGTCACCACTAGGGAGCAGTCACTTATAAAGAGTTAGCAGATGCTCTGCTCTAGTTTTATAGACATGCCTGATAAAGTCATCCCAATAATTATATATTTAGCAGCTGCTGCTTAACGTCGTTTCAGCTACCACGGGGCAGACAGCAAATCAATATTAGCTTTGAATAATTTAAACTTGTAGGGGAATCTGTTTATTTGTGTGAGCATCAACAAATTAATAGTTGATTGTATTGATAAAAAATATCAATACAGTAACAACCTGAGCAAAGAAGTCAGAACTTACTCCCGAAAAATCTGGGATAAAACCAGAATAATAATAAATAAAAAAGTAAAATATGATGATAGTAAAATATTATTCACAATGTCAACAGGTGAGTAAATTTCTGAAACAGCTGTTGATCTGTAAAAAGTATATTAAGTACATATAGCAAATATTATACTTCTCAATCAGGTGGCCTCAAGATTACTTAAATTATTTAAAGTGATACAAAGCAATAAAAAAAAAAGATATTTTTTTCTTTTTATTCACCTCCTAAACAACCCATATCTCATCTTGAATAGCATGAGAAAGCCTAATTATGATTTCGAGACCTGGAAAATTAACGTTTTTTTTTTCACTGCTTAAAGTATATATTTGTTTTCATTGTTTACCAAAACAGTTCAGCTCTGGTTCATGCTTCAAATATATCGATTTTTCATTAAATAATTTTCCACTAATTTCAAGCAGTTAGGGAGACAATGTCTGCAATGTTTTATTTGCAGAGATCATACAACAACATAAACATAGCTATAAATGCACAAGCAATGGCATGCTGTGCACTGATAGGTTGTTATCTCTTCAACACTGAAGCAGAAGACCAAACCAATTGACAAAAAGATTTGACCGTTTGGAAGAGCTTATTCATTAGTTCAATTTCAGGGCAAGTGCGCTGCCCCCTACAGTGTGTTTGTCTTTGGGCAGTAGAGTTTCTTTCTGCTCTGATTTAATGATTAGTGCCAGGGCAGTGCTTCTCTAAAGCCTGAGGTTTCCCTGCAGCTGCGTTCATATGATGGTTCGTTGTGCTTCAAATCAAACTTTAGGGGTGGGGACACATTTCAAATCCCAAGTTTGCAAGACCTCATTCTTTTTCTGTCAGTTGGAAAGTTTTGAAATTTTGATGACTGCTTCAGTGTGAAACAACTTTCTAAATAATAGAGCAACCTTCAGTTTCAGTTGGGATGACTGTGACCATACTGAGGAAAACCATAAAACAATCCAAATAAATATAAACTGGGACAGTTTTATTCAAAGAGAATAAACACACAGCATGTGGCATTTCTTCACTTACATAATTCCCGCTTCCCAAGATTTAAAGGCACGTAATTAAATCATAATAGAACAGTGGCCTATTATCAGCGAGCAGCTGCAATATTTTGTGATTGGGGTGCAACATGCAGCTGTGATTAACTAGTGCTGTGATAGGGCCTCCACCCTCAGGCCAGGAAAGTGCTGCCAGTGATCAATGTCTCAGCCAGAACACAATGGCACAGACTTCATCACTGCGGCCAAAACCACAATCTTGCGCTCGCAATGACTATGGACCGCTGAAAAGAGCATTATTGTCCTCTCACATAAAAAACAATGTATGAAAAGACATTATCATTTTTTTTTTTACTCGTTATACTTGTCCTATAAAAAAACAAAAGGAAATCCCGCACTATCAATACTTGCACAAAGTATCAAAAAATATTTATTAGCCGGTGTGCGATGGTAATTGTTAATTAGTTTGTCTATAAAATATATTATTTATAATGATGTTATATTTACATTTATTAAAAAAAACGTCTTTATAAATTATTCTATTATGCTATTTTAAAGGTTTCTATTTTTGTTTTGGATGTCTCCTACACTAGGTTTACATGCATCCATGGTAAAATAATCATTTTCTCATAATATACAGTGCATTTCAGGATCACCTCTTTTCTCATTATGTCTGAAATGGTTCGATAAAGGATTTGGTCTGCTAAACCCCTCCTTTATGCTCTCATTGGTCAGATGTCCAAGTCTCTTGTGATTGGTCGACCGCTAACAGCCTGTGTAAGAAACTAAATGGCCATTTCCTAATCTGAATTTCCCTGCAGACGCTCCTCATCACTTGTATACACAGTGAAACGAACAGTAACGAGGGCTTCACTTTTACCGTATTAATTCGAGCCTTATTCATCACTCCTTGGTAGGGTGCTAAGATAGCTGCAGGACACCGACTCTTTGCCAGCATGGAATAGTGCGTACATCTGCTTAACACTTTTTCCACGTCAAAGACCGTTTTTACATCTTAACATTGGTGTGGATTTTAGCAAATGCTCACTCTAAGTTTACATGTTATAAATAAGGCCCAATAACTCAATTGTGTACGCACTTTGATCTTTGAAACTTTGCAGACCCTTTATATTCAGTATATAACATACTACATGAAAGGTAATATCCAAAAAAGCGAAATAGGGGCATAATATATTCATTGTTCGTTCATGTTTACTAGTGTGGTTAACTAAATGAAACCTTATTGTAAAGTGTTACCAATTCAAGTCTTCATTAAAGAATACTGCTGAGAGAAACATTTAATGATAAGCATGGGAGAAGCTTGCGAGCTGAGGTCTAAAGACTCAATCTCTGATTAGTCAACATAGATAAATGATCAAGTAAAGATCATATGGACTGGAGTTTGATGTACTGCTCTTCATAGTCAGACGCCCAGGGCATTGACGCATACCGCCCCACTGGGAGTGACTTCCATTAGGTATGTTTCTAAATGAAAAATGACTAAGATGCCTTAATGAGTCTGCAGGTCTCTATATCTATGACGTCAGTGGATAGGGTGTTGTCACATAGGCCATGTCTCTTTTGTTAAGATGGACATTGATGGATGTTCTCCATTAGTGAATGTCGATTGGTGATTTGAGATTTGATCTGGTATGACCTCAAACCAGGTCCATCTGAGCCCTGATGGGAAGCTTTCTAAGTATTCATAAAAAGACAAAAGGAAAGATGAATATGATGGTATACTTTACAATAAAGTTTCATTTGTTAACATTAATTATAACATTAACAATGAACAATACGTTTACAGTATTTATTAATCTTTGTTAATGTTAATCTCAGCATTTACCAATACATTTTAAAGATCAAAAGTTGTATCGGTCACACTTTATATTAGTTTTTTTAACTATGTAAAAAATATGTTAGGTACAATGTACTTATTGTGTTCATGAATTGCAAAATACTTGCTGCTATTGAGGTCGGATACAGGTAAGATTAGGGTCTATGTATAATTAAGTTCAATGTAAAATGTAAAACATGTATGTACACAATGAGAGCATTGGATCAAATGATTAATTAAAATTTTAGTACATAATACTAATGATCAATGAATGCAGTAAGAATAGATTGCTTTTTGTTACTTCGTGTTAGTTATTACATGAACTCATGATAACTTATTGTAAAGTGTTACCCATAAGTGAAATGAAATTACTTTAAAGCAACAGTCCACTGTAAATGCAATAACATGACACAATACAATACAGTATGTTAATGCAACCTTTAAACGTTCTGCAGGTTTTTGAGGAACAATGGCCCTCCACATCATGGTCTTGGCATAGCGCAGTCTATTTCATGGACCACACATTGGCACATTCACCAGGGTCTTATAAAAACAAAGGAGAGAAAAGATACATTCACACACAGCAACATCTAAAGGCCCATACCAAATCAATTGATTGATGGGACAAACAGTGGCTGATGAGGGTGTGCGAGCGAGTGGATGGGTCCGTCCCTTCTCCGGGATACTTCCTGAAGAAATGACAGAGTGCTCTCTGCCCTCTCTCTACATTAATTATCAACCGCTGTCTCAAAGGCACTTTGTCACATGAGATAAATGAAACAACATCGGGACAGGAACAAATCAGACCGCCAAGCAGGGGAGGGAGGAGTTCAGCCTGGGGCCCCTCTTTCTCTCCTGGGGCTCCTGTCCTTCTCCTCTTGGGAGGCAGGATCCGGGATGAATGGGTCTTCATGGGAAATGTGTCGAGGACATGTTCAGGGCTGTTTTTAAAATGTGCTGTAGGTCGTTTAAAAGAGAAACAAATTGACAATAGAATATATCGAATATACTTTAACAATTTCAACAATCGCATATATTTGTAAGAATTAATATTCAGTACTTCGGAATGGTTTTTAAAAAATGCACGGTCAGAAAATGAAACCTATTGCTTACATTTATATTCATCCGAAAGTTGCCGAACTGGCAGAATGATAAAATGACATTATAAGAGTGAGCTGACTACTTAAAGTCTTTAGGAGCTTTATATGAGAATAAATGCGACAGCTCAGATAGTATTAAAGCAATGAATTCAAGGATGTGAGATGAATGAGAAGCGCTAGAGAATGGCTCCTGTAAGCCATTACATCCATCTGGGCGGGAGGGAGGGACCACTGACGTACGTCACAGATGCTTGCTATCAGCAGTGGTCCAGAAGGCGTAACACAGAGACAGAAAGAAAGAGACAGTAGAAGAGACAGTGTGAGAAAGAGAAGAAGAAAACGGGGGGAGACTGACAGGTTCTTAGATCTGAAAAACTAAAAAGGGTTGGAGATCTATTTAGATCTACTAGATTATTTAAAGTTTTTAAAGTAACACTGATAAAAAGGAACAGCTCAAGATGCCTAATTTTGCTGGAACCTGGAAGATGAAGAGCAGTGAAAATTTTGAGGAACTCCTGAAAGCGCTCGGTAAGTGATCCATTCACTTTATCCTTCACTAGTAGGTAATCACTAGACTATTGTATCCTGTTATTTAGGCCGCATCCAGGATCACTCTCTTCTTCTGCTGTTTCGTCTTCAATAGCATATTCATGGATTAACTAGTGTGAAGAGTAAATCACTATTATTTTCGGGCTGTTGGACTGCTTCTTCAGTCTCTTTTGTTTCTTTGGCAGCATGAGTTGCCTGATTCATATTCGACAGTGCAAGAGATTTAGCAAGGCCACGAAAATGCACCCATTCAGTGGATTTTTTTTCTTCAAAAATTAAATTAAATCTAATAGTTTAATACCAATAACCATTTTATGAGGCCCCCTGCAAATATGGTTTGGTCAAAATTTGTTCAGAACGTTACACTACCATTCATCTACTTTACACTACCATGTTTTTGAAAGACGTTTCTAATGTTCACAGAGGCTGCATTTATTTGATTAGCAACACAGTTAAAACTAATATTGTACAAAAAAAAAATACAATTTTAAATAACTGTTTTCAATATGTTTTGAAATGTAATTTATTCCTGTGATGGCAAAGCTGTATTTTCAGCATCATTAGTCCAGTTTTCAGTGCCACGTGATCCTTCAGAAATCATTTTGCTCAATAAACATTTCTTATTGTTATCAATGTTGAAAAAAGTGGTGCTGCTTAAAAATTTTGTGGAAACCATGATACACTGTGGTTGTCATGATTATGTGATGAAAAGACAGTTCAAAAGGACAGCATTTATTTAAAATGTAGAAATCGTTTGTTATAAATGCCTTAACTGTTACTTTGAATCAATTTAATGCTGATCAAACCGATCAAACAGTTACTCACCCTAATAGTTTACACTACAATCCTGTGCCAAAAAATTGCAATTAGTCCTAGAATTTCAACATTGTCCAAATAGGCACTACTAGACCAAGAGCCGTGGCATTCCTTCCAGTCAACACCCTGTCATTACAACTCCTTATTTCCAACATCTGCTGATAGCAATCTACTCTGTGGTCACTTGAAAACTATTTATGCAGGAAATGGCATACCACAGCTGTATGAATGCTTGAATTTGTCCAGTTATGACTCGGACAAATGAACATCAGACACATTAAAAAACATGAAAGCAGATCAGATATTCCCTTTGCCCAGCAGTATCTATTGCAGCAGATACAAATAAATGATGCAAGTATACCGTCTTGAGGGAATTATATAAAAGTGGATAATTGCAGCACATTCGAGAGTGATGAGTGCTCATGGAGTCATTCAATGATTTATTGCATATAATAATCATTTTAATTGGAGACTTTCAATTTGAGACATTTATCCACTCTGTCTCAACGACATAGAGCTGAAAACATTTACATAATCAAAGTGAGACATTTGGCATAACTAATGTGGCATGATTACATGTTTTGTGTAATGTAGGGGTGAACGCTATGCTGAGGAAGGTGGCCTGTGCAGCAGCTTCCAAACCACACGTACAGATCCGTCAGAACGGAGAACAGTTCTACATCAAAACCTCCACTACGGTGAGGACCACAGAAATCAACTTCCAGATAGGACAAGAGTTCAACGAAGAGACTGTGGATGGGCGGAAGTGCAAGGTAATACAGCTTAGGGGTTTTCTTTTGTTGTGATCAATATTATACTAGAGCATATAGAGAGATGACAAATCATAAGAACTATGTACAGACAGCTGCCTATAGACTACCCTAAAAAGAATAACAAACAGTTTGTATTCTTCAGTATTTCTTTGAACAAATTGAACAAATGTGATAGCATAGACATTGATAATATCACAAAATATTTGAAATTGCCATTTCTATTCATTAACGAGTCCTGAAAAAATGCATTATGGTTTTCACAAAAATAGTAAGCAGCACAATTGTTTTCAACAAGGAGAAGAAATGGTAACACTTAACAATAGGTTAATTAGTAACATAAACTAAGAATGAACAATACTTCCTCAACATTTATTAATCTTAGTTTATATTAATTTTAACATTTACTAATACGTTATTAAAATCAAAGGTTGTATTTGTTAACATTAGTTAATGCACTGTTAACTAACATGAACCAAACAATGAACAACTGTATTTTTATTAACTAAAATTAACAAAGATGAATAAATATTGTAACAAATATATTGCTCATTGTTAGTTCATGTTAGTTAACACATTAACTAATGTTAACTAATGAACCTTATTGTAAAGTGTTACCCAAATGTTTCTTGTGCAGCAAATCCACACATTAGAATGATTTCTGAAGGATCACGTGACACTGAAAACTGGACTAATGATGCTGAAAATGCAGTTTTGACATCACAGCAACAAATTACATTTTAAAATATATTAAAATAGAATATATCAAATAATATATCAAATAAATGCAGCCTTGCTGAACATAAGAGATTTCTTTAAAACAAAAGAACAAAACAAAATTCTTTCACCTCTTATTTGGGTCACATATAGTTTGGTAAATTAGATTATATGACACACAAGCGCATCAAAGCAATACTGCAGGCTTATCTAGACTAGTTTCAGTCACCCTTATGTCTTCCACCTTTAATCTCCTGGGTTTAAATGGATCTGAGGGGATTCGGACTCAAATGGTTGCACCATCACATCCAGCACTGCATAAGATAATGTGTGCTTCCTAAAGAACTGATGAGCACTGATATGACAGGATGTGTTTTCTTTCTGAGCCTGTCGACCCACCAAAGGTAATCGGCGGTTGCAGGCCGAGCTGTCATGTGCTGGAAATCCTTTTTAACAAGTTAACCTTTATGACTGCTGCCATTTAACAGGCAAATAAAAGTAACCACAGATCTGGCACAAAATAAACATCTGGTTTTGACATAAATTGACACCCAGACATTTTCTATTTAGATATTTGGCAGAGGCTATCTGGCATAATAAAAGAAACATTAAATGAAACCTGTATATTTAGTCATCCAAGATTTTAGTTCAGCAGAGAGGGTGAGTAATACAGAGAAATGTATGTAGAGGTTATATATTTAAGGGTAAAATGTATAGCTGTGGTGGGCGTCTCTGCTCAGCCTATTACTTATGATTCACTCCCTCTAATCAATGGCCTAAGAGCCTTTAACATTCAATGGAGATCATAATTCAAATACAAATGGACAGAAGAATTCCTCTGAGAATAATTTGAATGTTCTTCCCTGGAAAGAACTACTTTTTTCCACTGAGTACTGTAGATGTGGATACAGACGTGCATCTTCAAAAGACTACCATTAGACTGTAATTGTCCACAGAGCCTGGCCACATGGGAGACAGAGAACAAGATGACCTGCAGGCAAACCCTTGTGGATGGTAACGGCCCTAAAACGTACTGGACACGAGAGCTGAGAGGGAACGAACTCATTCTGGTGAGGAACTTTACCATCAACACTACTAAAAATCACTCATTCTGTGTCTGGCACCCTCTGTTCTGAGCTGAAGGTCGCATGTTTCAATCTGTTTTGCGATTACTAACACCCGTGATAAACTGCTCATATTCATTTATTTGCTTGAATTTTTTTTTTTAAATGCAACACTGGGTAAACATCTGGCCTTCTGTCTTTTATAGGCCAGATGGACAACAGTAAACTGGCCTTATAACTGAGGAGGTTTTATTACTGGCTTTGCTGCTCCTGAGGGACATCAAATGCCTTCCTCTTTCACTCAAGTATCGTATGTAAACTTTAAAGCGGATTTCAGAAAGACTTGAGACGGTGAAACACTGTGAAATGATTTTTTACCATTCTTCACACGGGTCACTGAAAATATGTGCCATGAAAATGAGCATTCAATAAAGGTATCTTGTGCAGGACACAACCATAACCTTGTGTGACACTAATTTCTGGATCACATGCATCTTCTGCAATTCTACTGGTGAAAAAAAAGTCATGACATGACATAAAGTTCATGCCATTTATAAGTAGTTTGATATGTGTAGGTCAAACGTAAAAGTTCGTAAGGGCTCCATATAAGTTATGACCGAGGCCCAATTTTGAATTTGCTCATATGCTTTATTCAGTAACCCCTTCAGCAAAATTCAGTACACTTTAGTATGCCAATACTTTTTTCAAAGCATTAGAAGCACAAACATCATATTTTTGTTGTGAGACCTATTAGTGATAATCATAGACAAGGCTTAAGTCCCTAGGGTTAAGACCTAGTCCCAGACTAAAATGCATGTTGCTTTTACCTGAAAGAAACATAAAATATTTCAGTGCCATCGTTTAGTCTCAAGGTGCGCACCAGTAATGTTTATTTCTAAAGCACGGTTAAAAAAGCTACTTCGATGTCCTAATTGAACTAAGGCCTAATCCTGGCTTAATCTAAGCCTTGTCTGTGAAACCAGGCCCAAATGTCTTTCCTCCCTTAAAATTGTGATTTTAGTATGTCCTCCGATCACTATATATACATGATACAACCATATCATCATTTTGATATAAACTATTGAATTGATGTTTAGTTCACTACCGTAAAATTTAAAACAAAATGGTAAAACAAAAATCATAACATGACTTCATGACTTTCTCGCAATAATGCTGTATTCTTGTAAACTGTCGTCTAAATTGACACCTAAATAAATAAATTGGACACTTTCTACTGTATGACAGAAAATAAGAAAACAATCTATTTTATTTGTACATAATTTTAGGTATACTGACTGCATCCAGCAAGACCATTCAACCTGGTTATTTAAGTTTAAGGATTTTTTTATTTTTATTTCATCTGACTATAAAATCAGGTCCCTTTTAGATCCAGTCGTGTCTGACAACTGAATATGCTGGAGTTTGTTTTTGGGTGAGCGAGGAGGATTTTTCTTGAAACCTCCCCAACAACATGCGGTGATGTAGAATTGGCCACTCAAACTCTCCTCCTCACCATGCATCATGTCCTCTTCCAGGCAGATTTGTAACATCTTTAGTTGATTGGAACTTCTTAATTTTTGCCCTGATGGCGGAAATTTGAATTTTCAATGCCTAAGCAATTTTTTACAGCCACTTTCTATTTTGTGAAGCTCAAATCTTTTGCTGCACATCATAACTATATTCTTTGGTTTTACTCGTTGTGATGAATGATTAAGGAAGTCTGGCCTTTGTGTTTTCTCATATTTATGCTCATGTGAAACAAGAAGTCATAGCTAGACAGTGTCACGTTCATAGTCACCCTGGTGTGCTAATTTTTAAAAATATTAATGGGAATGTACTGCAGAGATATTTTACTCACAAAACAATCTAGGGGTGCCAATAATTGTGGCCAACGTGTGCTAATATATATAATTTGGTTCTAAATTACCAATAGCTGGTACTGAGTAACAGCTACATTTGCAGCCCTTTTACTTATTTTTGCATAGTTTTATATTTTATATTACCTTTTTTTCATTTTATTTATTTATGTATGCATTTATTCTTTTGTCTTGCATTATATTTTATGCTGCAATGTATTTCACATTTGTTGAAAAAGTGATTTAAGAGGCCATTTCAGGCCCTATGTACTCTCATTCATGGAAAGTTATTGTTAAATAAATGACCTCAACAGGGAAATACGCTGGACCATTAACACAGCACAACTTGCATCCAGTCTCATTTTTGGTCTACATTACTGCGCTAATGGACCTTGACACAGTTGGTGGCATTACATGATGCAAGACAAGACATGTTGAAGTCACATCTGTGTCTTATTAGGCAGAGCAGTAAAATAGTGATGCAGCTGGCTCCCGTCACAATTCCTTCAGACTTATGCAAGATAGTGATGCATATCTTTCCATTCATGACCAGCTGTTTTGTCACGAGCTGAATAATCATGCCAAAGTATTTGACCAACTGCAGCTTATTTTAAAAATGCCTCGTTGCATACGCAATGGCACTTGCGCTTTTGTTTATTGAAATTAATGTTATTCTTATAAACCATTTGTCTTATGCATTGCAGCGGTCTTCATTATAAAAGGCTCACTTAAACTTTACTTTATCTATTTTTTCTTAGCCTAATGATTAATGCGTGTGTGTTTTGTGTAAAAATGGCCACACTTTACCAAAAAGCTGGCATCAAGGAGCAAAGTTTCTGGCAGTGACCCAGAAAATACTTTGCAAATGTGTCTAATTGATCATGTTACATGTAGGAATGCTGGCGGTGTGTAGGGGCCTGACACTCCTCTCTCTAATGTCTCTCACGACACCGCCACACACACCAGATGGCCTGTACTAAAACCGTTTTTTAAAAGAGTGTGTGAGGTGGTCCTGCTCTGGAGCGCAGATGGTGTATAGTGTTGTCAGCTGCTCTAGTTCTGTTTTGGTATGATTTTCGAACTCCAGTAAATGGCAGCATCGAGATGTCAGAGGCACTTCCTCTTAATTCGATCAATACATCGGTCAAAGCATTTCAGTGATGCACAATTCCAGCAAGCTACATACAAAAGTTAAACGTAAAACACCTTCTGTACCTTCATTTTAAGGGTGTCTTAATGACTGCAAATGAATCATGCTAAACTAAATGAACTGTGTATAACACTGAAAGAATGACTGAGTTCATGGCATTCTCTCTCTGTTTGTCTTCATTGCTCAGACCTTTGGGGCCGACGATGTGGTGTGCACACGGATTTATGTACGGGAATGAGCACCGAGATGAACTGGATGGAGGGATATTCCAGCACTAGCGGCTTTGAAGGAATAACATTTTGTTCATGATTAACTTGCACTGTGGTTTGTTAGTTAAAACTTTCTTCTGTTCTAAGTTGGATACCATTTGTGTGCATTAATCATTAGATTCATTTTTATAATGTTTCTTATTAATTATAGCCTATATGTACAGTGTTAGTCAGGCCTGGCGCGAGCTCTAAGATTTAAGGTGGGCTACAGGACAGTTGGGGAATTGAGTGATCCTGGTGTTAGTTATTATATTCATGGTTATATCTAATAAAACATTCTTAGCACAGTTATGATGGTTCATTGCAGCCACATCTCAAGAACTTGATTTACTATACTTTCTTTTTCAGTCACTGACCGTGCATGAAAAAATAAAGACATGTACTTTGTAATGATGTGATTGTATTTAAAAAAAAATATATATTTAACCAATTCTACTGAAAGATATTTGATAGCGTCATATGTAGTTTCTTGGGGAAAAAAAGTATTTTATGCTCACCATGGCTGCATTTCATGTAACTGTTTTATTGTAATATATTTTAAAATGTAATTTATTCCTCTGATCAGCGGAAATTATTTGAGTCTTCAGAATCTGACACAGAGCACACACACACACACACACACACACTCTCTCTTTATGGGGACATTCCATAGACATAATTGTTTTTATACTGTACAAACTGTCCCCTTACACTAACCCTACCCCTAAACCTACCCATCACAGAAATGTTCTGCATTTTTAGATGAAAAAGTCCCCATACGGTCAAAATTTACTGGTATTACTATCCTTGTGGGGGACATTTGGTTCCCATAACTTAGGAAATACCAGGTACACACACACGCACGCGCACACATGTAATACATTTTTTCCAAAATATGAAAGCTCATTAGTATAAAAACATTTGCAAATGCGAACAACAAATATGTGGCTAATGGTTTGTAAAAGAAGTGTTGGAATCCTACTCTCCATCTGTCATTAAAACATGTTTTCATTTCATGCTCTGAGAGTTATGGACCGGTAGAGCCTTTTATGACCAATTTCTCCAGAGACTGCTTAACTATAATGCAGGGTCAAATCTTAATTGAATAATGAGGCATATCGAACCAGCACCCCTTTTTATAAATTTTGTTAAATTTTACTGTAAACTTTTATTACTCTATTTGGTGTTAAAATCTTCCTCCTTTTTTAAAAAAATATATTTTATTTAAAAAAAATCTAACTCAAGGTATTAAAAATCATAACATATTATTAATAAAGTCTTAATTTCCTAATAAAAACTGTAAAGAATTAGCATGAGAACTCCAGCAAAGCAAATTAATAATTGCATGCTTGTGTTAAAATGAGAGTTCGAGTAATGTTTTAAGTTAACTCTAAAGTCACATTTCAGTGTAGAACATTATTACACTGCCCCAGGAGACGGTCCCAACGCTCCCTCTGCTGCCAGTGTGGAAAAACCACACCGTACTGCACATTAATTATGCATCCTCATATTCAGAGCACACTAGCATAATTCAGTGAGAAAACAAGCATGCATTATTGATTGTTACGGTTCCAGGCAGCAAGACACACGGCAGGGTAATCTACTACAATTCTGTTTTATTTCAATCTTTAAAACAATAATGAATAATATAAAAGGGCTGTACATGAGAACATAGAAACATGCCATCATTGCCTTCTTTAAATATGTTTTACATATTTGTCAGCATAAACCAAAGCCTCAAAGCACACACAAATGTGCCCCAAGTTACATTTCCAGACTTCTCGTTATAAGAGGGCAAAATGAGACCAAACAGGATCGTTTCTAAGTTCTACTCAGAACACAGGCAGTGATATCACAAATTTGAATACAAGTTCAGATACGGGCCAAATATAGCGTCATGAAAAATGATCCTATACAACATCTGCAACAACAGCTGTCGAAATGAACATTTCCGTGACTACATAAAGAGAGGAGACAGAGTGACCAGACAAAACACTTTAAACAAGTACTCCCTTTGGTAAGAATAGTCAAAGTGTTTTCTTAAACATCCCAGCATTAGCCTCCTCCACTACGCGGATAAGGAAGCCTAAAAGCTGAACTACGTAACAGTGAAGGTTGTCCGAATATAAACAGTCAGGCATATATATATACACATTGTATTTACATTACAAGAGCTTTTGTGACTGTACTTATTCTGGTGTTTCTGATTGACACATTGTGGCTGGTATCTTGGATGTCTATTAATTAACAGTAATGCCTTCATTAATGGTGCTGTAATTAACCAGTGAAAAGAGACCTTAATTACATTTCATGTATATTGCGAACAATAGACTAGGGAAATTCACATCATCATTCCTGGTTTAGCTGCGTAGCCCCAAGCACTGAGGCTTTTTAAAAAAAAGAGTCAAGATTGTATGTCATTGTCAGACATTTTCTCTCATTTTTTGAACATGTATGTGGTTTAAGTTAACCACAAAAGACAAAAGATTGCTAATAAACTACTATTCACCTTGAGGAGATGAAACATAAAAAAATGATATACAAATGGGCATGGATTTGACCTGTATTTGTAAACCACCCTTTTCACAAAAAGCCTCTCAAAAAGACAAAAGTGATTCTTATTGTCGTGAGAATCAAACGAATGTCTGACTAGAGCTGCAGCATTTGCAAGAAGTGTTTTCTTGCCCTCATGATTAAAGGACAATAACCAACTGGGTTATAAAGTCCGGGGGGGGGGGTTGGGGGGGTGGTAGGCTCCAATCTAAAAATTTAAAAAGGTAAAAATAAAAAAATAAAAGAAAGTGAGCAATCTTCAAAGAACTCAATGGCGGTCCGATTTTAATTTCAGTGCTACTTCAGTCATCATAAAAACAACATAAAAGGAGGTAAAAGCCCCCCTTGTCTTGAAAACTTGAGCTTTACAATGTAGTGCCATAGGTGACTTTATATTTGTTGATGTTCTGGAAGTGGACGATCTTGGGTTCGCAGACCGTTCTGCAGGGCAGTAGCCCCTCCCGGCCCTCTCCCATCAGCCACTTGTGCGTGGCGGCTGCCATGTCGCTGGTCACGTGATCTTTCCGCCACCTGTCCAGCCACACCTGAAAGCGCTGATGCAGACGAGTGCTTACTCGCTGGTGAGACTGAAAACCATTGACATAAACGGAAATCAAATCATAGAAAAACATTTCAAAACAAATTCCTTAATCACATTGATTCTTAATTGTAATTAAATTTCTAATAAATATGAAAAACAACAACAACAAAAAAAAAAAAACACAAGATGTGATTTGAAATCATATTTTCCTCTCAATAAAAACACAGAGGATTAGAATGCTTAACATTCTGGAACCAAACTATTTATTGGGATAGTCCACCCAAAAATTATAATTGTGTCACAATTTACTCCCCCCCTCATGTTGTTCCAAACCTGAAAGACCTTCTTCTGTGGATTAGAAAATGTATTTTGAGGACTGTTGGTAACCAAACAGTTTCAGTTCCCATTGACTTTCATTGATATTTTTAAGTCAATGGGAACCAAAACTGCATGGTTTCCATAATTCTTCAAAATATCTGCTTTTATGCACCACAGAAGAAAAATCAGTCATACCGGTTTGGAAAGACATGAGGTGGAGTAAATGATGAAAGAATTGTCATTTTTGGGTGGACTATCCTTTAAAATATCAACAATCCCAGATTCTGTTCATACAAATAATAATTTTTAATATTATAACATGATTACAGAGGAAATTTCTCATTCAATAAGGGGGCCTTCGAATATGGTGTGGGGCCCTGAAGTCAAAAAAGTTTGAGAAGCAGTGCTCTATGATCTATATACCTGATGCGCTCTCAGCTGTGCAGTGCGTCGGTACATGTAGTCCTCTGACTTGAAGACGTACACCATCTTGTAGGAGTTGAGCTTAAACATGCACTCCATCTTTGAGTCCTCACCACCCTCAGAGGATTTCTTGGCCGTTTCTTTGACCTCTCTCATCTGCACCTCTTGACCTCTCTGGCACTTTCGGATTCGCCTTAGATTCCTTAAAAAAAGAAAAGGGCACATTGTTTTATTTTCAAGAAACTTTCTTAAAATTAGTACAAATCCTATCAAACATGTTAACGCTCAGTATCTGACAGCTTAAGGAGAGGAAGATCCTAATCCAAAAGAGAAATTATGCACCAATGCAACTGTCTACAGTGCACCTTGGTCTTAATAGATATGATAAAATATCAACATACGTTTATTTCCATTGAAAACTCATATCCATGGCAAATTCATATTGATCAAGTGCCAAATGAAGGTTTTGGGTGGATAAAAAAAAAAAAAAAAAGCCGACAGTTAATTTCCTTGCTTCAATTAAAGACTAAAATTAGAAGTGTACTTACCAAAGGTTACAGATGTGAATGGGCATAGAAACCATGACTCTTATTTTGAATTCAGGACTTCACTTAAAGAAACTAGCCAATCGTCACAAAAAAAGAAACCAGGTAGGGAATTAGGTTAAATAGCCAGGATATGGGTTGACATTGTGCATTATGCATTGCATGACCATGCACTAGAAATGTTTGTTGCATTACTTTTCTTAGCAAAAACAGTGGTGCAATGTAAGCTACACAACCTCACACTGCACATAAACAGAAAAGAAATTAATCAATCAATCAAAAAAAAATTAATTAATAATTTGATTGTCTGTTTCTGGATGGAGACATCAAGAGCATCCCTCCAGCACTGCACATAAAACATGCATAAAACAAAGAAGAACAAGCAAATCAATCATCCTTGCCATGCTAGAGCTCAAACGTCTGTTGGAAAGAAATACACGCACATTTGAGGATAAAATCCAGACCAGATTTTTATTGACAAGCCCCTCTCTGAAATACAGCCGTGTTTGTGTGAGACCATGGTGAGTTTAATTTCGAGTCACAGCACTACTTTGTAAACTGACAACCCCAATCGAACTCAAGAGAGAATCAACTCAGAGATCTCAGCATACAAGGTCTACTCACTCAAATCTTTGACTATAAAAACATTTACACACAAGAATGAAATCAAGTTACATACAGAAATATATCTGTGAATAGAATTACACAAACAGACCACAGCACACTTTATATGAGAAAGCAAAGACGTTTTCTGAAACCCAAGAGTGGGCTATTTTAAAAAGATTATGAAAATCTATTCAAAGGAAAAAAAGTACAGATCACTCAGGCTCATCTCATCTAAATGCACAGTCTTCAGTCTCTCCCAAAGAAAATGAGGACTCAACCGAACCCTGTTAAGAGCAGGCATTTAAAAACATCTTCCATTTTCTCAGATGAATAACATTAAAATAAAATGAATTTTTCCACCTCATTAAACGTGTTATAAAGGCTCAACCGCTATTATGCCCTAAAATAAAAAAGGGTGCACACAATTTTAGATGACACCTCTGCACACATTCCCCACAAACACACCATACTTACAATTCATAAATAAGCATAAAATAACCAATATGACTGTATTGTGGCCACATCTGAGCAGAGATAAACAACCTAACAATGAGTTTTCATTAAATAAATTCTCAGTAAAGTGCGAATGCAAGCAGGCAGAGAGCTCATGTGTGTTTGGGTAGAAAAAAAAAACAAAAAAAAAATGCCAGGCGATTACAAACAGGCAGCACTTGTACAGTGTAACTCCCAGACATTTTCCCAAGACTACCGTAAGCATTCCTGGGATGTTCCTGTCTTGAGTTGATGCTTGATGGGAAGGGAGCAAGTGTAAAGGACTCATGGCTCTAAAGATGGGTGTACTTGGCTGAGCCTCACCTGGGTAGAAACACAGGCTTCTGGGACAGGTGCTCTCGCAGTTCTGGAGAGGCCGAGCTGGTGTTGAGATATCGCTCCACGTAGTCGGGCCAGCGCTGAAACACACAAAGACATTCAAGGTTATTCTTACAGGATAGAGTCACTGTTAATAGCTAAACACATAAATAATCGGCAAGATATCCCCTCTGCATGACAATTCTGTGTTGTTTTTCATTACTCATTTCTATGAATGAACCTCATGTATTATGCAAACACTTCATGTATTTCACATCTTTTTTTTTTTTTTGGAGCACAAACCCAAAACTGACACATCCAATGTAAAAAGAGCTGAATTTAAATCTAATCAAAGTACTAGAGATATTATGTAAAATAAAAACATTGGTAGACCTTTATTTTACAGTCCTGTTCCCCATGTACATACTATGTACTTACTATAATTATTGCAATAACTGGGTAATAACTAGGTACTAACCCTAAAACCTAACCCACGTAGTTACCTTTTATTACTAGTACTATCTTAGGTAAGTACACTGTAAGTGCAAGTACTTTAAAATAGTGTAACCAAAACAGTACACATTAATACATTTACAACACTTTAATAACTAAACATTTGAATAGGTGGTTACAATATAAATAACAGAAAAAAATTATTAACAAAGTCCATTATTTTACAATATCATTTTACAATAAAACTATTTTAACATTATGTACAAGTGAATTAAACAGTATACAGTGCATCTTTGTCCATCTCTCTCTCTCTCACACACACACGTTTACTTAGCTATCTAAATGGGGACATTCCATAGGCATAATGGTTTTTCTACTGTACAAACTGTCCTCTTACACTAACAAAACTTTATTTTATTTTTATACCAGGTTTACAAATGAGGACGTTTTGATGTTTTGGTCACTTCTGGGTACAAATGTGTGCCCAAAATATACTTAAGTACACACACACACACACACACACACACGCACGCTCGCTCGCTCGCTCAGGCAGCACCTCCAGACTGATGGGCTTCGGAATATAGAAAAGTCCTGAAGGAACTGTGGGACCTGATGCAGAAGTAGTACTTTGACAACCTATTTCTGCAAGGGCCACAGGATACTGTGTAGGTTATTCAAGTTGGCAATCTGCTGAAGGCCAAAACAGTTCAACACCACTGCCTGATTTCATGGAAAACTTCACAGCATCCTATTCATTAGGGTCCACTGTCTGTCACCATCCCTACCATCTCTGTAGGCTATGGAAGGATCAGTAGTTCCCTTCCCACATATCCCTCCATTCATCAAACAACCTTGTTGTTTCTGATCCAGTGGATACTTCTGCAGAGAGTGTTCCTTTGCAACATGTTCAGCTGTTTGGGACAAACTTATCCTGCATCCCGAACATTGCCACAAGCCCGAATGAATTTATGAAGGAATTCCCTGAGGAGTGACACGATGGTGTAAGAGTTGCCAACAAAAAGCTTGTAGTCCGTGACCAGCAATTTTTCATCCACAAGGGCTGTAACAGAGTAATAACTCAAATGGTCTGTGCTGAAAAAGACGTCTCCTCTCAAATCCCCAGCACAAATAAGAATCTGCCGGGACAAATGTTTTTAGTCACCTTTGTGGGTCAATATTTTCAGATGCTGGATGAAGTACAGCTCTGGAAAATTCATTCATCAACCGCAATAATCTGTGTAGAGGTCTTGCAGGGATACGCCCAATCCTCATAGTGTCCAATTTCATATGATATGGCGGACAGGTAGGCCATGATTTATGCCAGATATAGTGATGAGCAGAACTGGCCCATTTAAATAACAGCAAAATCTTGCCATGGCATGTCCTTTCTTACTGGTTTTAGAGCCATTTAGAAAGTTTCAAAAAACTCTGCCCCAGTTGTTCTTACAGTTCAGAAACCAATTTCTGGTTCATATCCATTGTCACCTCTCTTCTGAGGTGCAACAGGAAAGAGCAAGACTTTTTTCTTGTTTCCCCTCAACACCTCATGGAGCAGCTGACAGCACAGATGTACCAGATGTTGTTGGAAATAGCGATGCAGGAGAAATGGCCAAATCTGTTCCTCTGAAAGATGGATCTCAGCCTTCAGGAGACGAGTCAGCTGAAGGCCTATTGCACAGCACAGCATGTAAAGGAATAGCACAAGTACCAAGTTTACTGACAACTACATTGGTAGCAAGTTATCATGACTAGTCTGTCACACCTCTAATAGTCTTAGCCTAAAGAACCTTCTGAACTTGATGTGTTCTTGCATTTCGTTGTGCTATTTTTTTTATTCTTTAATTGTTGGTTTATAAAAACATGCATCAGGGACCACTTTTGCTGTGAAGTAACGCCGTGAGCGTTAGCCAAGTCTTAGGGATGTACCTCCGTATCCACAGGTCCATCCGAGTTCTCTTCCTCTGTGTCCAACAGCTCTACAGCCAGCTGCACAGTCCCCTTAGACTTCTGGAACAGTAACTGTAATACATATACATATATATAAATATAAAGCATGTGTAACTGACTATAATAATTATATATGCAGCCTATATGATCTCATATAAATTGAGAGACAATATGAAATCTTTGCACTTTTACAAACTCATTTGTACAAACTAGATACAGTTATAAGATGCAGTTTTTCTTATCTGTTTTAACCTAAAACGTTGAGAAAATATACATTATGAGCTCTATAGATGCATATCTATATACACAGGGCTCCAGAATAACATTTGATAGCAGTAGCACCAGTTCCAATAAGTTCTACAGATGGTGGTGGCAGCACCTGATTTGGCAGCACCAGGGGGGGGATTTTTAATCAAAGTTAATTTAATCATAAAATTACTATTGTTTGCATTAATAAGTGCAGTTACTAATAATATACGTTAATAATTATGTTTGTTTATTGGAAATTTGACAGTAAACCACGGAGCTTGAATTGAGATACAGATATAATTGATTTGTCTTTTATTAAGCCAACAAGTGCTCCTCTGCCAGCATCTTCTGGTTATAGTGAATTTCATGTCTTTTTATTTTTTTATATAAAAGTGTTTGTTTGCCAAAAAGTAAAAAAAAAAATGTTTTAAATGTTTTATTCATGGTGAATGTTGGCGATTTGTGAATTAAAAAAACCTTTTATAACTCGTTTGTTCATGGCACATTGTTTCCCCCTGGTTTCCACTTCAATGCTAGCCTGGTTAAAACCAGACCCTTCTCAGTCGTAACGGAGTTAGGGTCTGGGGAAGGTTCATTGACAGCTCATTTCCAAAGGGACGTCACCAACAGACGTCGCTCAAATCCCTCTGGGCGCATAGACATAAAACCAATCAGATCGATCATCCTCTTGTAAAGCCCGCCTCAACGTTTGTGATTGGTGATTGAAGATTGGAAATGAGCTTGAATGGGCTCTTCGCCTGACTAACTTGCAGAGCAAATCTAAATTCGGAAGTTCGGCTGGGTTTTCCCAGGCTACATCAATGCTGTTTGATCTGATATGATTTATAACAGAATTCTGCGCCAAATTGAAATGCTTCTCACTAGATCTCACTGATATTTTATTAAAGCAGCGGCAAATTCAAACATTTTCTCACTACAGCTTCCAGCTTGTCTTCCAGCTGTGTAGTAACAGTGTCGCGTGATCAAAGATCAGCCTGCAGGTACCTGTTCTGAGCTTGCGCTCAAACCAGTAGCGCAGTTTTGTTTCACATTCTATGCAACAGAAATGGCCGGTCTTATCAGTTGGGCAAAATGGTGATGGCACCAGTGCGATCTCTAACAAAACTGTTGCACCGGCAGGAAAAAAGGTCGCAAAATGCGACCATTTGGTCACAGTCTGGAGCCATGATACACAAACGAAGGTGTGGTTAAAATAAAGCAGAGGAGGTGAAAAGAGGCAGCAGATAAGTGTGACTTTGAGAGATGTGGTCATTACAACAAAAAGCAGTGATTTTAGTCGATTAAGCGTCTTTGACCGATAGCTTGATGGATAGTCAATTGTTTGCTTAAAAAACCAACAGAAAGGTCTAATCACCTTTTCCTATAGAACCATCCTTTACGGAGACTTCAACTTTGTCACTGTCAATACAATTCTGCTACAAAGAAAAACACTTTCTTTCTACAAACACACCATAATATCCATATCTTCCCTATACTACTGATACCACCTTCACCCTTGTAAATTGCTTTTCTTAAAAGTGACTGCATAAAACCATATTTGCGTTACACCCCTAGTGTATGTGTAAAAAGCATTGTATACTTTGGTCTTTAATGATAATCTTCTGTGGTAGTTGTCTCCGTACCACACCAATTCCATAGGCAACAAAAAGGAAGTACACAGTGTGTCTTGGTAAAGTAAAGAGATAGTCAAACCTTAAAACAGTTCTCGTCAGACATCAGCTGCTCAGCTTTGCGCTGGTAGGATGTCTCAGCACTGCCTCTGGATGTTTGGGTGGACAGGGACCCACCAGTGGCTTTGTTAGCACACTCGCCAAGGTAAAGATCAGTCACCTGTACACAGATCTCATCGCTTACTATATGCTGCAGCTGTGGGAAAGTGAAAAGGAAAGAGAAAATAGTAAGTTGAGATGAAAATGCTCACTGATACACTTCAAGTGGAATTGAAGAACAAACTGGTCAAAATCAAGTTCCTTTTGGAGTGTGTTTCTAGAGTTCAGCCTGCCAAAGCAAACTTTCCGGAAAAGTTTGCTCTGACTGGTAAACCCCCGCGAACCATCACTGCTCTGAAGATCTGCCTTCTTTGATATGGACATCTCCTCTGGTTCATTTCTTCTGTTCAGTCTGTCGAGGTCATTGCAGAGCTTGTGCAAACATCTACATCGCTATGATTAGACTTCTTAACTGCCGTTTTAACACTGCTGTCATTTTTGTGGTGCGTTATTTTGTAATTGAGAGGAAAGCACATATTTACATATTCATCTAAACGTGGTCATCTAATCCTAGTGGTGCAGGTGGTGTTGGGATGATCACTAACAGTACATCGCTGTAATTGCTACTTCTTTGTACCCCTCAGCGATGAAAATATAAGTATGCTGTGAGTATAATGGGGCCTAAAAAGAAGGACTTATAAAGCTAAAGCCAAAATAACAATGATAATACTAGTAATACAATAAAAAGCCCTACCTGTCTCACTATACTCTGGACAAGTTTGTCCATTGTGAAGGCAATGTAGGCATGGATGGTAAACATTTCCCTCAACTGGTCCTCGTATTGAGATGTCTCCATGTTGCCATCTAGAATGTTTCGCACCATCTCTAAGAAGGCAGAGTAGTAGTCTTCAACATCGATGTCCACTGCAAAACAAACGAGACAATTTTATTTGATCAAAGTCAAGTAACTGCATTACCAACAAACAAATTACAGCCAATCTGTGAGTCGCTCAAGTAGTTTCCATGGTGATAGGGCGCTCAGGGTTGCAGGCAAATCTGAGAGAAACATCATTAGCTCCAACATGTGTTAAGACCCTTGAGAGCGACTGAAGATAAAATTCTGTCTTCACAAAATCAGGAGGTCTGGCACTCGAGTTCTAAACCTTGCACGAAACATGATGACAACAAGTGTGAAAACTGAGTGAGAAGGGGAATAAATTAATTCGCAAAACGAACCGCTGTGTTCTGTTCTGTAATCTGAAACTTACTAGGTTCTTTCAAACGTAGCTGGATGGCCGGACTGTCGTTCTTCTCTCTTTTCAATCCCAGTACGTTCCTTTCCCACTCCCTCTCTCTGGAGTCTTCCTCGATCTGCTTTTCCGCCTGCCCGTAGATCCGTAGCAGTCGGGAGCACAGGATCTGGTGCAGCCGAAGGAAGATGTACCAGTTATTGTTGACATAGAAGAGGTTGTAGGCATCGTCACAGTTACTCAGCTTCTGCTGGGTAGCTGCTGTATGGCTGAAGAGGAGCTTAGACTTTGCTGACGTCGTCCCATTGTGCTTTTTAGTCCCGTCTTCATCTGGTTCGGTCTCCTCTTCTTCCTCCTCCTCCACATCAGAAAGCTCACCACGCCGGGCGAACAGCATGTCGGGGATGAAATGGTAGATGATCTGTTTGATTTTATACTTGTCGTCTTTGTGGATGCCGGACTGCCTCTTGACATGGTGGATGATGAGTGCAGCTGCGTCTTCCAGGATCTGGCTGTCCTCGTACATGAGGGTCATGTGAGGGCCTAAGGGAGGGGCGGCATTGTCTTCAGAAGCCTGCTCCTGTCGCTAAGAGGATGAAAAGGCCATTTTTAAGCAACCCGACAACACTTAAGATGCCTTTCATTTTTGCGTATGTACATTTAGAATGTTTCTAACCTCATCATAAAGAGACTCGATTTCATTGAGCAGCGTCTTGGAGCGAAACACCTTTGTGTCATTCTGTTTGAAGTTAATACCTTGGTGATCTAAAGACTTCAGGTAATACTTCTCATTCTGTTCTCTCCAGATCTTATTGAAGCCACGCTGAGCCTCTCGCCACTCCTCTTCTTTAATTTTCAGCCTGAGAAGACAAACACATGAATTCTTTGAGGAAAACCTGAAATATAAAGAACTTTAAGACAGCTCTCCTTGTCTGAAAAAAAGTGCTTAATGATGCTATAGGATAGTAATAACATGGTAAATGACTAAGGTACTACTAAGGCTAAAGTTTCTTGTGTGCAATTTGACAAAAAATTCCTATTTCGATACATAAACTTTTACCATCTCATATTTCTGCTTCTTGGATATCAAAAAGAAAGAAAGAAAGAAAAGAACAAAAGCCGTAATAATCACATTAAAAAAAAACAGATCTCATATTCAATAGTGTGTTAAACAAGTTTTGGTGCCAATAATAGGAACAATAAAAGTAATTTTTTTTTATTTATTTTTTTTAAATAATTTAGAAATTTAGTTTTTTAGATATTTGGAAAAAAAACATGGTTCTATGCATTCACATCCTACCTGAATTTAAAAATCAATCAATCATGAAATTCACACTGTTATTTTTGTAGCAAGTAAGCTAAATTTATATTTATTATATTACTGTAATATAAATAATTTATTATTAATATTATCACAGTACTTAATATTCAAATTTTGTTGTGCACTATTAATACATTTCGGTCGTCATCTATTCACTTTCACTAAGGAAAACTAGGCAGACTCTAGTCTTTAGCTTGGTTTGAAACAGAAGGAAGAACTGGTAGCTAAGAAATGTTTTAAATAAAGCCAACATGGAGCACTCGGAGGTTTAATAATCAAGATTTTGATCTTAATTTGAAAAACTGTAGAGCCATATATGGTATTGAATAATTACCACATTCATGTACTATGCTGTAAACATTATACTCCAAAGAAAACTATGGTACTAACAAGGTAAATGTTAAAATAAAATGTTTTTAAAAACAAATCTTTCCTTTTTCATACAACAATGTATGACATTTTTATAGGTTCATGAAATTGCTGGGAAGGAGTCAGACAATAACATTTATGCTGACCTTTTGAGTACAATAGGTACAGAGACAGCAGGGTTGGTCTTGAGCCCATCTATGATGTCTGGAGCTTTGTCACCATATATCCTCTGAATAGCTTTACGGTGGATGACCTCAGAGGAGCCTCCAATGGTGTTGTCCAGTCGGAACTTGGCTTGTTCCTCAGCAGACATGCGCGAGAGCCTCTTTTGAACAGACTCCAGAACACGGATAGTGGCGAGGTTTGTCTCCAGAACCACATCAAGCTGCATGACACATGACAGGTTTGATTAAACACCGAACTGAATATCCAATTACACTGATTTATATGACAGTGAAGCTTCGTTTTATTTCTTACCTCAAAGCGCTCATCTTCACATCTATATATATGCTCTTCATACTGGGTCTTTTTGGAGCTGACAAAGGTTGAGTCCTCAGACCAGGATGGAAATGACACCCACGTATCATTCAACACCTGAGAAGTATTCAACATTAGCATAGCGCTTTCACAATATCACACTTGTAATTTTAGTGTTCTAAATAATTTGCGAAAATATTATTATTAGGGCTGCACGATACTGGGAAAATATGCGATGTTGTTGAGTATTGCGATAACGATATTTCTTGCAATATAAAATTTCCCTAGAGAAATGCTATTTTTATTAAGCTTTAAAAAAAAATGTATAGGCTATGTAATGATCATACTAAAATAAACAGGTAGGTAGAGATTAGAATATCTCAGGAGTTTTTTTTCAGAAGGAGTTACACTTGCAAAACTTAGATTAATGTTGTCTGTGAGCCTGTGAGTTATTGTTACTTGGCATTTCGTTAGTAGTTTTGGTAGATGTGGGCTTACACTATTTGAAGTCTTCATTTAGCTCCATGAGGTTGCGTTTCAGATGACTGTGGAGATTAGTTTCCTCTCGACGTGGCCACAATTTTTCCGTACAACTTAGTGACACCGTCACTTGTTCACACTTGTTTGCGCATGCAAATTGGTTATTTCAAATGCAGGCGCGCGGAAAGCACGCTCAAAATGGAAGCACATATTTTCAGGCACGCCTATGCCGCGATGAGATGAGAACATCTTAACTTTCCAAAATGCCGCAAGCTCAATTAATCCTTTGCTGATACTTATTCGTCATCATGGAAAGCCCTCAGCGCAGTTCACGGTTGCATAGCAAGACAGACGCAAGTGCTTGTGGAAAGGAGAAGATAGCGGCGCGGCTGCACTTTCCAGACGTTTTTAGACGCGATATGTGAACGGCCCCTTATCTGCATTTGTGACACTTCTTCTCTATTGAAGCCAAAATATTGCCATATTTCAGACGTAGAGGTCAATCAGGATGTTCACTGTCTTTCAAGCGTATCATGAGGCACACACACGCAAGGTCTCTCGCTATCTCCCTCTCTGCCGCGTGCGCGCTACACGGTTGGAGCAGCACAGGATATGTTCTGTCTCGCATGCGCGCTCTTGCCCTGGCTAGATTCCAGGAGATTTTAACTAATTTGCGGACATTAGGGAGCCGCTATCAATATGAGGGAGACTCCCGGAACTTCCGAGAGACTTGGGATGTCTGAAAATAAAGTAATTTATCGCACCTCTCTGCGATACAGATATCGCATATACTATTATCGCGATTACGATAATTTTTCGATATATCGTGCAGCCCTATATAAATAAAAAAAAGAATTTGACCAATAGTTCAAGCAGAGGGAGGCAGAGTTTCTAACTATAACTATACAACAAAAAAAAACTAACTGTTGATCAGCACTTCCTGCAGACTACAAAAAACACCCACAATGGCAAGCTAACTTACTTAATTTTTTAAATATCAAGATTATCATAAATACTGGTATATTGACACACCCATACATAACTACATGCTATCTGCTATTTTCCTACAAAAAGATTTATAAGTGCAGAGTTAGCCTTGGATTCAGACACAAAACCCTTTTGTGGTGTGATATTTGTACGTACAAGTTGAAATTGTATTTACAAACATGCGTTTACAAACACACCACAATCGAATGGTGTACTCACCTCTTTGCACAGTGGAGTCCTGCCTGTACATCTAGGCTGCTGGAAGCTCTTGGGAAGGGCTCTATAACTGGAGCCCAATCTCTTGCAGGACGCATAATCAATTTCCATTGCAATGCCTTCAGTGGCTCGCTCTTTGGGAAAGCTCTCAATATGGGCACACTCTTTGTAGCCGAGGAAGTTCTTGAACCATGTAAAAAGCTCAGGGAATTTCCTGATAACCAAAAAAAGCAAAAATGGCAGAAAAAGTTCATAATGTTTATTACAATTTTAACATGTAATAATGTGTAACGAATAATCTTATTGGTTTTTAAGTTATAATTCTATAATCAAATTAAGCAATGGCTACATAAAATCAGTCTGCAAGTGTCTCACAGATTAAATTTATATGAATTCCACTCACCCCAAAAATGGCAAGACCAACTGCACAAGTTCAGCCCGTGAGATCACTTCTTGATTGAAGATGACCAAACAGCGTAAGAAATTGTCATAAGCCTCTGAACTCCTCAGTGCTTTTCGCACCTATAAAGAGAGCGGAGCATTTAAGCCACATAACTCACTATAATCCTTGTAATATATTTACTGTACCAACATAATGCCATTATATTTGTATTCCATTGTAATCAGTGCAAGACTATATTAAAAGCAGTCACCTTTTCAAAAAAGAGAGATTCAGCACCAATTCCAAGTTTGCTGGCTTCAGCCATCGATTCTTTTGCCATAAACTTTTGCTTTTTCTGTTTAGGAGTTAAAAAGAGGAACATGAATATTGGTTGATAATATGTATAAAAGAACAGTGTAAAAGAACAGCCATTAAGTACAGTAATGTAAAGTTTTACTCAAAAATCACCTTAACAGGGGGTGTAGTGGGCGGCCCCGAGTGTCTGCGGATCTGACAGCCATTCTGGTTAAAACTCTGCTTATGGTTAGGCTGGGGTCTCTTTACCGTCCCTCCACGATCGATGCGCACAGATTCAGCCTTCTCGGCTGTAGTCTTACTCAATAACTGAGGAGAAGAGAAAAAAGGCTAATGAATAATAAGCTAAATGAGCTCCAGGATTTTTAGCTTTCATAATACCTACTGCTGAACTGTTAGCATCTGGCAGGAACTGGCCGAATTCTGAAAGGAGGTCCTCCTGGTTCTTGAAGAGCTGGGCCACCTGAGCATACACCTGCTGCTCTGTGAGAGTGGGTGTGTAGTTTCCTCCTGCCTCCTTAGCATTACGCTGCTCCTTCTATACAACACACAGAACAGAAAGTTTACAGTAAGCATGCGGCATGAAGGGATGTAAATATACATTACTCTTAAAAAGTTTGGAGTCGGTAATCATTTTTATTCTTTTTGTAAGAAGTCTCTTAGGCTCATTTTTGTATCTTATGTCTTTTATGCTGTATTTTTGATCATTTATTTGCTCAAAAATACAGTAAAAACTGTAATATTGTAAAATATTATTATTATAATTAATATAATATTAAAATGTTCTATTTTAATACATACACAAAAATGCAATTTGTTCCCGTGATGGCAACTTTCAGATGATGAACTTTCAGTAGCCATTACTCAAGTCTTCAGTAGCTATGATTCCATCCACCTATTTTATACGCATTTTGGGATATCACAAAAAAAAAACTAAGATAACATAACCTCGTTTCTTGCTCTGAGGCGCACGTAATTTTTCATAGGCTATACGAAAATTATTATAAAAAGTGGCTTCTCCTATTGCAAAAAACGTCCATTTTTCTTAGTGATATTTAGCGCCAGTTTATCAGGCACAGTGTTGTGCATGTTACTTTAAAAAAAGTTATTAGTTATAGTTACTAGCTACTTCTCACAAATAGTAACGGAGTTAGTAACTGAATTACATCATTATAAAAGTAACTAATTACCAGGGAAAGTAACTACTGAGTTACTTTTTTTTGTTATTCAAATATTTCAAATAACTTGAATGCCCCCAATATTAAATATGTTAAATGAATGAAATGGACACTAAATAGAATAAATTATTATTATAAAACATTTTATACTAATCTACACTACTTTAATGTTGCTATGGGACAATGTGAGAGACACATATTACGGTAAATCCAATTTTTTATTGTAAATAGTATCATAACTATAGTGGAACAATAAAACAATAGATGGTTTAGAACTTTTAATATTTATTGCACAGACCTGGCCAACAAATAAGTCTAGAACTAATTGACGCTTCTTATGAAATGTACCAAAAATGAATTAATAATAATAAAAACATACATACACTCTTTGTAGTGCAAATTAAAATGATAAAACTGTCATACAACTTCACAACTGGTAGACATACTATATAGCCTACTTTAGTATTTTCTTCCTCATAAAAGTAAACAGTTTAACAAGAAGTGCGCTCAATATAATACTGAACAATGTACCAAAAATAAATAATAAAAATAAAATATAATATTTTGGGTTTTATTTTTATAACCTATAGAGAACGTCATCATCTGAGGTTATTTGAGCCAAATTCTAGGCGTGTTTGCCGCACGTGTTCACAACCGGTCAAACAAAGATGTTTTCTGGGAACATTCCCCGCAAGTTATTTTTGGGTTTTAATTTATAACTTAAAGAGAATTAAATTAAATTATAACAACCAATTAAAACGTTGCAGATGATACCAATAGGCTACAGAGACTATTCTAATGCTGAAATGTGTAATTTATTTATAAACAAACTATATCATGCTCAGACACACTCTGTCTCTCTCGCGCACTTGAGCGCGCTCTCGGACACACTCGGTCACTCTCGCTCGCGGCGTTCGCTTTTGTCCAGTCCGTGCCTCATAAACACACACACACACACACACACACCAGAGAAAAAACTTTGTAGGTCCTATGGCTGAGAGAGAGCCTACTCGGATGAAAACCGCTTCAGTGAGTTCAATTACAGTAACGCTACATTTTATTGTCAGCAATGGTAACGGCGTTGTAACGGGGGAAACAGTCATTCGTTTGATTACTCGTTACAGAAAAAAGTAACGGCGTTTATTTATAGCGCCGTTATTCCCATCACTGATCAGGACGTAACGATTTTGTTCTCCTTCATGTTTGACTCACTGGATGGGAACGCTGCTATGTTCGCAAATGTTTTTTTTTACGAAATTCCAATTTTAATAATAATTCCAAGTTAAATTCGCAACTTTGGATGGAAACATGGCTAGTGCAACATATTCCTTCAGAAATCATTCTAATATGTTGATTTGCAGCTAAAAAAAAAGAATAATAATATTATAACCAATGTTAGGGTTAGTCATGCTGCTTCATATTTGTGTAGAAACCGAGATACAATTTTTTCTTTGATGAATAGAAGAGAACAGCATATATTTGAAATAGAAATCTTTTCTAACATCATAAATGTCTTTACTGTAATTTTTGATCAATTTAATGCATCCTTGCTAAACTGATATATTAATTTCTTTCACACATATAGAACGATCTTACTCAGCACAAACTGTTGAACAGTAGTGTACTTGGCTGAATAAAAAGGTTGGTTGTACTACACAGCTGTACAGAGCATTTTGAAATGGATCTTGCCCTTAGTGCCTCAGCTCTCACCTGGTATGTGTGCAAAATTTCCAAGAAGGATTTGTAGACCTCTGGCTGGCCCTGAAATCGGTTCTTGATTTTGTTCACGTAGCTGATAGCATGGTTGAACTCTACAGGCTGGTTATTCTGTAGAGGGGTTGAACCGGCAGTGCTGCTACTGATGGGAGTGTGGGACTGGGCCGAGGGCGAGTGCGGGGAGGCGTACGAGGGAATGGACGGATTAGGCTGGCTCGTTGGGGTAAGTGCAGGAGACTGCATTGGCTGCGGAACATAAAACTAATTTAGACAACTGTGCAAATATACAACCCAAATCTGTACAGAAGGTAAAAATAATTCAATTTTACCTTGCTGATCTTGGCAGGGGTTGGCTGGCTAGGGATGACCACGGGAGCAGTGCTGGTGGGAGCTGCTGGTTGGGTCTGGTGCTGTGCTGGCTGTGTTATGGGGAGGTTCTGAACTGAGATACCATGCGGGGTGATGTGGTGGATCTGGCCAGGAGTGGTCACATTAACCAGATCATTGGTCTGAACTTCAATCTTGTAGCCAGGAGGCAGGAAGGTGTTGAAGCCCATGATTAAGTCTGGATGACCTTTGAAGAGCTGGGAAACTCTGCTGATCACACCTGGTGTATCAATGCTGACAACACAAGGACAGTAGATTTATGGTATTTGATGTGTCCCAAGAATCAATCCAAGTGTCCAAAAACACATGATTATAACAGTTTTATGGATATTACTTTTTTCTAAACTTGTAACGCTAAGTATTAAACTTTAAAAACACTACATTAAAGGTGCTCTAAGAGATATCACGCGTTTTTTAGGCCAAAACATTTTTTGTCACATACAGCAAACATCTCCTCACTATCCGCTGGCTGCCTGTCCCCTGAACACACTGTAAAAAGACGCGGTCTCTGCAGAAACCCCAGGCTCCACAAACGGCAACAAAAACAAACTGGGCTAACCCGCACCACGAAACATAACAAACTGTTCCAGCCAATAACAGACCAGAAGGATTTGGGGGTGAGTTTGGGGGGTTAGTGCGCGGAAGAGGAGGAGGGAGGGTCGAGCTAGCCTCCGTTTTGTTTGACAATACTTTAAACGTCAACAAGAAGTGACGTCACCCGACATCGCTTAGAGCACCTTTAAATAATTTGTTGTAAATAAATCATTCAATTAATTGATAATATATTATGCATGTATTATGTAGGAATTTAACATCAAATGAATGCTGGCAATTCAAAATCTAACTGACAGCGACAATTGCATACATGTAGAGTGAACTGTGATTGGGTACAGGTGATGTATCCGTGATGTATCCAGGATGTCTCCACAATCATTTAGTCAGGTTAAGCTTTAGGAGTACAACGCCCACATTTCAAAATCAAATCAATGCAGATTAAATTAATAAAACGCATAAATAAAAAAGCCCCTGAATCATTGTGATTATTTAACCATCTATAGGTTTTTTAAATAGAACTGTCCTTTTTAATAGAATTGGTTCTTGTACACTGATGAGTGTAAAGAGCAGCTCTAATTCAGCATTCCTAAACTCAGATCGAAAGCCTGACACCTAAGCTTAAAATATTACACTTCTGATGCCTTGCAAAGCACTAGTATTTCCTATTTGGAAATGCAAATCTATTAGGGTTGCAACAGATCACAAAACTCACGGTTTGAATCATATTACAATTTGGACCGGACCATTCTGCAGAAAAAAAAAGGGGGGGACTATATAACTTTGCTTTCCATTTATTACTTAAAGAACACATCAAATACTTCGATATAGGGCTGCACGATATTGGAAAAAAATTACATTGCGATATTTTTTCCCCCAACGATGTATATTGCGATATTGAGAGCCATAACTCCAGGCTAAAGTCAATAATTACCATTCCATGATATTAAAAATTTCACTAATAAGCAAGCTTCATTACAAGTGACAAAAAGGTCACTTAATATTTTATTCCAAAATTAGAACATTTCTGTAAACAGAAAAGCAGAACGCATTTAAACAGGAGCTTGACACCATACCGCCTGTCTGCGCCGTTGCGCCCACCACGTGCATCACGCGCTGTGCGTAAGGCACCAAGAGCTGAGGGGGCAACAAAATATTAAAAATCAATAATTATAATGCCAATATTATTTCAGTATAGAAATACAGACATCCCAAGTCTCCCGGAAGTTCCGGGAGTCTCTCGCATATTGATAGCGGCTGATGCCCGCGAATTAGTTAAAATCTCCGGAATCTAGAGCGAGCGCGCCCACGAGACAGAGACTGTGCTCCAAACCGCGCAGCGCGTGCATGGCAGAGAGAGCAAGAGGCCGCGGCGCGCGTGCCTCATGAAGCGCATGTAATATCTCCCGCTGGTGCTACTGTGATACTACCCTTCACATCGCATGTTCCGGCGATGTGACTATCGCTCACTCGCACATCGCGATGTCGATGTTAAAACAGAATATCGTTCAGCCCTACTTTGATACCACAGCAAAAGCTACTAGCCAAATGAATAAATTTCAAACATTATTAAAGACAAGTGAACAATCAGTAATAAAATAAAAACAATTAAATTTCATCCTTGTTAAAGCTGTCTTTTTTAATAACATTAATGACAGACAGCAGGAGGTTTATTAGGCTGCTGTCACTTTAAGACCTAAAGCACAGATCCAAAATAACAACACATCCACTTTCTTTCTGCAAATAATAAACACGTGCAAATAATAAACTTTCACTGTATGATGGTTAAAGTTTGCAACTAATCTGCAGGCCACATGCGTTCTGAACCGTGGGGTCTGGTCCGTACGGATCATGGATCAACTACGATCTGTTACACCCCTAAAATCTATGAACAGAACATATGGAAACATGAAAATAATTAAGCAGTAATTCGAATGTGCATTTTAGAGGAAAATGTGCAAACTTCAGAAGAAAATAACATACAATACAATAACATACAAACTAATAAAAAAACTCTCTTCAATGCTTGGCTTACTGGTGCAAACAATTCCTGTCACTGACAAAGAAAGAGAGGTTAGAGCACAAGCAACAAGGAAGAACAAAGACAGGTTACGGGTTCCTCTCAGCAACCCAGACCGAAGATAAAGTCCCCAGGGCACTCTGCACAACTATATCAACCCATTTGCCTGAACTAGAAGGGACAGAAACACAACAAGCCCCAAGAAGAGAATTTTTTTTTTAACAAAAACAAAACTCACGCTGACCTTTGAGACTTGAACTCCTTCATGATATCCAGAAAGTCATTGTAGACCTGCGGCTGATTGCCAAACTGAAGTTTAACTTGATCGAGATAGGAAAGAGCATCTTCAACCTGAAATCACATAGATCTTAGCTCTCTATCTAAATGAATGCAGATCATTTCCATACTCTACTAGACAGATCTCTTACCTTAAGCCTTTGAAACTGCTGTTGGCCCAGTGTTGGGGCAGGGGCTGGGTTAGCAAGAGAGTGCCCCTGGCCCACAGGCTGGACAGCTGGCCCATGGTGATGAGGCCCACTGTGCACAGCTGAACTGCTGGTGTGACCATGTCCCCCAGAACTCTGGGCCATTGACAACTGTTAGAGCAGAAGGAGAAATGGTTAATTATCATGGCTGCTTACGTGAAGTAAAATTTAAATTTCCTTTTGAAGCTATGCAATTAATTCTCATTTGTATATTTTTATTTAGCCCAGAAAGGACTTTAAATAAATTAAATGCACGCAGTGCTTAATCTGTCATAATTTGTCATCTTCTGCATCTTTTGATCAATGAATTTCCATAGATTTTCCAGTCAATCACGATTTATTATTTTATTTAATTTATAGAAGTTGCACTCACAAACAGCAATTTCTCACCAATTAAATATTTAAATAGTAGAGTGTAACTAAATATATATAGAAAACAAGTAAATTTGCAAAACCATGCAAAAATGTATGTATTATATATACACATTCTCTTTTCAGGTGTTCTCCAAACTCATCAGGCATTATAAGAGAAGACTCAGAGCTGTTATCTTGGAAAAAGGAGATTGCAAAAAGTATTTAATAAAAGGGGGCACATAATTGTTCCCAATGTGTTTTGGAGAAAAACATTTATTTCATAATGTGATTTTCCCCTCACTTTCAATTCTTTTACTTCAATGAAAGGTTAGATTTTTTAATTAAATTTTAAAAAAAATAAAAAAATATCAAAAGAATTAATAGTGCAGATTTATTTTTTACAGCCATCTTTGATCATATTTAGCAAGGGGGCAAATAATTCTGACCAGCACTGTACATGCATACATGTTTCCAGATTATATTTAGATTTCATATTTATATATTATATTTAAAGGTGCTCTAAGCGATGTCGGGTGACGTCACTTCTTGTTGACGTTTAAAGTATTGTCAAACAAAACGGAGGCTAGCTTGACCCTCCCTCCTCCTCTTCCGCGCACTAACCCCCCAAACCCACCTCCAAATCCTTCTGGTCTGTTATTGGCTGGAACAGTTTGTTATGTTTCGTGGTGCGGGTTAGCCCAGTTTGTTTTTGTTGCCGTTTGTGGAGCCTGGGGTTTCTGCAGAGACCGCGTCTTTTTACAGTGTGTGCAGGGTACAGGCAGCCAGCGGATAGTGAGGAGATGTTTGCTGTATGTGACAAAAAATGTTTTGGCCTAAAAAACGTGTGACATCGCTCAGAGCACCTTTATATTTAATATATAAATATATATATATAAACTCCCAGCCTGTTTCATTACTCAAAACCGCACACATGGGTAAGACTGCCGACCTGACTGCTGTCCAGAAGGCCATCATTGACACCCTCAAGCAAGAGGGTACGACACAGAAAGAAATTTCTGAACAAATAGGCTGTTCCCAGAGTGCTGTATCAAGGCACCTCAGTGGGAAGTCTGTGGGAAGGAAAAAGTGTGGCAAAAAACGCTGCACAACGAGAAGAGGTGACCGGACCCTGAGGAAGATTGTGGAGAAGGACCGATTCCAGACCTTGGGGGACCTGCGGAAGCAGTGGACTGAGTCTGGAGTAGAAACATCCAGAGCCACCGTGCACAGGCGTGTGCAGGAAATGGGCTACAGGTGCCGCATTCCCCAGGTCAAGCCACTTTTGAACCAGAAACAGCGGCAGAAGCGCCTGACCTGGGCTACAGAGAAGCAGCACTAGACTGTTGCTCAGTGGTTGCATGTCATTCGGAAATCAAGGTGCCAGAGTCTGGAGGAAGACTGGGGAGAAGGAAGTGCCAAAATGCCTGAAGTCCAGTGTCAAGTACCCACCGTCAGTGATGGTCTGGGGTGCCATGTCAGCTGCTGGTGTTGGTCCACTGTTTTATCAAGGGCAGGGTCAATGCAGCTAGCTATCAGGAGATTTTGCACTTCAAGCACTTCATGCTTCCATCTGCTGAAAAGCTTTATGGAGATGACGATTTCATTTTTCAGCACGACCTGGCACCTGCTCACAGTGCCAAAACCACTGGTAAATGGTTTACTGACCATGGTATTACTGTGCTCAATTGGCCTGCCAACTCTCCTGACCTGAACCCGCTCGAGAATCTGTGGGATATTATGAAGACAAAGTTGAGAGACGCAAGACCCAACACTCTGGATGAGCTTAAGGCCGCTATCGAAGCATCCTGGGCCTCCATAACACCTCAGCAGTGCCACAGGCTGATTGCCTCCATGCCTCCTGTCCACATTGAAGCAGTCATTTCTGCAAAAGGATTCCCGACCAAGTACTGAGTGCATAACTAAACAATTATTTGAAGGTTGACTTTTTTTTTGTATTAAAAACACTTCTTTTATTGGTCAGATGAAATATACTAATTTTTTTAGACAGGAATTTTGGGTTTTCATGCCAAAATCTGTATGGAACTGTATGCCAAAATCATCAGTATTAAAACAATAAAACACCTGAAATATTTCAGTTGGTGTGCAATGAATCTAAAATATATGAAAGTTACATTTTTATCATTACATTATGGAAAATAATGAACTTTATCACAATATGCTAATTTTTTGAGAAGGACCTGTATATATATATGGACATCCATACCGAAATTATGTAAGTGTGTTGTTCACTTTTTAGTACCTGATAGGTCTGTGAGACAGAGTACTGCATGCTGGACGACGGCTGCATGTTATCCGGTACAGTCTCGTAGAGGGAGGACTGGGAGGCAGTGTTGAGGACGCGGTGCTGAAAGCTGTCCACACCCCCGGGGAGCCGCCGCTGAGAGCCGATCACTGTGTCCTGATCCTCCAAGCGCCGCTTCATTATGTACTCATGCTCCTCAATGCGGCGGAATCTACAACGACAAAACAGCAAATATTCATAAGAAAGTTGTACATACACTAGTCAAACATTTGGCACAATTCATGTATATTTTGATCTTAACCTGATAGTTCATCCAAAAGTGAACTAGTTTGAAACAACATGAGAGTTGGTAAATAACTGAATTTATTCCTTTGAAAAACACATGATCTAAAGTAACCAGAGGCCTGTTGCACAAAGCCGGTTTCAGTTGCTATTAGCCAGGTAAGTTGGAGATTAGTTTGAGCAAATTCTTGTTGTTTTGGGCTCAAGAAGGTGGATTTGTTTGTAGCCGTGTTCATCGCCATAGTAACTTACACTTCACGGCTAACCTACTACCGCAGCAGGTTTTAGTCTGGATTAGAGATCCCAAACCAAAACTGAACCAATCAGCTGTGAGCAAAGTGACATTCATACATAAAAAAAAATAAAAAAAAAAAAAAAAAATATATATATATATATATATATATATATATATATATGTGTGTGTGTGTGTGTGTGTGTGTGTGTGATGCAATAAAGCCACTCCCCTGAACCCCTAAATTAAAGCAGATAATAGCTAAATAATTTTAGAGACAAAATTGCTAGTGTTTTGCTGCAAATTATTTCATATATTTAAATTATATGAATCATAATTATTTATATTATTATTAATATTATATATATTCATATAATCAATATATTCATATAACTATCATATTACTTAATTAATATTACAATTTTCAATTAAATATAAATATATACATAAGCTTTAATGTATAAAGCTTTTAAAATGACTAAGCTTACATATTTTCCTTTAAGGTCTTTGTGAACCAATATAAAAAAATATTTAAATTCAGTTGATTCACTTGCATTGATATAGACAATTTCTTTTAACTGCCTTTTCAAACTTTCATTGCAGCAGCAGCTTTTATCCCTGCCTTTAAAGAAAAATGCATTTACATTCATGATATCTTTCATAATCTCTCAATCTGTAGGAGAGAAGTGAATTGTGCCGGTTCTCTAGCGAGAAATGAATCACAAACTCAAAGTTGACAAAGTTTATATCGAGTGTTGTGAACCGGATCTAAACAACTATGCATTGATTTGTATAGTTTTATCAACTTTAAACCTACTCTGAAACTCAAGTTTGTTCAGCTAGCTAGGCCACATGCTTCATGCAATAGGCCACATAAATCCGTTTTCTAGACAAATACATGTAGCATTACAAAACTAAAATGCATTATTTTAATAGATAAATTGGACTGGGATAAATGGTAAGGTAAATGAGCCAAAGTATTCAGCAAACATCCCAGGTGACACTTTATAAAGTTGGTTGAGAAAAGCCAAAAGTGTCACCATGAAGACTATAGCGTAGTTTTAATTTGTTCAATATTTTTGGCAACTACATCATTTCCAGACTTTCATGTGTGCCATTTCAGTTTCAACAACTTTGCTAATATTCTAAAATGTGACAAAATGAGTACAAAGATAATGGTTATACACAACAAGTAACAAGATTGGCTAATTCATGCCTCATTACAAAAACGTGTCGAATTTCTTTGTTGTTGAAATTGCTGGTCTAGATTAGTTTATGACAGGTTGGCTGAATTATTGTATTATGCATAATAACCCGAAAGTGTTTAAATCCCACATTGTCTTGAAAAACTCAACATGTCAGCAGCCTCCTGAGAGGAGATCCACTTTATGACACCTGTTACATGGACTACACCGCCAAATAATGACCCTAGATGTTTGATCGACCAAGTTATAAACTTCCATCATTTGTCGTTGCTTAGCGCAGATCGGCTAACAGATAGCACGGCATCATGAGTCTGACCTTTCGCCATTACCACATGAGACTTTAAACAATGTTACAGTTTTCTATAAACCTGTGTAGGCGGATAGTGGTGTGTAAACAGTTACACTGTGAGGGAAACATGCTGGGGCACGTGTGTTGTCTCACTTTTATTTGAATGGCTAAACTCCGTTTCATCCAACCGTGCAGTTTCTTGTCGCCCGAGTGTGTCAGGCCTGACAGTGTGACCCACACACTCTACAACACACTGAAATACACCGTACAACTTGATCGAACACACGTGTTGTGTATTTAAATTAGTACATGTGCATGTTTACTAATGGTCTGGCAATTAAAAGGCGTTTTACCAAGCCGATAAAGCTTCTTGAACCTCTGAGGAGTTGAGCGGTTACCGCCTCTGTCCGATGCAGAGTTCAGTCCAACACAAACTGATCACACCAAAATAAAAACACGATCCGATGACTACCGCGTCGACCGAACCCAGCAAAAAACATCTAATAAATCAACAAACACCGAGAAAATGTGAAAAGGCAGCCTGGTTAGTACTCCATGTTGTGAACTGTTTCTAGCTACAAATCAGGAAGTCCTATTGAACGATTTCTACCGGTAAACACACAACTGTTCAATGATCAATGCAGCACCGTTATCCGGTAACGTTCGTCCAGAAGACGTCAATAAGGCAATACCGATCTCTAACAGGTCAAAGACAGAGAACGATAGCTAGACCCTTATGATGAGCAACTGATCAATCCAGGGCTTAAAAACCTTATGTAGCCATTCAAGCTAAGTGCGGCTAGCTAGCGCCTCGACAAATACTCTTATATAATCACTGCTGAGACATGCTTTACTTCAAAAGAACATCGCTAAGAAGTCGCTATCTTTGAATTTCGCATCACCCGGGTGATTCAGTGGCCATTTGGTGAGGAAAGCAGTTTAAGCCTCATTAACTAGTTAGCTACTTTTAGCCTGAATGAAGCACTGCGACGACGACAGCTAGCGAGCGTCCGCTAGCACGCAAGAGCCAACTCACCCCGCGACAGACACTCCGGATGACTTCTTTCTGCTTCGCCGAGAAATCACTCAGAACCTATAAAGCTCAGTAACAGCGCTCTCAAACGTTTATTCGTGTAAGGTTCGGATTTGAAAGGTAAATTAAAATACACGTAAGCACCATTCAGTCAAGGCGCCAGACCTCAAATTGCATGCTAGGTTGCTAATTGGCTAACATAGGAAAACAACCTCAGCAGGAGGATCCTCTGGTGGGGGCGTGGTCTAGAAGGAGGCGGAGTCAGCAAACTCCAACCGAGAATAACGATTGGTGGGGCGTTGGTTAAATTCGAATATATCAGATTTCTGCGGGATTTACCCGCCTCCTCTCTGACAAAAGCAGCAATTTTGATTCATCTCAGTGAGTCGACTCCATTTGAATCGGTTCACTAAACGTTCCTACATTTCTTTTTGCTGTTGCAGGCAGCCATGTGTGGATGGATCCTTGCATTCTTCCATACTATGAACTATGCAAGAAATACGTTCAAAAGAACGTACTGCATCCGTGGCCAAGTCAGATAGCCTGTACATCTGTTAAATAGCTTTTCATCTAGAAAGCTTCTTTTGTCTACAAACATTCGATATACTTTTTTATTTTATTGACATTCGGAAAACATGCCCAAAAGGTCTTCTTTGTGTTCTGAATGGATCATTGACATTTACTTAATAAACACACAGTCTTTTAGTCATTTGGTCAACAATTACATTTTAAAAACCACTAATTTAAGAGTTGCAATAATGACTTTTAGACATTTTCACACATTCCCATCCCATCTCTTTCTTTCCATGAACGAGAATTTCTTACATGAACGAACGACTCTCTTGTTCATTGAAGTGAGCGTATTTGTTCACTAGGTCTGACTAGAGCCATATACAGTGAGGAAAATAAGTATTTGAACACCCTGCTATTTTGCAAGTTCTCCCACTTAGAAATCATGGAGGGGTCTGAAATTGTCGTCGTAGGTGCATGTCCACTGTGAGAGACATAATCTAAAAAAAAAAAAAACATCCAGAAATCACAATGTATGATTTTTTAACTATTTATTTGTATGATACGGCTGCAAATAAGTATTTGAACACCTGAGAAAATCAATGTTAATATTTGGTACAGTAGCCTTTGTTTGCAATTACAGAGGTCAAACGTTTCCTGTAGTTTTTCACCAGGTTTGCACAGACTGCAGGAGGGATTTTGGCCCACTCCTCCACACAGATCTTCTCTAGATCAGTCAAGTTTATGGGCTGTCGCTGAGAAACACGGAGTTTGAGCTCCCTCCAAAGATTCTCTATTGGGTTTAGGTCTGGAGACTGGCTAGATCACGGCAGAACTTTGATATGCTTCTTACAGAGCCACTCCTTGGTTATCCTGGCTGTGTGCTTCGGGTCACTGTCATGTTAGAAGACCCAGCCTCGACCCATCTTCAATGCTCTAACTGAGGGAAGGAGGTTGTTCCCCAAAATCTGTGCAGTACAGTGCAGTCGCCCTGTCCCATGTGCAGAAAAACACCCCCAAAGCATGATGCTACCACCCCCATGCTTCACAGTAGGGATGGTGTTCTTGGGATGGTACTCATCATTCTTCTTCCTCCAAACACGGTGAGGGGAATTATGACCAAAAAGTTCTATTTTGGTCTCATCTGACCACATGACTTTCTCCCATGACTCCACTGGATCATCCAAATGGTCATTGGCAAACTTAAGACGGGACTTGACGTGCTGGTTTAAGCAGGGGAACCTTCCGTGCCATGCATGACTTCAAACCATGACGTCTTAACAGTAACCTTGGAAACGGTGGTCCCAGCTCTTTTCAGGTCATTGATCAGCTCCTCCCGTGTAGTTCTGGGCTGATTTCTCACCCTTCTTAGGATCATTGAGACCCCACGAGGTGAGGTTGCATGGAGCCCCAGTCCGAGGGAGATTTACAGTCATGTTTAGCTTCTTCCATTTTCTAATGATTGCTCCAACAGTGGACCTTTTTTCACCAAGCTGCTTGGCAATTTCCCCGTAGCCCTTTCCAGCCTTGTGGAGGTGTACAATTTTGTCTCTAGTGTCTTTGGACAGCTTTTTGGTCTTGGCCATGATAGTAGTTGGATTCTTACTGATTGTATGGGGTGGACAGGTGTCTTTATGCAGCTAACGACCTCAAACAGGTCCATCTAATTTAGGATAATAAATGGAGTGGAAGTGGACATTTTAAAGGCAGACTAACAGGTCTTTGAGGGTCAGAATTCTAGCTGATAGACAGGTGTTCAAATACTTATTTGCAGCTGTATCATACAAATAAATAATTTAAAAATCATATATTGTGATTTCTGGATTTTTTTTTTTTAGATTATGTCTCTCACAGTGGACATGCACCTAGGATGACAATTTCAGACCCCTCCATGTATTATAAGTGGGAGAACTTGCAAAATAGCACAGTGTTCAAATACTTATTGTCCTCACTGTATATCCGTCAGGTCAGAGGTCAGTCTTCCGCCAACTAGACTAGCGCACGGCTGTTACCGGAAGCCAGTGATTATAGTTTATAAAGTTAGAATATATTTTTAGAACAAAAATGCATCGCTTCACTTCAGAAGGCTTTTATTAACCGTAAGGCCTTTTGGATTACTTTTATGATGGATGGATGCGCTTGATTGGGCTTCAAAATATTACTATTCTATAGTGAAGTTACTATTCACTCCCATTATAAAGCTTGGAAGAGCCAGGATATTTTTTTATAGTATAACTCCGATAGTGTTTGGCTGAAACAAGAAAGTCATATACACCTATGATGGCATGAGGGTGAGTAAATTATGGGATAATTCTAATATGTGTTTAAACTAACCCTTTTATCTTGTCATATTTGTAATATATTAGTTACTTGGACTATCGTGTTATGTAGGGAGCTGTTCATGAAAACGGTGTTTGTTTTTTGGGGTAATTTTGCTATCGAATGAGTATGGAACTAAATAACAATTTAGACATTTGACCTAAATTATCATAGTAACACAAATTGCTTTCACATATTGATGACATCTTACCCTCAAGTGTGAAATATGTGCAAGAATAAGTTGAACGAAACAGACTTTTCATCACTCTTAAAACTAGACTTGATCAAGTGGTCTACACCAGATGTCGTATGAGTCACACAAGTTTGACCCATGTTTTTTTACTTAAAGGTGAAGACCCAACTTTATGCATGTTTTGTAAGATTCCCTTATCTGTCAAACATATTTTATTGGATTGTCCTGGACTTAATACAAGCATAATGCTCTTTTATGAAGTTTTTTAACTTAAAGACATATTTAATAAGAGTATGCCTGAAAAGGTTTTGGATTTTTATCATATGTTAATTTAAAAAATCTTGTATAATATGACTTGCTGTTTTTGTATTTTTTTTATTGTATTTATATGATATTTGTATTTTTGTAATTTAATTTTTGCCATGAAAATAGTTTTGAATGCTGACATGGCATTAAATAAAATAATGTCATTATTTTCTTATTAAAATCTAATCTAATCTGACCCTCAAGTGGCAGGCACAGCAGATTCCACCATATTCGTTGCCTGTGTTGCATAGTGTGTACATGAATGTGGTAGCGGAGGCATCAAGATAAGGGTGTGATCCTTTTGGTTAGGGGCGTATTTGTTTTGGTGATTTCAAATATCAACAGCGTTTACCAGAAATCGCTTACTGCACCCCTTAAATCAGAGGAGCAAGCTAGTGTTATGGGGTCCATGGTACTGTACTATTTCAGTACAGTACAATAATGAGTATTAAAAAAAACTCATAATGATTTGATAGAAATACATTTTTTACAGTATAAATTGGGTCTTTATACAATAAATGTCTAGGTTACTAATGTAACCCCCGTTCCCTGAAGGAGGGAACGGACACGTTACATCGGACTGGAGGAAGCAACACCCCGAGTGGTGTGAGCTCTCACCCCTAGGGGGCACGGCTCGCCTTGGGACTGGTACGCCAAGGCGATGGCATCTCTTAACCAATAGGCCAACCTCTGTTTGGAAACAGCCTTTCCATTCTGCTAACCTCCAAAGCAGACAAAGAGCTGCTCTGAGCTTCCACGTAAACATGCAGTGCGCGAACAGGACACAGCAACGCGAGGGCTGGGTCTACCTCCTCTGTGGGCAGCGCTTGCAAGTTCACCACCTGGTCCGGAAAAATTGTGGTGGAAACTTTGGGCACGTATCCAGGCCGGGGTCTCAGGTAACACACTCAAGGCACCATTCACTGAACAAATATGCCTGCAGGTCCTCCACCCTCTTGAAGGAAGTAAACGTGGTCAGGAGCATTGTCTTCAAAAAAAGGATTTTAAGCTCAACTGACTCAAGGGGCTCCAAGGGAGCTCTCTGTAGACCTGAAAGGAAGACAGAGAGGTCCCAGGAGGGGACGAGGCACGGCCTGGGAGCCGATGGGGCATTCCTGGGGGTCTTCCTGCTGGGAAGAACACAGCTCAGCAAACAGACTCCACTTCAAATAGTGTTAGTGTCAACTACTGCTGGAGGTAGTTCACTTAAGTCCTCCACGTCCCGTCCAGAGACCTCACGTGGAGGTTCCAGAGGTCTGGACGCAGGTCCTTCTTGTAGAAGAGACATGGGTCTGGTTTGCATTCTGGGAGATCTGAGGGTTACAGTGGGAGCTTCTTCGTTGGGCCCGCCCCCACAAACCTCCCACTCCATTAGCATGCCATGTACCGTCAAGTTGCCGAATGTTCAATCAATTCACTATAAACTATATAAAATTACAAAAGAATCCCATTGATTTTTTGTAAAAATTGTATAGGGTCGATAACAACCTGAGGTATCTAACAGTGTAAGTATATTTTTTTTCTGCACAACAATAATCGATTCTTTGATGATTGAATACATGCAATTCACCTTTATTCCACAAGGTGGCAATGTCCGACTGATACACAATGATGAAGTGATGTTTCACTCATAGTTACCGCAGGCAGAAAACCAAAAAAAATAGGAAGCAAAACTTGAAATGGCTCAGCGATTTACTGCAGAGCAAGTACTGAACGCAGTCAAATATTAGTGTCACTGTCATTTGATGGATCTGGTGAAGAAGCTGTCAGTGATCAAAATATTGATTTTGAAGATGCTGAAAATTTTAGTTTTTAGAATATGTTTGAGATCGCGAATATGAGCCAGGTGCTGAATGTACTGGGAAATGAGCTCTGATGAGGACAGTGATGGTGATATAAAACATCTGCTCCAACTAAACCCTTCCATGATCCAAAAGGTAACAAAATATGCTTTATTTTACTCTTCTGTAATTGATACTCTAATATCAGGAAAGTTTTATATTATTGCAACAGTTGGAGATCCATCCGTATTAGATATAGATCTGGTTCACTAAAGACACAAATATTTAATAATGATTGGCGAAACATTCATGCATTAAAGGGATAAAATGGATTTTTAAAAATCTGTATAATTCTTATACAATATTGTATATATAATTTGTATAAATATATATGTTATCTAAACAATATTGTGCATGTTCATTATCGTGATACAGTTGTGTTCAAATAGCAGTGTGTTTATAAAAGTGCAAATATGTTTTAATAGCTTTTATTTTCATATTCTAAATGTACTGGAAACATTACACACAATTCCAAATCAAAGCATACCTTTTTTTTGTTCAAGTCTGCGTTATTCTTTTACAGGAAGCAAAGGAAATTAATATTAATATGTTAAAAGAATAGCAGTGTCGACAAGATTAAACTTCACTTGAAATTACTGAACTAATATGTTTTTCTATTCTTTTCTTTTTGATAGCTGCTGCGCATCTAAGTTGCATCAATTCAACCTATAACAGGTATTTCAGCCCAGGATGAACAAGCTACATTCCACAGTTCCTGTGATTTTTTTTTAGGGTTTTGCATTTTTAATGTCACCCCACAAGTTTTCAATGGGGTTGAGGTCAGGGGATTGAGCAGGCCACTCCATTACCTCAATCCTTTTCGACTGGAACCAAGATGTTGCTCACTTACTTGTCTGGGATTGTTGTCTTGTTGAAAGACCCATTTCAAGGACATTTCCTCTTCAGCATAGTGCAACATAATCTCTTCCAGTATTTTGATGTATTCAAACTGATCCATGATCCCTGATATGTGATGAATAGGTCCAACATCTAGTATGAAAAACATCCTCATACCATAATTTTTGAGCCTCCATGCTTCACTGTCTTCACAGTACCGTGGCTTGAATTCAGTACACGGGGGTCGCCTGACATACTGTAGATGACCACTAGTCCCGAAACTCTCCTCAGTCCACAGAATATTATGCCATTTCTCATTGGGCCAATTGATGTGTTCCATGTGTAGCAGTTGTTAGTAATTGCCGTTGGCATAATGACGGGGTGGGTCTATTTCGCATGATTTAGTGGACTATAAAAGCAGCGCGGTAGTGTCTTAGGGATGTGCGTCCCATCGTCACGAGTGACGTTATGAATTTCCTGCGTGTCACGGAATTGTCTGTCTGGTAAGGAGCTGCAGTTGTGGCTGTACTTCTACGTGTCGATCTTGAGTAAAGTTTTTATTTACTTATCTGGCTCCTTTCCCTATTGTAGGGATGGGGAAATGAGGCCTCGTGAATCAATGAGGCTTTCCCCTGACTGTTCCGGGAAAAGATTCAAAGCTTCGAGAGTGTCGAGGAACAGCGCCATCTGGTGCTTATTTAAAATAAAGCAGCCAGAAGCCGGTGTTAGAAGCTCTGGCAGATGAAGCAACCACAACACACTCCATAGTTTCAATGTTATGTGTACAAATAAAAGCCTTACATGTTTGTGTTTGATTTGTTCAATACATTTATTTACCCTTTAAAGCGTGACAATAAAATATAATATAAGCTTATAAGATTCAATAAGATTTAATGTAGGCCTATTCTCTCTCTCTCTCTCTCTCTCTCTCTCTCTCTCTCTCTCTCTCTCTCTCTCTCTCTCTCTCTCTCTCTCTCTCTCACTCTCTCTCTCTCTCTCTCCCCAAAAGTGCAAAGATATTACAAAAACAAAAAGACAAAAGAAAAAAGAATAGCCTAAGTAGTGAAAAAAACATTTTGGTTATTCAATGTATTATATTGATTAACTTTCAAAGTACAGCACTCTCCTGAAACACCCATCAACCAGACTGAGCCTACAATGACTCATTAAATGAGATCTGGAGTTTGAGCCTTCTGACACACAAAGCGAAACGCGCACGTGATTGGACAGAAAGTGAGGCTTCATTTTTCATCAATCACGTGACTCTGGGGAAACCAATACCCACCCCGATACGGGGCTTCACTACAAATTGTGTCGCATGTGTGATACGCGCATCGAAGCTTCAGTGTCATACGTAACATCACTACTATGGCGAGTGGATAGTGTGGACTGAGGACTCCGGTGATACATTATAGCGACGTGCGTTGCAATAGGATGTTTTAGTGCCGCAAGTTCAAAGGTTGTTTTATTATTACTCATGTTGTTATGGGGTGGGTTAATTAATATTTTCTTTATCTTTCCGTGATATGACAGAGTGCGGGACGTTGCAGTGGGCTTTCTGTTGGCTGCTCCCTTTTGCAGGTGTTGCTTTCTTTGTTGCTGTCCGTATGGTTGGGATTTGGGCGGATAAATCCTCGCATGACGACGCTTGAAGCGTGTTGAATCTCCCTCAGCAGGGTACTGCAGTAAAGACCGTCAGATCGACCTTGCCGGTGGTCAGTGCTCACGTGCGGTTGCGTGGTGTTTTGCCGATATTATGCGTGAGTTCCGTTGCTGGACACTTTAGACGTCTGTTCGAGTGGCCGCCTGGTGTGTCGCAGATTCGGCAACGTAACTCGCTTTCTCTTCCTCTACAATTCCTCGAAACGGTTTGACCATTCACTAGCCCTTCACTAGCCAATGTCGAGATGGAACCTGCTTTTGTGTTTTAATGTTTCCCTTTAATTGGCTTATTTCTTTATTTTCTTTATAATATCTGTGAATGAGACCTGGTATAACTTAAATGTTTGATTCATTATCGTGAATTAATTTTCTGTATTTGAGCTAGTTAATTCTCTTTGAATTTGTTTAATTAACATCCTGAGTCTGATTGGCTCGGCCTTAAGTGTTTTTTTTTTTTTTATCTTCTTTTTGTCAACACCTCTGTGTATTTTTTTTTTTTTTTTTTACTATTATTTCCTCGTGGTATAGTTCAGGTTTTTTTGTGGTTTGGTTGATTGCTTACCCAGTACTTTAAATCAATCCTTAAGCAATCTCTCTTCGACCCAGTTTGTGAATTTACTTAGTTGTGCATTTATTTAATTTTGTTTGTTAAGGTTTTGTGTATGTTGTTTATGATTGCATGTTCTTTTCTTTCTGAGTACCAAGTTTTAGGAGAATAGGTGTGAATGTTTAATTGGAACTTTTGCTCTCTCTCTCTCCAGGGGGGTTGGGGACCCAGACCAGTGTGTGTGGACAAGCCTTCCTCTCTGTTTGGTGGGGGTTTCCTCTTCCGTGTGCGGTGGTTCACATTTGAGGTGCAGTTTGAGTGCATGTGTGGTTGCCGTGGTTTCTTGAGGACAGGCGAGTGGTTCCCAGCCCTGGAGCAGGTGTAGCAGTGTGTGTGTGATATCCTTTTTCTTTTACTTGACTATTGGTACATTGTTGTTTAATGGTTGTTAATAAAAATTATATTTTTGTACAATACCTTTGTTTCTGCTCTTGACTCAGCCGTAACTGAACTTGTGTGCTTTAAATCATTCTGAAAGGCGATTCCCTGGTAATGTTGCCTCTGGGGTGGCGTAGTCGAGCATTTTAGGGGGGTAAATTTGTGTTTTAGTTTACACTCCCCCTATCCAATCATAGAGCTGCCACACATGGCAAATTTTAACTGATTCTGCACATGCCGTTTTTTCATCAATAGTACTTTACGGGGTCTTCTTGCTCCTTTTTTTTTTTTTTTTTATCAAATTACGTTGTTCCTCTGATCAATGTATTGAACGGCCCATTTTTCTTAGCAATTCAGAAGGAAATATATTTTACAATGTGTGAAACATTCTTCTTCTTCCTTTAATAAAGGACAATTAATGACACCTGTTTTTTCACAGAATTAGATAATTATCTAATTAAACTCCACATTGCAATTATCGTGAACATGCCTCTTTCAGTAAATGAGTCAATTACTCTGAACAAGCAGTGTGCATGTCATGACAGTTAGGTCTGTTGTTTTTCCTGATGTACACTACTACATCTACAAGTAAATTATTTACAATGCAGAAATATCACTACTACTAATAACAGTGGTTCATGTTGCTGATGTTGTACTGCTTTTTTTTTTTGAACACAACTGTATATCCTATTACTGTATACCGGCACATGTCTATATTATGACCCTCTTCGCTCAAGCTGGTCACTACACCAGTATTTTTCCACATTGATGGCCATTCAAAATTAGCAATGTGTTTTGCAACTACAATATAATATTTATAAAAAAAAAAAAAATCAGTGGAACACACACACACACACACAGCTCTCAGAGGCAGAAGTCTCCAAACTCATCCTTTCCAATCAGCCTACCTGTCCACTTGATACTATCCCCAATCTCCTTCAAGCAATTTCTTCTTCAGTTGTATCTGCACACTCACATCAACACTTCTCTTCACCCTGGTACATTTCCCATAGCATTTAAGCAGAATCGGATAACTCCTCCTCAGCCTAAGAAACCCACTCTAAATCCAGCACTTTTAGAAAACTACATACTTCCATTTATTGCTAAGATAATTGAGCGAGTATCTACCTTTCACACAGAACAACCTCGCGGACAACAACCAGTCTGACTTCAAAAGTGGCCACTCAGCCGAGACTGCCCTGCTCTCGGTTATTGAAGCTCTGAGACTGGCAAGAGCAGCTTCCAAATCATCAGTATTCATCTTTCTGGATTTGTTTGCTGCTTTTGATACGGTTATCCACCAGATCCTCCTGTCAACCCCCATGACAATGGGCATCTCAGGAACCGCACTCCAGTGGTTCAAGTCTTACCTCTCAGGTAGGTCCTTCAGGGTGTCGTGGAGGGGTGAAGTGTCTTAAGTCGCAACATGTAGCTACTGGGGTGCCTCAGGACTCAGTGCTTGTACCACTTTTCTTTTCTATCTACATGACATCACTAGCATCTGTCATTCATAAACATGGATTTTCCTATCACTGCTGCGCTGATGATACACAACTATATCTCTCATTCCAGCCTGATGATTAGACGGTGGCTGCACGCATCTCAGCCTGCCTGAGAGACATTTTTTCGGACTGGATGAAGGTCCACCAACCTCAACTCAACCTTGTGAAGACTGCTTGTTATCTTGGCCAACCCAAGACTTCTCCATTCAGCTATAGGTTTGTCATCTATAACTCTTTCAAGGACAGCCAGGAACCTTGGAGTTGTTATTGATGATCAGTTAAACTTTACAGACCACATTGCTAGAATGGCCTGGTCCTGCAGATTTGCCTGATACATTTATTTCACAATAAACAAATTAAAAGTGTACACACCCCTTTAAAATTTTGACATCAGTAAGATCATTTTTTAAGGAAATTAATACTTTTATTATTATTATTATTATTTTGATCGAAAGTGACAGTAATGCCTGCTACTGACTGTGGAATTTTGGCAAGATCATTACAAATCACACTTTATGGATCTAATAAACTTGTTATGATGACACCTATTGAATCTGAGAAATCACACGATCACAGAAATCGCCACGATTGGTCATCTTTCATCTGTGACAGCCCAAAATCGTACAATACCGGGCATAAAGTCTTTTACATTGTTACAGAAAAATATTTTCATATGTTGTTCTTTTAACTTTGCTCATCAAATAATTCTGAATAAAATGTATTATAGTTTCCACAAAATATAAAGCAGCACAACTGTTTTCAACTGATAATAATAAGAAATGTTTCTATAGCAAATCAGCACATTAGAATAATTTCTGAGAGGTTGTGTGACAACGTGTGACAAGGAGTAATGATGCTGATAATTCAGCTTTGATCACAGGACTAAATTACATTTTACATGTTATATTCACATAAAACATTATTTTAAATTGTAATAATATTTCACAGTATTACTATTTTTACTGTATTTTTGATCAATTAAATACTGCCTTGGTGAGCAGAAGATACTTCTTTCAAAAATATTAAAAATCTTACTGACCCTGAACTTTTGAACTACCGTATATGTAACATTTATTATAATTAGTTTGTGCAATTAAATTGATTTAAATTGATAGATAAAAGTTTAAATAGATTGTGTTATGTTTTGTAATTGCTGTTAATAAATCTGTCTGAAAAAAATGAGCAAAAGTTTTACCTTTTGGGGTACAACAGCCTGTCCCTGGCAGTCCTTTGCAAAAATGAACACTGGCTGAACTGCAGTAACGATACACAAAACTAATTAGCATACTGTGATAAAGTTAATTATTTTCCATAATGTAATGATAAAAATAAAAATTTCATATGTTTTAGATTCATTGCACACCAACTGAAATATTTCAGGTGTTTTATTGTTTTAATACTGATGATTTTGGCATACAGCTCATGAAAACCCAAAATTCCTGTCTCAAAAAATTAGCATATCATGAAAAGGTTCTCTAAACGAGCTATTAACCTAATCATCTGAATCAACTAATTAACTCTAAACACCTGCAAAAGATTCCTGAGACTTTTAAAAACTCCCAGCCTGTTTCATTACTTAAAACCGCAATCATGGGTAAGACTGCCGACCTGACTGCTGTCCAGAAGGCCATCATTGACACCCTCAACAAGAGAAACACAGAAAGAAATTTCGGAACAAATAGGCTGTTCCCAGAGTGCTGTATCAAGGCACCTCAGTGGGAAGTCTGTGGGAAGGAAAAAGTGTGGCAAAAAACGCTGCACAACGAGAAGAGGTGACCGAACCCTGAGGAAGATTGTGGAGAAGGACCGATTCCAGACCTTGGGGGACCTGCGGAAGCAGTGGACTGAGTCTGGAGTAGAAACATCCAGAGCCACCGTGCACAGGCGTGTGCAGGAAATGGGCTACAGGTGCCGCATTCCCCAGGTCAAGCCACTTTTGAACCAGAAACAGCGGCAGAAGCGCCTGACCTGGGCTACAGAGAAGCAGCACTGGACTGTTGCTCAGTGGTTGCATGTCATTCGGAAATCAAGGTGCCAGAGTCTGGAGGAAGACTGGGGAGAAGGAAATGCCAAAATGCCTGAAGTCCAGTGTCAAGTACCCACAGTCAGTGATGGTCTGGGGTGCCATGTCAGCTGCTGGTGTTGGTCCACTGTGTTTTATCAAGGGCAGGGTCAATGCAGCTAGCTATCAGGAGATTTTGGAGCACTTCATGCTTCCATCTGCTGAAAAGCTTTATGGAGATGACGATTTCATTTTTCAGCACGACCTGGCACCTGCTCACAGTGCCAAAAGCACTGGTAAATGGTTTACTGACCATGGTATTACTGTGCTCAATTGGCCTGCCAACTCTCCTGACCTGAACCCCATCGAGAATCTGTGGGATATTGTGAAGACAAAGTTGAGAGACGCAAGACCCAACACTCTGGATGAGCTTAAGGCCGCTATCGAAGCATCCTGGGCCTCCATAACACCTCAGCAGTGCTACAGGCTGATTGCCTCCATGCCACGCCACATTGAAGCAGTCATTTCTGCAAAAGGATTCCTGACCAAGTATTGAGTGCATAACTGAACATAATTATTGGAAGGTTGACTTTGTTTTTGGTATTAAAAACACTTCTTTTATTGGTCGGATGAAATATGCTAATTTTTTGAGACAGGAATTTTGGGTTTTCATGAGCTGTATGCCAAAATCATCAGTACTAAAACAATAAAAGACCTGAAATATTTCAGTTGGTGTGCAATGAATCTAAAATATATGAAAGTTTAATTTGTATCATTACATTATGGAAAATAATGAACTTTATCACAATATGCTAATTTTTTGAGAAGGACCTGTAATTCTTTTCTGAATGTTTATCTGTATTGTCCCCTCCGAAAAAAATGCTCACTGTTTAAACACACATATATAATTTATTATTATTCAATGAAATATTTGCAATTGTAAAAAATATATATTTTAACAGAGCATTGGTAAATCTAAAGTTGTGATGAACAGTGTTGTATGGAGGGACCCATAACAGCAGAGGGAGACAGAGTCATTTCTGAGTTGTTAATCTCTCTCCCTTTAAGGACATAGTAAATAAAAAATCTCCCTTGCATGTTGTTGAATCATAGCCTATAATAATTTACACAGGGACATTTTCAGCTAGTACAGTGGGTCCAAATTTATACTCATTCACAATCAGCTCTGTTTATTTTCTGTCACGGTTTTCTCAATTGCTCACTCTAAATGCATTATGTTAGCCAAACAAACCATGATTTTATTTTCTAACGGAAATACTAATTTCTTAGAACTATAAACACTATTCCTGATTAAGGGAGATTGCAAACCTTTTTTAAATACTGTTATAGTTACAAATTCAGCATATTACAGTGTTATTGCATGTATTCCAGCATGCATTAATCATCATCACAATTCTCACCATGGGAACGACATAAAGCTCTATTTTTCATGCACCAGCACCTCATGATCTAGTATCACATGTAAGTTTCGTGCTATTTGACCTTGTCCTTCTCTATGATGGACGGTATATGACAGAAATCTGAATGACATCTTTCTGAATGTAATAGAGGTGGCTTGGAAGAATATTACTTTGGAGTTTTAATGCTGCAAAATGAGAGAAAAAAATGCGAGGGGTATGCTATGATATGCTAAATAAAAAAAATAACTAAAAAAAAGTGTATCTCTGGATTGGATGGCTTTGTGAGCCTTTTGAAGGTGAAATTTAATTTTGATTAAATATAATTATCAGCACAGCATAAACTGCAAAGTAGACTAGATGCATCAACAACAATTATTCAAATTAAATTTCTGTGCACTTAAGTAAATAAAAATGAACTGCTGGAGAGCACTAAATAGTCTACAAGGTAAAAAAAGAAAGACAATTATTTACAGTAGCCTATGTCAATATGCATTATGCACCCAGATGCTCATATATTATGCATGACATATTGTCTAGTGGTTTATGTGAATGCATTTTTGTATTTTTATTTACTTTGTGATAGGCTGTCAAATTATTTGAGGCCAAGCACCAAAGCTGTGTAGGCACCTGCTCTGCCCATATTTCCTTTTTATTGTTCTTCTGTCTTGGAGTTTAGGGCCCCTTAATACAAATGGTAAAAAGTTGTGAAAGGTGCCACACTGTATGTGACAGTGTAGGGGAGCCCGGGTATGGTTGTGTGGCGAACAGGACGGCCGAGGGACGTGAGAGAACGGCGCGAGGCCGGTGGTGCGATTGCTAATGAGCAACACATGTGAGGCACACCGGTCTCGCATCTCTCACGGAGGAGCGGAAGCATAAAGGAGGAGCGACGACGTTGATGATCGAGAGAGGAACAGGCCTGTATTTTAGTTGTGTTTTGTTTTTGTATTTTATTTTAGCCAGCAGTCGTCCGCGACGGGCTGCTGGCAGTTCCTTATGTTTATTTTCGGTAGCCAGCAGTCGTCCGCGAGGGGCTGCTGGCGGTATTTTCGTTTGTTTTATTTTAAATAAATTATATTTTGATTCTTCGCCGGTTCCCGCCTCCTTCTTCCCTGAACATTGCTACACTGGTGCCGAAACCCGGGAAGAGGGAGGAACGCGCTGTCAGAGAGTCCTCGCCGATGTGGGGAATCCGCGGTGCCATCGAGCATGGTGCGCGAGTCGCCGCCGCTCGCCGTGGGCCGGAGCCTGCTGCCATCCGCCGAGCGAGGGGACTCGCGGCCAGGGACGCTCGAGGCGGTGCGCTGGAGTGAGTTGCCGGTGGGACGGTCGAGCTCGCTGCCGGCCGCCTGGGTATTGGAGGGGCGGCTGCCATCCGGGAGGGAGAGGAGGAGTCGCCGCCGCTCGCCGTGGGCCGGAGCCTGCTGCCGTCCACCAGTGAAGGGGAGGAGCAGGGAGCGGGGGACTCCTGCCGTCTGCCCAAGGCACCCGAGGAGCCGTCGCCGTCCACCGGGCGGCGGAGGAGCGTCGAGCCGTCCACCGAGGGCTACCCAGCGTCACCGCCAGGCACCGCGGAGGAGAGCGCACAGCTGGTGGGGGACCAGATGGCAGCGCGTTGTGGGAACCGGACCAATTTTTTTTTTCCCTCTCTCCCCTCTCTCGATCTGTCGCTCCTCATGCTTCCGTCTCCGTTTCCCTCGGTTTGTCTGTCCATACTCCCCAGGGATCGCCGCCGCCGGGGGGGGGGGGGGGGGGGGGGGGGGGGGGTAGGCACAGGCTCGTGGGTACCCCCCGGCCTGTGAGGGGCGATGGGGGTATGTGGCGAACAGGACGGCCGAGGGACGTGAGAGAACGGCGCGAGGCCGGTGGTGCGATTGCTAATGAGCAACACATGTGAGGCACACCGGTCTCGCATCTCTCACGGAGGAGCGGAAGCATAAAGGAGGAGCGACGACGTTGATGATCGAGAGAGGAACAGGCCTGTATTTTAGTTGTGTTTTGTTTTTGTATTTTATTTTAGCCAGCAGTCGTCCGCGAGGGGCTGCTGGCAGTTCCTTATGTTTATTTTCGGTAGCCAGCAGTCGTCCGCGAGGGGCTGCTGGCGGTATTTTCGTTTGTTTTATTTTAAATAAATTATATTTTGATTCTTCGCCGGTTCCCGCCTCCTTCTTCCCTGAACATTGCTACAGGTTGTTACACTTTTTTATTCAGCATCTGTAACTACATTTTTGAGCTAGAGTGCTCAAACTTGTACAAAGTGCCCACATTTGATTACTACAAATGCATCAATTCAAACATCTGCAAGAATATCACAGCCCTTAAGAGTTGATGTCAAATACATGGGGCCAGTGGTGTAACTTGGTTTTAAAAAGTGGGTGGGCGGTGGTGATGGGGTAGGTCTAGTCTTTAGTCTGTCACAAAAAAACAACATTAAATTCGTGACCTCAAATGTCATTGTGAAAAAAACTAAAACAATGACTGTTGTAACAGTGTGTAAATCAGACCTTTCAGGCTATAGCCATTCATATTTTGAATGAAAATTAGCTTTTCAACGCATATCTAAATTCGTATCTCTGGCATCTTTGTAGAACTTCAAAAAAAGAAACAAAAAAGATGCTGCAGCCCATGAGCAGCCGGCGGGGGCTGGCTGCAGGACGACTCAACCTCCATGGACCATTTTTAATGTTGTACCAGACAATAACTACTCAAGATGTTGCTTTAGTATAATTTTGCTTTAATACAATTAGGACCGGATTTGGGACAACAGCTTAGATTTTTCGGGACGTCTGGTCACCCTATTTTTAAAGCAAGTGTTTTTTGCTAGTTTCAACCTGACGCAGTTAGCGCCACAAATAGCAAATGTATTTGCACCCATTTGTGAGCCCATGGGCGGGCTGGTCTGAAAACGAGGTATTCAGGTGCATTGTTGGCGTGTTGCTATTAAGGCAACTGAAATATACATTGACCAACTGAAACCTAGTCAGTCAATGACGCAATTCTTTTTTTAATTTTTTTTTGTTATTTAAAATGCGCATTAGTATGTGCGCCTATAGGCGGGTACACAATGTGCGTACACTCTGCTTATAACACACAGTGCATGCCAAATATTAAAAGGATTACAATGTAAAATATTAAAATTGTGTACATAAAGATATGGTGGAAACCGGCTTGTCCCATAGATGGTCCAGCCCGGTCTCATGAAACTGCGCATCTATACCATGGATTTAATTTCTCGTGCCATTTATAAAAAATAGTTTTTGTGTGTATATGATACGCACTTTATGGCGTATGCAGTCCACACCCTAATCCTACCCAAGGGGTTTACAGTGTGTAGCATATGCACGCAAAAAACATTTTTGCCGTATAAATGGTATGAGAAATTAAATTCGTGGTATAGATACGCACTTTTATGAGATCGTGTTGGATGGTCTGCGCGCTTGTCCAGATTGTCCAAGTGCAATTTAATAGGGTAATCCGTAATCATAAATCATCCAGTCAAAGGGTCAAAATCCATACAAAAGCAGTCCAAAACAAGAAAACAATCAGGAATAGATCTCTGAAGTGCAGCTGAAATCAACCAAGGCGGAGCAGGTCCTTCCGGCGGCCAAGATGGAGCAGGCTGTGCAAGCGGCCAGGGTGGACCCGACAGTTCAGGTGGCCAGGGTGGTGCAACCTACATGGTCCTATAAAGGGACCCACTGCCCCTCCCCAAAACTTTCTTGGGAGCGGCTATGGGATCATGGGCAGGAACAGACACCGGCTCAGGAACAGGTACAGACGCATATATGGCCATCTTGTCCGACGTCTCTGAATCGGCAAAGAACGCAAAGAAGCACTGGCTTGGTAGGTTGCATCAGTGGAGTCGGTAGGGTAAGACACTGGTGCGGTGCCTGCAGGACGAGGCGCTGGGGCGGTGCCGGCAGGGCTAGGCGCTGGGGCGGGGCAGGAAGGCCGAGGCGCAGTGCCGGCAGAGCGAAGCGCTGAGGCGGTGCTGGACGACGCTGGGCTGGTGCCGGCAGGGTGATGCCCTTAGGGATGGCCTCCAGGTTCTGTGGAATAGAAGATACCTTCCTCCTCCTCCGCTTACGAGAGTAGAGCAGTGTTACAGTCTCTTTGGCCCCCACTGGGACTGCAACAGGGAGAGTGGACAGCTCTGGAACAACCAAAGTTGGAACCTCCTGGACCACCGGACTTGAGACCCCCGAAGTCAGGTCCTCGTGGGCCGGCCTCTGGAATGACAGCGGACTGCTCGGGGACGTCCCCTGGGCCTTGAGAGACGGTGGATGCTTGTTTCCTCCTCCTCCTCCGTTTCTGATGGCGAGATGGTGGCATCATGCTCTCTGCCTCTGGTAGCGCTGCAGTGTCTTTGACCGCCTCTGTAGGTGCTATAGTCTCTTGCAAGGGCATGGCGGCCATCTTGCCTGGAGAGACGGGCGTACCTGGTGTTGCCCATTGGCTCCGATGGTGTAGGTAGCTAGTGAAACCCCAATAGTCCAGTGTTTCAAGTCCCTTCATCTCCCACTGAGATAATTAAAATAGGGCCCATGGTGTGCCTTTGTGACAATCTACCCCTATAGGGTAGGATGTAACACATGCTGGGGTCAGTTACAATCAGTAAGAATTAAACAAAAGAAGCAAAAACAAAGAACACATTATGCAATATATATGCTTAAAAAACTAGTTTATTGAAGAAATTCAAAAGAACAATAAAAAACGTCTCGGTTACGTATGTAACCCTCGTTCCCTGAGTAGGGAACGGAGACGTTACGTCGGATGACGACGAATGGGGTTTCGCTTAGAACACCTATCGACTTCGAGTATACAAAAACGAGCCAATGGCAAAGAAATGCCATGGGTCTGCGGAATTTGCATGACGTAACTCCGCCCCACCTCGTGGGTATAAAAGGAGGACGCCGGCAACATGCAGTTATGTTTCTTCGCTGAGGAGCCAAGACTGAACTCAGGCGATCCCCGCGGTACAGCGGAAGTGGCAGGAAGACGTAACGTCTCCGTTCCCTACTCAGGGAACGAGGGTTACATACGTAACCGAGACGTTCCCTTTCGTTGTCACTCCGAGTTACGGCGGATGACGACGAATGGGGTTACCAGTCTAATCAAGCCACCTTCACAGCTGTCTTCCAGTGCCCTGCGTAAATCTGAGCCCTCGAGAGATTTAGGACGAAGGACTCCTATTTAACACAGGAATACCAAGGTACACTGGGAAGCATATCCCATAGCTTTAGAGGAAATATGCAATTATCACCAACCCAGTGGGGGGGGGGGGGGTGCATTTGGAAATACACATATGACCCGAAGGAAACATATGGAGAACTCTGAGGTGTCCAGCCACAGGTGGAATATTTCAACCTCAGGGGTGGCAAGGTGGCTTGCCAAGGGAAAGACACATGCTCAGAGAGGCTTACAGTGGAATACACGTGTGGGGGTAGCTCCAGGGAGGGACCATGCACACGGGAGGCACCTAGCCAACGCCCAGGCAATAGACACTGGCGCTAGCATCAGGGGTGCTGGAGGAACTCAGGGCTTGCGGAGAAGCTCACCTGAGCAGAATATCGCACATATCCAGTCCGTGGAGTGGAATGGCGAGCAAGCGAAGACACCTGAGCGGGTCCGGTACTAGCTGGTTGAAGCGAGTACATAAGAGGACACTGGCTCCACTCGGAGATTATAGAATCTGGCGAATGTGTTCAGTGTCGCCCAGCCTGCAGCTCTGCAGATGTCTGTTAGCGAGGCGCCATGCGCTAGAGCCCAAGAGGATGCCACACTCCGGGTGGAGTGGGCAGTCACACCAAGGGGGCACGGTCGACCTTGCTGCTGGTATGCCAAAGCAATGGTGTCCACTATCCAGTGAGACAACCTTTGCTTTGAGAGAGCCTTTCCCTGACAAAGAGCTGGTCGGAGGTCCTGAAACACTGCGTCCTGTCTACATAGGCGCGGAGAGCGCATACTGGACAGAGCAGTGCCAAGGCTGGGTCTGCCTCCTCCGAGGGCAGCGCTTGCAGGTTCACCACCTGGTCCCGGAAGGGAGTGGTAGGAACTTTGGGCACATATCCAAGCCGGGGTCTCAGGATCACGTGAGAGTAAGCCGGCCCGAATTCCAGGCACGCTTCGTCAACGGAGAATGCGTGCAGGTCCCCGACCCTCTTGAGAGAGGCCAATGCAACCAGGAGCGCTGTCTTCATTGACAGGAACTTAAGCTCCACTGATTGCAGAGGCTCAAAGGGAGCACTCTGCAGGGCACTTAAGACCACTGAGAGGTCCCAAGAGGGAACGAGAGGAGAACGAGGAGGATTCAGCCTCCTCGCCCCCCTCAGGAACCTGACGATCAGGTCGTGCTTCCCTATGGACTTACCTTCCACTAAGTCGTGGTGTGCGGCAATACATAAACATAAACTTTGAGGGTGGAGGGAGACAGCCTTCGCTCCAACCCATCTTGAAGGAAGGAAAGCACGAAACTGATCGAACACCTCCGGGGGTCTTCTCGGCGAGAAGAGCACCAGTTGACGAAGAGGTTCCACTTCAACGCGTAGGCGTGCCTAGTGGACGACGCTCTAGCGGAAGTGATGGTAGCCACCACCGTAAGGTGGTAGGGTACTCAAACCTGCCTCGTCCCGTCCAGGAGCCACACGTGGAGGTTCCAGAGATCGGGACGAGGGTGCCACAGGGTGCCCCGTCCCTGAGAAAGGAAGTCCTTCCTCAGAGGAATTGGCCAAGGAGGTGCTGTCGCGAGGAGCACTAGTTCGGAGAACCAAGTCCGGGTGGACCAGTACGGCGCAACCAGAAGGACCTGCTCCTCGTCCTCCCTGACCTTGCGCAAGACCTGCGCAAGAAGGCTCACTGGGGGAAACGCATATTTGCGGCCCCGCGGCCAGCTGTGCGCCAGAGCATCCGTGCCGAGCGTGCGCTCGGTCGCGAACCCAAAGCTGAAGCGGTCTCATATGAAGCAATCCGAGCGGCGTCACCGTGTGTTCGCAAACCTGATCTCGAGAGTGAGCTAGGATCAGCCAGTCGTCGAGATAGTTCAGGATGCGAACCCCGTGAACCTGAAGGGGAACAAGGGCTGCCTCGACGACCTTCGTGAAGACGCGAGGAGACAGGGCTACCCCAAAAGGGAGAACCGCGTACTGGTATGCCTGCCCCTCGAAAGCAAACCGGAGGAACGGTCTGTGTCGAGGAAGAATGGAGACATGAAAGTAGGCGTCCTTCAGGTCGATCGCTGCAAACCAATCCTGGGGCCGAACACATTCGAAAATGCGTTTGGCGGTGAGCATTTTGAACGGCATCCTGTGAAGGGAGCGATTCAGTACGCGCAGGCCCAGGATTGGTCTTAACCCACCGGTTTTCTTGGGGACAATGAAGTAAGGGCTGTAGAAGCCGGACCTCATCTCGGCTGGAGGGACAGTCTCGATTGCACCCTTCGCCAGCAGGGTGGCAATCTCTGCTCGCATGATGGGGGCATTGCCACCGACCAAAGTGGAGCGGACTCCCCTGTAGCGGCGAGGAGACCGTGCGAACTGAATCGCATAGCCGAACCTGATGGTGCGGGCGACCCAGCGGGACAGTTGGGAAAGCTCTAGCCAGGCTCCCAAGAACTGTACCAGCGGGGTCATGCGGACCACAGGCGTCCCCCCGGAGGGGCAGCGAAGCGGAGTAACTGGCCCGGACATGGACGGCATAGCGATCCGGTGTGGGGGCGCAGTTAACATCCGCGCCCTGACAGAGGAGGCCAGGGAAGGACCAGCGTTCCACGGGGGCCTGCTCTACCAGGGGTCTGGCGACAGAGTGGGACAGGGATGAAACGGTCCGTGGACGGCACGCCGTGTCAACCAACTCTGGGACAGAGGGGGACGAGGAGAGCACGGCTTGTGGGCGGCGCTCTGTGTCGTCCGAGAACTCTGTGTGCTCAGAGACGAGAGAGTCAGTTCTTTCTGAATAAGGATTCTTCCCCAGCCCTCCACCGGGGAAAGGAGTGGCCCTGCTACCAACTCCTGGAAAGAACTGAGTCCCATCTCTGAGCAGCCCATCTCAAAAGCGCCGCTTAACCGGGCGTTTAGCGGGGGATGGGGCTGGAGAGGGCTGAGGCATCCCCCCACGGTTTTCCAAGCCAGCCCGGGTGAACGGGCGGGGTTGGAACCGTGGGAGGGCGCCTTCGGCGGTTGGCAGACTGAGGGACCTGAGCGGACGGCGGGGCCGTCGGCAGAACAACCTCAATCTGCTCCCGGGCTAACGATATTTATGCTTAATGAACGCTTGACTCCACTGTGTAAAGAAAATGTAGGTTTAATAAAAAAAACACTGTTGTGTGAGTTTGTCAATGTGTGAATATTCCCAATCAGTCACAATGGTGTCAAATGAATGTTGTTAACCATAGAGTAGTGGGCCAAGAGACGGCACATTTTACCCACACTTCCTTTGGCTTTATGCTGCCAAATGTCTCCAGACAACATAAAAGTTTTCGGTACTCTGAAGTCTCAGAATCCTCATCACTGGCTTTCAACATCTTTGCAACTGATCAAACTGACCTGTGGTTTCATTGAAACCTCGTCAATTTTATTCACCTCTGTCTACCTTTCTTTTCCAATGTCTATAGGCATTTTGTAAGTTAATGAAAAGTAACTGTTGTTAGTTGTATGTTAGGGAATGGTTGTACTTTTTTTTTAAAGAAATGTCAGCCTACAATTCACCGCACCCCTGTCAGTCAGTGTTTAGCTAGACATTTTAGCATAATGGTTTGAATTTAGCAGGTTAAAATAAATCACATTTTTCTAGAGAAACTATGATTTATTCTAATGTCAGTTATGTGATTTTATCTGCAAAAGTTTAAATACTAAAGGAAAGTGCCTGCGTTACAGGCTGTTTGAGAGGAGAGATTATTGCCCAGCCCCAGGGTTGCCAGGTCTGCGTAACAAAACTAGCCCAACTACCAATCAAAGTAGTCCAATGACCATATCTCAAAATTGAAAATATGCCATTCCCATACCTAAAATACATATTTTACAGTCACTGTTATGCAAATTTAAATCACTATATTGTAGCAGAGATGTAAAGTCCAGGTTCAGAAAGTAAAAGTCCTCCTCAGTATTTTGTTCCAATCACCTGGATTTACTAATAAGCACAGCTTTTCAGCCAGGAGATAGACCTAATTAGTGAAATCAGCTGGCTGAGTTCATGGGTGGAATAAACATATGGCAGGACTTTTACTTTCTGACCCCTGGACTTTACACCTCTGTATTGTGTTGATCATAAACACAGCTCAGAGGCTCCTTAGAGCCCGTCCTCTAGCACAGTTTTATCATTGCTAGAATATAAAATATTTCAATACCACTGTTTAATTTAAATATAATTAATGCAATATGTCAAACCTTCAAGGCATCACTGGGATCGAAAAACACTCGGGAAAAGTATGTTCATCATTATTACTGATTGGTCTGTAAATATGTTTACATTTGTACTGTTTTCTTTCTTTTTTTTACAGAATTATTCTGGCTAATACAGCTGCCAGTTTTTTTTTTTTTTTGTAAAAATGGTGGAATTGTTTTTACAGTGATGCACTGTGTCTAGCAGGGCATTTCAAGCCTTTCAAATTTTCTTAGAGCAATAATATAACATATTCTTAGGGCAAGATCAAACCAAACTCAATGAACTCTAACCTCCCATCTGATGGTTTCCCTAATGGCCATGATATCATTCCTCCATCTGCCACTCATTTTCCACTAGATATAGTTGAAATTGTAAAGCACAATGGTTAAATTCTTAACGTCTAAAAACACTTTTCACCGGTAACAGCTTCTTGAGGGTGCAAATGTAACATTTCTCTCTCAGTCAGCAACTGTTTGTCTCTGGTGCTCTGGAACAGCACCAACAGGCACGTGCCAACAACTGTTCCTTCACCAGACTGGCCACTATAACTGGCTTCACTCACTTGCCCTAGAAACTTCCCCACTGCCATATTGCACTCACTGCTGAAACCGATTAGCTCATCACTAATTAAAAATGACTGTATTTTTGGGACCTCTGTTTTTTTTTGGAGGAAACATTTGTGTTTTGCAACCCTCATCAAAACCAAATTGTAAATTTGTCATAAGATAGGGCCAAGACAACAAAAACACAATGCAAAACAGAAGTAAAAACAATATGGTGACTAATAACAATATAGCATCAATTACGGGGCAAAGCCAAACCAATGTCATTGCCATATGCCATATGTAGCCTACGTTGTTTGCCCATAGCATAAAATGACTTACTACAGTTCTCACATGTTTTCACAAACAGGTGGCACTAACAGTGATATGAGAAAGGGCCATAGACTGTAAAATAAGATGGAAGACACACCTTCACTCTCTTCCATTGTACAAAAGCGAAGCCACCAATTTCCCAATATGGCACTGACATCTTGCGCCGATTACGTTGCGCAGTAGTGAGCTTGAAGTGGAGCTGCGTTATCAAGGCTCCACCCACAGAATCAGTTAGTACAGTTTACTGCAGAACAACTGATTGTGTCAGTGTGAAATAAACCGTTATGGAACAGTAGAAATTTAAAACGAGTAGAAAGTTAAAGCTCAAATCTCCTCCAGAAGATCCCGAGAAAAGTCTGTCGGTGCCTCAGAGAAGCTTAGAAAAGATGTCAATCTCAGCTCTCAATCATGAGGTCACATTTTTATAACAGCAAATAACTAACTAAAAATAAACTAAAAAAAAAGGAACACTTCAACTTACATCAGCATGAAAAAAACTAACTAAATAAGAGTAATTTGATTGTTTAGGAGAGGGGGTTCAGAGAAAAATCGGCAGCTGGCAGCAGGAAGTAGCTGCCACTGGCAGCTGACGTCAGCTGCGGCTAATAATCGGAAGTCCGAGGTGGATGCCGCCAGGCAAATAAGTTATTATATCAATATAAAATTTTAGTAGCCTACTTATTTAAATAAAATACTTCTATTAGTAAGTGTTTTATATTATTTGATATATTAAATTATACTATATTATATTAAAAAAGGATTTTCAAATATAAATCAAGTAACGAAGATCATAAACATAGCCTAATACAAAAAAACATTAAGCTACACTTGAAATTATGAATTTGTATATGTATAAATATAATTTATGAATTAGTGTACATGTTTGTTAAATTATGAAATCTATTCAGAAAGAAATGCCTATGTAATCATATTGTATATTTATTGTGTATTTATTAAATATACACATTTATTAAACTTAAATAATGAGAACAGGGAAAGGCTAAATTCCTTTCAGGATACATCAATATCGATAAATTTGAGCATGTATAAATTTGTGTATGATTGTCAACAATCTGGCCAACACAAACCTGAACTGTTGACGAAACGCGTTCATGCCAGCTAGAAACGAATGCAAGTGAGCAGCAGATACAGAACGCTTTAATTCGCGATCAACCTCGTTTTATTGTAGTCCTATAAGGTGAATTCAAAAAGGCATTCTTTTTCTTTGAAGCAGCAAAGGCTAAATAATTTGTTATAGCTGTTTTTAGGGGTTCAAGCACAAAGTGCTGAAACCCTATTTTTTTGGTTAATTTTCCCATGATGCAACATTCTCCACATAAAACTGATCGGGCAGAACGAACCGTAAGTCGTAGAGACTTGGCTGGTAGTACTCACACCGCCTACAACGTCACCAAGGCACGCCCCGATCGGCCTGACGGGGGCGCTACAGCGGCCAAAAGTACGAAATGGCTCATAACTCCTCAACCGTCAGGTTTAGGCTCAAGTGTCTTACATCGTTGGAATCCTTGGCTCAAGCCGGACAAGATGCATGCCTCGGATCGGCTCGTCACCCAGGTAAATTTTCGGGTATTTGGGGTTTTTCGTAAAACCTACTTTTTCGAACTAGTCCCAGGTTTTTGGCCTGGCCGGAACCAAACCAGTGCAGAAAGATTCTATGGAGTCTGAATGTCAATAATTATCAAAAAAAGTGAAAATTTCAGTTCACGGTCCCTAAGGGCCGCCAAAACGTTCCAAGTGGGAGGAGCCCCTTTTACTAAATTGGCTATAACTCGTGAACGGAACGAGATATTTTCACCAAACTCAGCGCGCCTGTGTGAGAGCTCATTCTGTGGTCGCGTGAAAAAGGACGGGGCGACTGGCCACTTGGTGGCGCTATAACTGTTAAAAAGGTGTCAAAAAGATGTTTTTCAATGGCAAATCCCATGAAAGGCCTGAAAGCGGCCCTTTTCCTGCCTGATTTGCATACAACCTCACAAAACCGGGCGTGCGCATGCGTCACCTGACCCTAAAGAGGCTTGGAAACTTTTTATGGACGTCGGGCCATCGGTGGCGCTTTAACTGTTATAAAGGGGAAAAATGCTCTATAATATCCTATGCAAAATTACATTTAAATGACTGAAAAAAGGTCTGCTCTGCTCAGAACTTTACCAAATTAGCTGAGCATGTGCGCCATATTATTCTAAAGAAGTGTGCAAAAGTTTTATGGAGATCGGACCATAGGTGGCGCTATAACTGTTAAAAAGCTTTAAAACCATATATTTCCTATGGTAAATTGCCTGTTGTAGTAGATGAAATGTTCAGGCAAGTGGAAGGAAGAGGACAGGGTCGGCTTCAGATGACGGTGGGTATTTTATTTTCCTCAAAATAAACAAACAAAACAAAGAGATGCGCCACACGCGCTGTACAAACAGACGCTCTCAAAACTGCTCGCTCTCAGCGTTCTCGTTCTCTCCCGACAGTCCAGCACACCCACGCGTCTCTGCTGATCTCTCTCTCTCTCATTCTCTTTTCCTCGTGGCTTTTATCCGTCTCCTCACGCCAATTACTGAAACAAGACACAGGTGTTTGTCATTCACACTTAACCCACTCACGCCGCACCTGTCTCCCGATCCTCTCCCGCGTCACAGACTTCGCGGAACCACGCCCCCCTTGCCACATACCCCCACCGCCCGACTCAGGCCAGGGAGCCTTCCGGCCTGCAGCCTGTGGACCACCTGGAACTTAAAAGGTTGTAAGGCTAGATACCAACGGGTGATCCGCGCGTTCGTATCTTTCATGCGGTGGAGCCATTGGAGGGGCGCGTGGTCCGAACAGAGGGTGAATTCCCGTCCCAGGAGATAATATCGGAGGGTGAGGACGGCCCACCTGATGGCCAGACATTCCTTCTCAGTGGTGCTGTACTTAGTCTCTCTCTTTGAGAGCTTGCGACTAATGTACAGCACCGGCCGTTCCTCTCCCTCCAACTCCTGGGACAGGACTGCTCCCAGCCCCCTGTCCGACGCGTCGGTCTGTAATAAAAAGGGGAGAGAAAAATCAGGAGCCTGTAGTAGTGGCCCCCCACACAGAGCAGCCTTTACCTGGGTGAAAGCCTACTGACACTGCTCCGTCCACTGAACCGGATCTGGTGACTCCTTTTTAGTGAGATCAGTCAGCGGGCTGGCAAGGTCCGAATAATTAGGCACAAACCTTCTATAAGTATCCCGCCAGCCCCAGGAACTCTCTCACCTCCTTTTTGGTCTTGGGTCTCGGGCACGTTGCAACAGCTGCTGTCTTATCAATTTGGGGACGCACTTTGCCTGTGACCCAAGTGGAATCCCAGATACCTGACCTCTACGCGCCCAACCGCACACTTCTTTGGGTTGGGCGTTAGGCCGGCCAGTCTCAGTGCTCTCAGAACCGCGCGCACATGCTCCATATGGCGCTGCCAGTCATTACTATAAATAATGATATCATCCAGATAGGCAGCGGCATATGCAGCATGTGGCCGGAGTATCCGGTCCATGAGACGCTGGAAGGTGGCCGGAGCCCCGAACAACCCAAACGGAAGCGTAACGAATTGGTGTAACCCGAACGGCGTCGTAAAGGCTGTTTTTCTTTAAACATAGGTGATAAGGGGATCTGCCAATATCCTTTAGTTAAATCCAACGAAAAAAAACGAGCAGTGCCGAGCCGATCAAGCAGTTCGTCAATCCGGGGCATTGGATAAGCATCGAATTTCGATACGGCATTAACCCTACGGTAATCCACACAAAATCGAACTGAGCCGTCGGGTTTAGGTACTAAAACTATCGGGCTCGCCCAATTACTGTGGGATTCTTCTATTACCCCCATCTCGAGCATCGCCTCTAATTCAGACTGAACCACCTTTTTCTTGTGTTCAGGTAATCGATATGGCCGGCTGCGCACCACCACGCCCGGCTCGGTCTCAATATGGTGCTGAATGAGATTGGTTCGACCGGGTAGGAACGAGAACACGTCAGTAAACTCCGCTTGCGACGGTGAAAGATGATCTCCGCCTGGAGCCAGTGCGAGAGATGGAGATTTGACATTCGCCTCTGGTCCGAGATCTTCTTCCGCCCCGATCACCGTCGCCAGCATTCCTGACTCCGTCTCGCTCCATTTTTTTAGGAGATTGAGGTGGTAAATCTGACGCGGCCCGTTCCTAACCGTTCGAAGAACCTCATAATTGAGATCCCCGACTCGCTGGGTGACCTCAAAGGGTCGCCTTGCCACTTCTCGAGTAATTTGGAACTCGACGTGGGGAGCAATAGGAGGACTTTATCTCCTGGTGAAAATTTTCTTAGTTTCGTTCCCCTATTGTACAACTGGGTCTGTTTGTCCTGAGCCTGTAACAAATTCTCCATTGAGAGCCACCCCAAAGTGTGGAGTTTTGTTCTCAGGTCCAGGACATACTGAATTTCATTTCGACTCTCCGAGGGTCCCTCCTCCCAAGTCTCCTTCAGCACGTCTAGCACCCCGCGGGGCTGACGACCATAAAGGAGCTCGAAGGGGGAAAACCCCGTGGAGGCTTGCGGGACCTCGCACACAGCGAACAACAGGGGTTCTAACCATTTATCCCAATTTTTGGAGTCTTCGTGAACGAACTTACGGATCATTGTCTTTAATGTGCGATTAAATCGTTCCACCAAGCCGTCCATTTGTGGGTGAAAGACGCAATTCGTTGGAAGGGGACCTCGATCAGTGGAAGGGGGCGCAATGGCGCTTTTGGGGCGGCCGGCGGATTTACCAGCTGACATTCACGACAAGCCGCGCACCACCTACGCACGTTCTCGTGAATGCCCGGCCAAAAAAAACGGGCCATGAGACGTACCAGCCATGGGATTTGAATGAGCCGCCTGGAAAAGCATTTCCCGACGGATTTTTGGTACCAACAACTGGGTTGTAGTTTCTTTTGTTTGAGTGTATTGTATCACTCTATACAACCGGTCTTTCAAAATTGCAAAATATGGATAAGTGAGCAGTCGAGCAGGCTGGAGACGCTGACCGTCGATGGTACGGACCTGTTCAAAAGCATGTTTTAACGACTCATCCTGAGACTGCTCCAGGGGAAAATCATCACGCTCTGGGAGAATCTGTCTCCCAATTACGCTCAGATCCCCTGGATCCAGTCCCGGAGGTCCCAGTTCAGCCTCTCCCAACCGCACGACCGCTCCGCTCTCCTGCTTCCTTTTCCCACAAGAGACATCCGCGCACAACAACCCCAATAATTCCGTAAAAGCCGGCCAATTAGTTCCCAAAATCAGCGGATGCCTGAGGTGCGGGTTAACTGCCACCTCCAGACTATGGTTTTGCCCCCTAAATTTAATCAGAGCTGACATGAGCGGATACTTCACCACATCCCCGTTCACACACCTTACCCGAACCATGCGGCTCATATCCAATGCCTCAGGTTGAATCAGGCTTTGGTGGATCGAGGTTTGGTTACATCCTGAATCCACCAGAGCCTGATAGGTACCCCCCTTTATACTCACAGGTATCTGGTACCGGCCAGCCTGATCGTGGGCAGCCTGCGGGGCATCCGGGACCCGGATCATTGTCCCCACTTCCATTACCGGACACCTGTCTATGAAATGGTCCGGGTCCCCGCAACGCCAGCAGGCCGGCCCAGGCCTCCCCACCGCTCTAGTGACAGGAAGTGGGGTAAGTGAACAGAACAGAATAATAACCCATCCAAAAAATACTTCTTAGTATGAGCCCAGGAACCTTACTATAAAATACTGTCCCCTCGAGTCATTTTCGTATCCATTCAATATTACATGACCATATAATATTCCAATATATAAAGAATTGTGAGCTTGGTGTTAAATCATGTAGTTTTGGCTAATAAATCATGGTCACAAACACTTACTTTATTTCACGTTATGTTGGCATTTTCTACATATGGCTTCCGAACGGGATCACATTCATCTTCAAGCGTAGATCTGTAAATAAATAAAGGAACAACGTTAACCGCGATAGACATTGAGATGTTTTTCTTCCATTGCCTGTATAATTTCCTGATAATTAATTTCTCCATCCCCCGTAGGTGTAGTAGATAAATAACTTAAAGTTCGTGGATAAATGTTACTTCATATGCCACATTCACTTGCCACATATCTAATTATTTCCAATTCCTCAAAAACGTTGTTTAAATATTTTGTGGCGTTGCTTTTATGAACTCGTCTATCTATGCCATTGGCTGACTTTAGACAGTAAAAGACTGCCTGCGAGACTGTGCGAGCATCTCCTCCTGTCTATACGGTAATGTCTCTATTGTGCGACATAAAATCGCGTGGTTATGACGCAATTTTTAGCCTATTTTTACAAGAATGGCTTTTATGGGGCCATGATGTAAGATTCAAAGTAATGGAGCCTTTTATACATTGTCGTGTTTCTTTAGAAATAAATAATGGACAAATGGAGTCTTTGGACGCCTCAGATGTAAAGTTATTCGCTGCCAAAGTGACCCTAAAATGAATGGGAGTCAATGGGATGCTAACAGCAGGTGATAGCCAGCTACAGTGGCGGCGCCCAGTGGCAGCTTCAACTTCGGGCTGATGGATTACCCCCTTGGTCTCACGTCCCATTAGATTACATGGAGAGGGTGGGGTTTAAGGGTTTACCTATACTGCATCCAGCCACCTGGGGGCGATCAAAACGTTTTGGCTTCACTTTTCAGGACTTGTGCAGCACACTTGTAATGGCCACTTTGGAGGAGGACACTATTGATGAGGCTTAAAGGGGACCTATTACGCCCCTTTTTACAAAAGTGTAAAATAAGCCTCAGGTGTCCCCAGAACCTTTCTGTGAAGTTTCAGCTCAAAATACCCCACAGATAATTTATTATATCATGTTGTAAATGGCCATTTTTAAGTGGAAGGAGAAAAAAAAAAGTTTTCGTGCATGTATCTTTAAATGCAAATGAGCTGCTGCTCAGAATCAGAATCAGAAAGAGCTTTATTGCCAGGTATATTTGCACATAAGAGGAATTTGTTTTGGTGACAGAAGCTTCCAGAGTGGGCAAACAGAATGACAGTGACCGGACACAGAAAATAAAAATAATAAAAAATAAATAGGAAATAACAATATAATTTTTTTTTTTAAATAAACAATATACAAAAATAGACAAATGGTATGTACAGGTATTTATGTTCAAATGCAAGGAAATGTGAATTAGAAATATGGTGTGTTAAATAAATAAATGTATAAATAGTGTTGTGTTTTGCACGTTTGTTGCCAAGTGGGGCATTAACTGGTCATGAGATGGATCGCCTTAGGGAAGAAACTGTTCTTATGTCTTGCTGTTCTGGTCCTCTGTAGTGCTCTGTTTTACTATGGTTTATTGCGCATGCAGATTTTTGTTAAGCAAATCAAGGACTTAATATGTGTTCACACAAATAACGTCTTTATTTGAATGTTTCAATATGCGTTGACGCAAATTACTTTCTTTGAATGTTTCATTGATATAACATGACACTTTGTTTGAAAATAAATGCGTAGTGTAAATATTATGCAAAAGTAAATTTTGCATATATGTCCCCTTTAAAGTCACTGGTTAATTTTTATTTAATAGCTATTCTTATTTTTTATGGAATTTTGCAGTGTATATTTGATTTATATGCACATTTTTTTTATTATTCATATGCCCTCAATATTTAATAAAAAAACACAAACTTCCCCTCCTCCTGACATTGACATCTAATAACGTATAATAACAGCTAATAATGAATGCACGGGCACAAGGATGGGCAGGGTTGCAAAATCCATTGTTTTCTCACAGAATTGGGCTACTTTGAAAATATTGCTGTTGATTTTTTGCTAAATCGTACATATTTTACGAGTTGCCAAATTCGTATGAATTCTTTATGTATATTTTAGGCAACAATCAAAACGAAATATGGTATAAAACACAACTCTGCTTCTTTTCATCATCAATAAAATGAAAAAATGTAATAAAACACCACTCTGCCTGCAAATGTGGTTCATGCAACGCACATTGATTATCTTCACTGCATATATTTATAACAACACGAAATATAAAACACAAGCCTCCTTCTTTTAGTTTTCATTTTAAAAATATGAAACATTATTGATCATTAAAACTGACATTTAAAAAACAGAGATAGGGTTGTGTCATTTTATTTTATTATACATGTACAACAGTACATAGAGTGAAGAGAATGTATTGTAAAATAATATATATAAAAAAGTTTTAATGATCAATAATATCCAGTATAAAAGTATACGTAGCCTAATAAGAAGCTATACAATGAGAAATAAAGCAAACAACTCAGTCAAACATAAGTCAGTTCTCTAATAGGCTACAAAGTTAAATAGCCTAAATATATAAAGTTATGAAACTTCACTTTGCCCTCAGCCAAAACGATTTGCCATGGAACAAACTATAGATTAATGATACCAAAGATCGACTTCTACACAAGACAAATTATATCTCATGTTGAACCAGACTAGAGACATCAGAGCCAGCAGCAGACATCAGAAGCACTAGCCGAGGAAAAGCTGTTCCAGTCGGGGTTAATGAGCGCCGAACTCCCGGTGTTCGCCTGGATCTCACAACTCCAAAAACATCAGATACATTTTTCAAATAGGCGCTATCTTTATAAATAAACCACAAATTTGAGCTTTAAACAACTACATTCTCGCCTGAAACACTATTAAAATTCCATTTCGTGATACAATAATTTTCTCTTCTGCTATTGACGCTTGCTGGTTGGTGCGAGATGCATTCTGGGATACCTGGCTGTTTCAAGTCCGCACAAGTCATCTCTCGATGCATCCTCGGTAAAAGGGGCGGATCAAGAACACATCCGGGGATTTGAACTGGACTTGGCAAGATGTGAACTTTGAATTGGAACAGTAGGGGAGAGCCGGGACGATTGAAACGCGGGACGGATGAAACAGAGATTTCATTGAAAACAACTCACGTCATGGACGTCAAATTTCGTCAGCACGTACAGAACGCAATGCCTATCAAACCCGCGAAAACATTTCTTCTTTACGTCATGCCGTTTTAAAGTTAGAGCCAGAAAGCTGTTTTTGAGTGCGGTTAGTGAATTCTTTCGTGTAGTACTTTTTTTTGACTGACAAGTTGTATTTATGTTTTCATGTGCCATTTTAATAATAATATGGAAGGTGTATTAGTACTGCAACACATCCTTAAGTGTGTAATATCAGAGTTTTTTAGTTTAAGTGTAAAACGGGTTTAACTGGCAGGAGGTTCTGTCGGGAACCGTCCCGACACCGCCTCCGGCCAGTTAAATCTGGTCATAGGAAAATCGCTGATAATGTGGTCACACTATTTGTTTAAGCATTGAATAAAAAAGTGTTTTGCAATAAATAATGAAAACATTTGTAATGCATAAGATGTGTTTTTGATGTTTAATAGTTTTTTTTAACTATATGAACCATATTGTCCAATTTTCAATAAATTTCATTCATCATCTTCCGGTTGACCTCGTTTTCTTCATAATAAAAGGCTATTTAACTAGCAAACACTCAATATGATTTAAGGAAGAAATGTAAAAATATGAATTGTAAACGGATTCGTCAAAATAGCATATTAGAAAGAGCACGCAAAATGCGCATGGCTTATCGCCTATTGTTTATTGGGCGACATAACAAAAATGGTTAATATGAACCTTTAAATTAAAATATATTACAAAACATGTTTGTAACAATTATGTACATAATTAACCTGTTAGGTGTTGTTCATAAAAACAAGCATTAGATGAATAGTTGCCGTTGAAACTGTTATGTTTCATCCGTCCCACCCCTGTGTTGCAACCGTCCCGCTCAGGCGGGACGATTGAAACAAAGCACAACTCCCGTTCAAAGTAAATTTTTACTTAAATCATTCTATATTTCTAACGAATAACACATGATACTAAGAAAACACATATGTGAGTTGTTGATTACAAAAACAAAAAAAATGTATCTGTAACCTTATCTTAGAAAACAACTTTTATCTGAAAAGTCTTTCAACCGTCCCGGCTCTCCCCTACTTGGGCAGCGACTGATGACATTTCACAAGTCCACAAGAACACAAGTACAGACAAGAACGCATGTTGAGAAACGCCCGTGAAGTCGGACACTTTCTGGTCCCCGTAGTGACCGCTCACATGGTGTTTGCATACTTTACCGCCCGCAGCTGAAGTGAAATAAATACAATATTTGCCAAATACACAGACATTTTAATTCAATACTTTACCTTAGTATAACATCACAGGTTCCCATCTGCAATTACAGTAGTTATGGCATGAACGCTGCACAAGCTCGTTGTTTTGGTTTAGGAGGAACTGTAAAAGGTGGCTGCTGTTTCGGTCAGTGCCGACATCTATCAAACTCTGCAAAGCATGAAAAGCGCTGATGACGTGTGATGTCTGATCAGGTGAATGCAATGACTGGGCAAACATTTTATGGTCCTATGCCTTCCATAGATAATATACATATATATATATATATATATATATATATATATATATATATATATATATATATATATATACAAATAAATACATTTAGATCACTTAACAGTGATTGCTATCAGGAGGATGTGAAGAGACTTTCAACCAGCGTAACAAAAAATTATTCTTGAACAAATCGCCTACTCTGCCTTTTTTTTTTTTTTTTTACAGTGTTTTACAGTTAAAATTACAATAATGTTTACACTAGGATACTGTGCAAGAAGTCAATTGATCTTTAAGGAATATGTCTCGAAAAAATTAAAAATTTGTTTACGTAACCATGTTGTTGCAAACGTGCATGCCTTTTTTTCATGTTAGGCCTACACACACATTTTTTAACAAATGTGTCAATAAATGTCAGTGGCAAGAAATTTTGGTGAGCTAATTCCTTTGAGAGAAGTATTCAGCAAATTGTATTCAGTAATATTTCGGAGCAGTGACACAGAGGGTATGCATTGTTCCTGATAATAATTTTAAAAAAAATGTTACACGGTCATTGTGGACTTTTTACTATTCAAAAGACTAAAACTCCTGTGATTACTAGTACACATTACTTCAGCTGTGTTTTGAAGGGGTCACAAGAGGATTTACCTAATGAGATGATGATCCTGAGAGACCAGTAAACAGAGGGTCTTTTAGGCACAGATTTATTTGGGCCACGTACCAATCCACTATTCTAGGAGTTTGCAATGAAATAATTCTGTGGTCTATAGAGGGCCATTGACCTTGTATTCTGAGGTAATTAGTGAGCAACAATACTCCTGGAAACAAAAATCCTGCTAGTTTAGATTATGTATTGATTTTCTTTTTTCTCTAAAGTCCACTTAAAATGGTGATATTTGTGCTTTGTTTGCATGAAACCTGTTTCACCCTACCTCTGACCCTCTAAATTGTGCATTTTTTTTGTGCTGGTCTCTGAACTTTTCATAGGAAATAAGTACACTGCTGAATGGATCGCCCTCATTGAATATAGTTCTAACAGAAAGGGACACATAACTAACAAAATAGGTAAAGCAAAGATGCTGCACCTTCCGTGGTTCAGGGAAACAAGCTGTCTTGATTACTTCAAGCCAAGCAGTGTGAAGGATGGATGCTGGCTCATTTCAAGATATCTGATTACCTGAGATTGACTACTTGAATGAGCTGGCAAAGGCTCTCTTGTGGACTTGAAAGTGTTATGGCATCATGTTTTATTGGACGCTTGTCAGGCAGGCCAGCACGATCAATTCGACATTTGTCCAGGAACGATATTGGCATGATTTCCATATCAGGGTGGTTATAGATAAGAGGAACTAATGTTTTTAATATTCCTTCAAGGGTTATCTGACTTATCTCTGATTTGTATTGCATACAAAAATGGCATGTGCTAGCAATTATCTCCCATTTCCAAACACTGACTGGCTGCTATGCAAAACTGCTTGGTGTCACTGACACAGAGTTTGCAAGTTTTTTTTTTGCCAAGTTTTGGCAAGTATAAGTGCTTCCAAAAGAATTCGATTTTTTTTTCTGTAGAGTATAAAATGCATCTATATTTTAGTGCCTTCAGTGCAGTTTGGTGTCTTTTTGTGAAAACATAATGCTGTGATTTTGAAATTGTGCATGATTGTCCATAAAATGATCCACGTGTGTGTTTTTCTCTATATCGTCAGTGTATTTGGCCCATCCTCTTTGCTCTCTTTTAAAAATTTAATAAAAGATGATCATAACCCAATGGCATCTATGGCAATGAATCCACCATGTCAGTTACTTTATTGCCCTTCATGATGACTCTTTGCGATAGATTTTAAATTGGGCATGATTCTCCATGCAAATGAAGCTTTGAAATTCCTCTCTTGTGTGACTGTATCAGAATAGGTGAAATTTAACAGCTACACATTTTATTAAACAGTTTAGGCAGAGGTTGCAGGTGTCACATGTGAAAGTAAGCCAATTTGAAGGCTGCAGGCAAAAAGTGAATACATAACTGAAAGATTGCATGGAAATAAGAGTGGATTTACTGAATGATGCATAAATAATGTATGGCCACAGATGCTTTGCAACAGTCCAGTAACTCTAGTTCTCTGTAATTTTTGGCAGTATTGTGACCTCTTTCTTTTATGTATTGACTAAATATTGTAGTGCAATGAAAAGGAAGCAGCTTTGAAGTATTTCTAAAGCATTTACTTGGATCGCTTTTGCAATGCTGCAATATGTAGGCAATATTCTACATATGGTAATGTGATTACTGCAGCTCATGCGTTTTTCTGTCTCACTGCGACTTTACCCTCAGTGTGTGACATCTGCCCGTGGGGGCATCAGAGATTGCATGATGATCAGAAATGACAGAATAATGCAAATTCAAGTAGTCGTGCTGCTAAATATCCATTTAGCTTAGCGTAGGTCAAATGAGCCCTCAGCTGTGGTGATGACCCATACATATGGTTGTCACATCTTGATCCCCATTTCAGACTCTGCCGGTATGTCTTTTGAAGCATCATTAACAATCTCTCAAGATCTGTAAATTACACAAAGAAAAATCGGATGTTACTGTATAAGGACATTATTCTTTAAAAGAGAGACAGCCACTTGTAAAAAAAGAATTAGAAAAAAAAGTTATCATTAAAATCTGCAATTTACCAGGAGATCCATTGTGAGATCAGAACCAAGCAATATCCCCAGCAAAGGTATCCTCAAAACAGTCTCTTGCTCACATGATTGCGAAACATTCAGAGGTGGAAGATTTCGGGGGAGATTTCAATTCATTCTATCCTTTCAATGTCACATCCTGTGTCTCATTCTCCTTTCAAGCTGTGAGTTCCTGTGGTGATTTTCTGCGGCTTGTCCTCACTCAGTGTCCACTTGGCAAATCAGACTCTCTCAGCTTCCCTGTGCTGTGTCTATTCTTCAAGCTGGGGACCTCTGACAATAGATACAAGACCTGTTCGACAGCTCTGCAAACTACGAGGACAGTCCACCCGAGCTGCAATGCCTCTGGGCAAGCGTCATCCACAACACATATTTAGCAGCTTCCTGTCCGAGACCTTTTTCTGTTGTGTGCACTTGGGTCCAAGCATGATACCTCCATTATTATCTCGGGTAATCAGATTTCTGCCAGCATCACATGGATTTGACAAATGGCCCTGTGCATCAGGCTCGACTTCCCATTTCCCCCTCTTCAGGTTCTTCCTGTAAATGTGCCCATTCTAAGTGTGATGTATAATGGTGTCCAGTACTGTCAGACAGCTCTGAATGAGATTGTGTTTTCCTTTATTGTTCCTCTGCCTTTGCTGAGGCAGTCAGTTCTGAGGATGGACATATCCATTGAGATGCCTCAATGAGATGAATCCTATGGCGAACAATCATGTTGTGCAGTGCTGATATGATAAAGACAGGGACAACACAGAGATTGGAGAAAATTCCAACCAAACAGTTCTCTGTATGCTGTTGCTTTGGAGGTTCTCGAAAGTATACTGTCTTACAGGGATGTAGCTAGACCCTTTTTACTGACAAAGTCGTTGTTCCCAGTAAAATATTACTGATAAATGCTTGTCTGTTGATGAAGATTAGATAAAGAACTAAGAATATTTTTTTCCTTATATTTCAGCAATAATGTTGTGTGTTTTCAATCAGCTGTACACTGCAAAGTGTAAGGAGTGACAAACACATTCAAATGCAGGGGTCAATCCTGACAAAGACAAAAACATCTAAATAGTTCTGTGCATTAAACTATTCAGCCTTGGTAGAAATTTAGTATAGCTTTAATAAGTCTCTAGTAAGATAATTTTAACACTCCTTGTTCTATTAGTAATGTGTTTTCACATTACAAGTGACTTTCACTTGACTTTTTAAAGCAATGTTTGCTTGTTTACTAATTGAAAAATTATAAAGTTATTCTAATTTCTAAATTACTATCACTTAGTTATAATTGTTATTAGGATAAGTATTAATATATTTATTTTATAGGGTATCTATTTTGTGGAATTTTACAGGATTTTGTACCGATACATTTTGGTATTGTGAAAACACAACTTTTTTTTTAATTGGTCAAGCAGGTCTGCAGAAAGGTTTGCTTTTCGAGTGGATTCATTAAGACAGTTTACTCATGCACTGAATCATTTGCAGAGGTTTCTCACACCGAAATAGTAACAGGATATTTTATAGAGAACAGAAAGAGCACTGGTTGAAGTGGATAATTCAATGTAGGAAACAAAACTTGCTAATGTCATCAATGATGAAGCAGCCCTTAATTACATGCAGCTTGTGAAAGACTCTCTAAGCAGACAATGACAATTTACATCCATAAATCCATTAAAGTATCAAAATAGGGGAAAGTTTGTTTTTTTTGATGGAGGGGCTGTGCCCCAGTAATGATGAAAAGCAAGAAATGCCCCTGCTGTCTGAGGTAGCTCTACATGATGTTGCATGTAACTAACTCAAAAATGTTAACTCCATAAGCACAATCGTTAGTTGGGTTTTTTGGATTTGCTCAGTTTCCTTTTGTTGGGAGACTATTTTGCAACTTGGATTAGTAACAATGTGGAGCTTGGTGACTCCTGAAAATAAACCATCAATTTGCATTCAGTGAAACAAGGTGACAGATTAAAACACTAATGAGCAATTTATTACAGCCAAAATACTCAAATGACAAGAAACGCTTTCCAGATGGCTATATTTGAATTGCAAGGGCTTATCTTCATCCTCCCATGGTCTCATGGAGTGAAACACCTCATTTGTTTTGACTCACTCAGTGCTGTCTTCCAGCTTGCCATGCTATTTGGCATCATGCTGTTTACTTCTGGAGGAGGGCATGGGTGAGTGGCTGCTGCTGCTTGACACATATTAGTCCTTTCCTCTTGAGGTTTGCATTGAGCTTTGATGACTTGCTGTGTTGTCTCACAGTGAAGAGAACATTTGGGTCTTTGTATAGTTGGGGTCTAGTTTGGGTCACACTAAGTTGCATGTTGCCAGTTAATCATGACTACTTTGTCAGTAAAAGGCTATATATACACCTTGTCATGAGTACTTTCCACTGAGGTTAATTATGTTGTAACGGAGTCAATAAAGGTAAGAAATTTAATTTAGTAGCTGAATTTGATTCAATACTTCAAGTGTCATGGAGGTCATTAGTTATAAATTGTATGACTGTGAAGCTAAATGAGGTGAGGTGAATTGTATTTGAACTTAACCCTTAATCATAAACCAATAGCAAAGAAACAATGCAGATGTTTATGCTACATAGATTATGTAAGGAATAATATACAGTCTACCAGACATTGTTGCAAAATAAACACTAACTGGGCGGTCAGGACAGGGGAGCACAGGGGTCTTTTATCTCCATGAAGGGATTTATTTTGCAATAATGGCCTGCTAACTGAACATTATCCAGCTTGTTACATGGCTGCTCACCAAATAAATATATAAGTTGAAATGAAATATTAATCTTAGAAATTGATATTATTGTCTTCATTGTCTTAGACCACTAACATGTACAAAACAATTGGCCTAGCAAAAAGGCAAACACTGCAACAACATTGCAGTAATATTAAAACTGAAGTCCTCCAAAGTAATTTTCACTACAGTCGATAACTAAGATACAAGATGGCATAAGTATTGATTCTATGAAATGAGATAGTGAGTCTGTTATGTGATATGAGAGACATGCAAGCCATGCGTTGCATGGACAGTGAATATTAGGAAAAACCTAGTCTTGCGTATCTAGATCTTCAGACGGATGGCAAAAGGTCTGGATTCCATCGCAGCTTTCATTGGCTAAGGACCCAAGAGGCCGTCTGACATGTAAAGCAACTAATCACAGTTTGTTTTGTTCAGCGTCATGTTTTGTGGCCTTAAAATGAAATGTCGATGTCCCTACAATAACAGACTAACATGTAAAACTCTTTGACATCTTTTAAAGAGTATATGCCATGAACTTCACATACTTTTCAAAATCCAGCATTTAGTTGTTCCTGATAAGTGGTCATTGTCACAGTCGTAAATACAGTGGCTTTCTTCTTCCATGAGGGGGTTTGGCATCACAACGACTTTGTTTCCAAGCAGACCATTAAAGAAAGCAACAAACACTTCTCCCAGAAATCCTGTAGAATTCAACCAATCAGATGACAACTTTGAAACTCTTGAAGTGTTTCCGGTTTTGTCCGCGTTAAGCATAAGACATTTAGCCAATGGTCTGTGGAGAAGACTTTTGAGGCTGAGAATAGGAAATATCTGACTGATAAATTCTGCAAATGACAAAGAAGCAAGTTTTCTAGAGAGCTGTGTAATAAATTATTACAACAGCCAAACACTACTATATTAGTATAAACTAACGTCCATAATATACCCCCAAAAAAGGACAGGTAATAGGCTATACATTATTAATTATCTTTCCAAGCAAATCTAATCTCCCAAAGCTTTAATATTGCCCTAAACACACAACATCTGTGGCAGCCAAACTCTAGTTTTCATATGCCCCTTGGGTCTCTCACAAAGTTACAAACCATCTCGGTCTTAAGCATACCAATTTGCCAACTTTAAAACTGCTTCTATTGTGCTCTGCCATGGGCATGTCTTTCTCGTTATATCAACACGTTATTCTATTAGTGTGCTTAAAATCTGTTCAGGAGAAAATGACTAAGTCTTGCCTTAGGTGACCCACACATGTGCTTTCATATTAGTCTAGTCTCATTTTCCCCTGGTGTTTTTCTCAAACCCACATAATGTACGTGCAGTTAAAATTATAATTCATCATGTTTCTTACATGTGCCTTATTTAGCTGTCACCCCGTAGACTGTTGAGACCTGGGAGACAGATCTACTGAGGGCTGTTTTGGAGGGCAGTTGGATCTAGGCCAGAGGGAAACAGCAATATCTAGCAATACGTCTTTTCATTGAAATGTAAATTTTGGCTTTTGCATCAACATTTCCAAATCCTGTCCTACATTCGTTGGTACAAAACACATTTTTAAAATCAAACTAACCAGAAGCCCCACTTACCTGTATCATCCATAAATTACCAGTGATTTAAGAAGCTGGAATGTTGGAGGCAACCTTTGTTTGGTGATACTGATATTGCAGTCTGCGTGTAATGAGGTCATTCATCGTCCTTTGATGCAGCAGAGCTGGGCAGCCTGAGAACAAAAGGTGGCTGGCGGCAAACCTGACTCATAATGACAGAACAGACAGAGTCGTCTCGGCTAATGGCAGCCTGTCATGATTCTGATGATTTCTGCAGCTCTATTTCACTGTTTTTTGTCCCTGAGTAGTTTGTCTGCATGATGAAGTGCTGAATGCATTTCTGATGGATCGCATGTTGTTGTTTTCCTTTTTTTTTTTTTTTTTTTACCACAGAATGTGAATGACTGAGTGTGACATTATGCTCTTTTCTCTTCTATAATTTTCTAGACACCACTATTATTTTGTTCTGATTTCTGAAATTAAATTCTAATGTGAAACGGAGCACACCCGCCAGGCAAGCCGGAAGGTTTCTTGAAGTTTGAGACAACATTTAATGTTTTACTTATTTACTCATTTAGAAGTTTTTACTCAAAGCTTACCCTTTTTAATACTCTAATAGAAATATTACAGAGCCCCAGTTTGGTAGTGAAGTCAATGACATTTGAGGCGTTTCATTCAATGATTAATGCCTTTGTTGATTACATGAAATTGATTATAGATCCCATTCAGAATCTTTTCTGGCTGCTGAATAGAAAATAATTCGCCTGGCCTGAAGATCATGCTCACAGCTCCCCACAAACTGTCAGGCATATGCTTCACTGGCCAAGTACTCAATTGGGTATAACAACTGTTGTCGTGTTTGTCCAGTGGGATATGACGCCTTCAGTGAACAGCCCTGCACTGCATACAACTTCATTATGGGCATAAATAAAGCCTGAAGAACAGTACTTGTGACTCTCGGACAGTTGGACAAAAGAACAGAATTTGCTGCAGGTGGTGTTTAATAATTCATGGACTTGTGAAACTCCCTACAAGTTGGGAGAGATTTTGCTGCGTGGTAAAAATCCATCTGTTTTCCTGAATGCTTACCACACTGGGGTGTTAAAAGACTAAACACATGGATCCGGGATAAAATGCGAGTCTGTGATCTTGCTAAATGTCTGATTGTGTGGGTTCTTGGTGACACTAAAATAGGTTATGTTAAAAATGCATTTGGTAGCATGAACGATACTTTTACAGCATTTAATGTATAAAATACATTGTTTAATTATTAACCTACATGATCAATGAATAGTAGTATATTAATACAATAACCTAAAAAAATATATTTGAATTTAGTTCATGATACATGTGGTAACACTTTTTTAAGAATTTGAAACATACAGAACCATACATTTTATTTACATAACAGAACCATACGTTTTATTTCTTTTTTAGGGTTTCCAAAACCATTTTTATCAGAACCATAATGATCCCCACGTGGTATGTTCCACTTGTAAAAGACACAAGGGAATTACACTTTATTTACATAATGTAGCTGGCACATACCATATGTGTTTGTGCTTTATTAGATTCAGCATATAATTGTGTTATGTGTCTAGCACTGATGACACATTTTTTTTGTAAGATATAGTGGTAATGGCTGCTTGTTAATGTATCATGGCCTAAAACAGGTTTACATTGTACTGTGAATTCATGTTTCTGAACTGTGAAAAGCTAAATATAGCATACATAATGTTTTCATATGCTTGTCATCACCTGATGCCCCTGTAGACTGGGTAGATTTGTTTTATGATGACGGGTATTAGATACACTGCAAGCGTTATGTATTTCAAAATTAGATTGCCCCAAACCATGAAACAGCTGCATGGAAAATAGGAATTATTTGGAGCACACATTAAACAGAACAAATACATCCAAAATGAACCCACAAGCATCATGAAGACTCTTTCTTAGAGACATCAAGAACGAGAGAAATTGATTTCCTTTTCTTCAGCCAAGACTCATTAAAATAAATGGCAAGATCAAAAAGCCAAGTTTGATTAAAGCCACACTTTGATGTTGTCATTTGCCACCTGTGGTTGTGTGTCCCTACCTGAGAGGTTCAGGAGACAATTGGGAGAGCGGCAAGGAAGATGGCATTTCCCTTTGAAGCACATCTGTACCGACCACATCCCCAAAGTAAGCCTATTTTCTTCCATCACTGTCACTGTCAGGTGTGAATACTTCAGGACATTTTCAGCTGCAGGACTTTTTTGTTCTTATTACCCATTTGCAGGGTTTACAGCATTCTAGGGACTCTCAGGAGAACGAGCTTATTCCTTAAATGTCAAAATGTCCTATGTCAAAATCACCTCTACTGCACTACTGACATCCATAATGTCATTCATCTGATTTCTGTTCCCTGCATTATTTAAATAGAGGGTATCACAGAAAAAAGTGAGATTCTCAAAGGCTGGCCTCTACTTCAGAGCCACTCTGAAGTTAGACACGAGTTTTTAGGAGATCACTGTTGAGGCAGAGGAACATTAAATTTAGCTCTTAAATTAAACTCTCCTTAAACTTTCAAGAACAATCTGCATCACAGCAAATTTGAGATCATGGCTGAAAAGTACGTTTTTGATTCTATGGGGTCAAAACATTTTTTGTGACTTCCAGTGTGAGTCTGTGAATTTCACATCGGGGCTGTCTGTTTTGGTCATGATTGTGTTTCTTGTATTTGTCCTATTTTCTATATATTAGTTTATTGATTGTAAACCACTTTGAGCTTGGTGAAAGCTTTACATAAATGAAAAATTATTATTATTATTATTAAAAGTGCATATTTAAGCTTTAAGGCCATTTGTTTGCTTGGCATCTTTGAGTGCGACAGCTCCAACCTGCTCCAACACACTTGTTTGTAAGTTTTGATAATGCGTTCCACTTTCAAACGCACATTTGCAAACTTCTCTAAATACTTTCCCTTGGGTGAATCCATGCTACAAATGGACGAAGGTACAGATCCCCGAGTTAGTCTACACAATACAAAACGTTAGTGATGTCAAAGCAGATCATGCTTAAATGGTTAGTTTACCCAAAAATGAAAATTCTGTCAGTAATTACTCACCCTCATGTTGTTCCAACCCCGTAAGACTTTAGTTCATCTTCGGAACACAAATTAAGATATTTTTGATTAAATCTGAGAGCTGGATCACTCCTCCATAGGCTTCTTAAGGGATCGAAACAGGCTGGCCCAAAAGTTATGAAAGGCATCGTTAAAATAGTCCGAGTGACTACAGTGGCTCAATCTTAAGTTTATCAAGCAACGAGAATACTTTTTGTGCGCAAAAAACAAACAAAAATAACGACTTTATTCAACTACTCATTTCCTTCCCTGTGGGCCTTGAGATTTCACGTAGTGGAACTGCGCAAAGCTTCTGGGTTGTACGTCACACGCATCACACACATGACCAGCATTGGCCAATAGTGAGCCTGCATGTGACGTACAACACAGAAGCTTTGCGCAGTTCCACTACGTGAAATCTCAAGGCCCACAGGGAAGGAAATGAGTAGTTGAATAAAGTCGTTATTTTTGTTGTTTTTTTGCGCACAAAAAGTATTCTCGTCGCTTGATAAACTTAAGATTGGGTTTTGGAACAACATGAGGGTGAGTAATTACTGACAGAATTTTCATTTTTGGGTGAACTAACCCTTTAATTTACTCCCCACCCCACACAAAATGTGTGTAATACAGGTCATTCTCAAAATATTTGCATATTGTGATAAAGTTCATTATTTTCCATAATGTAATGATACAAATTAAACTTTCATATATTTTAGATTCATTGCACACCAACTGAAATATTTCAGGTGTTTTATTGTTTTAATACTGATGATTTTGGCATACAGCTCATGAAAACCCCAAATTCCTCTAAAAAAATTAGCATATCATGAAAAGGTTCTCTAAACGAGCTATTAACCTAATCATCTGAATCAACTAATTAACTCTAAACACCTGCAAAAGATTCCTGAGGCTTTTAAAAACTCCCAGCCTGTTTCATTACTCAAAACCGCAATCATGGGTAAGACTGCCGACCTGACTGCTGTCCAGAAGGCCATCATTGACACCCTCAAGCAAGAGGGTAAGACACAGAAAGAAATTTCTGAACAAATAGGCTGTTCCCAGAGTGCTGTATCAAGGCACCTCAGTGGGAAGTCTGTGGTAAGGAAAAAGTGTGGCAAAAAACGCTGCACAACGAGAAGAGGTGACCGGACCCTGGAGGAAGATTGTGGAGAAGGACAGATTCCAGACCTTGGGGGACCTGCGGAAGCAGTGGACTGAGTCTGGAGTAGAAACATCCAGAGCCACCGTGCACAGGCGTGTGCAGGAAATGGGCTACAGGTGCCGCATTCCCCAGGTCAAGCCACTTTTGAACCAGAAACAGCGGCAGAAGCGCCTGACCTGGGATACAGAGAAGCAGCACTGGACTGTTGCTCAGTGGTTGCATGTCATTCGGAAATCAAGGTGCCAGAGTCTGGAGGAAGACTGGGGAGAAGGAAGTGCCAAAATGCTTGAAGTCCAGTGTCAAGTACCCACCGTCAGTGATGGTCTGGGGTGCCATGTCAGCTGCTGGTGTTGGTCCACTGTGTTTTATCAAGGGCAGGGTCAATGCAGCTAGCTATCAGGAGATTTTGGAGCACTTCATGCTTCCATCTGCTGAAAAGCTTTATGGAGATGACGATTTCATTTTTCAGCACGACCTGGCACCTGCTCACAGTGCCAAAACCACTGGTAAATGGTTTACTGACCATGGTATTACTGTGCTCAATTGGCCTGCCAACTCTCCTGACCTGAACCCCATAGAGAATCTGTGGGATATTGTGAAGACAAAGTTGAGAGACGCAAGACCCAACACTCTGGATGAGCTTAAGGCCGCTATCGAAGCATCCTGGGCCTCCATAACACCTCAGCAGTGCCACAGGCTGATTGCCTCCATGCCACGCCGCATTGAAGCAGTCATTTCTGCAAAAGGATCCCCGACCAAGTATTGAGTGCATAACTGAACATAATTATTTGAAGGTTGACTTTTTTTTGGTATTAAAAACAGTTATTTTATTGGTCGGATGAAATATGCTAATTTTTTGAGACAGGAATTTGGGGTTTTCATGAGCTGTATGCCAAAATCATCACTATTAAAACAATAAAAGACCTGAAATATTTCAGTTGGTGTGCAATGAATCTAAAATATATGAAAGTTTAATTTTTAGCATTACATTATGGAAAATAATGAACTATCACAATATGCTAATTTTTTGAGAAGGACCTGTATATCAATTATTTTAAGATATAACAGCATAATACTTGGTTCTACCGGCTGACTGTTTGTCATAGTTTATTATATTTATATTTTATTCGGAGGGAAGTTTGCAAACCCTAGTGATCCTGAAGACCTTACATAGCTGGTTTAGATGTATTTAAATAGGTAGCTAAACACTGCAAGACAGTGGTTTTACTTCTTGGTTGGGTCATCACTTACTGTCTAAAGTAAAATCTAGGTACTGAAGCAAAGCCATTTGATAACCAACTGTAATCATGGTTTAAAGGCTATAATAGGTTCCATCCACACTTCTTGTTTCCATAGAAAAAACATCAACACAGGAAAGATTCATGGGCTTTCAGCTTGTCTTGCCAGGTCAAAGCAGGTCATTTCTGTGAACTAAATGTGTCAAAAAGCATAAAGTGGAGATTAAAAGTTAGTTATATATAAGTCTACTACTTCTTACCATTGCACTTAAGTACTAATGTTTTTTTTCTAGTATGATTATACAATTTTCCTTCTTTTTTGTCTGTCTGCTTCAAAAAAGCAGCTTGATCAGAGAATCCATTCAGCGAATATTATTTCAAAAAGCCACTTTGGAACTGGCAATGCTGTAACACACAGCCCTGTAATATGTAGTGATAATTCTATCACAAGAACCTTGACTGGTGCCATATACCACACACCAGCTTATCTAATAAGTCACACCATTGCCAGCTCTGCGTTGGTGTTCCATGGGAAGATTAGAGCATTAACAAAACGTCTAGGACAGATCCACAACGGATCACACACACGCACACTCTCACTCCCCCACATCGTGCCTTGATCTGGTTGTACTGTGCGGATATAAATCCCTCACACACGTAGGGTCGGTTCTGCTGCTCTTCGTCTTCCTCCTCTGCCCTTTGCTCAGAGGAATATTGAGGCACCCCTTCAGTCTGTTTGTGCTGCTTAACAACCCCTATGCCTCGCGCTCCACATCACCCTTCCCCTCCACCCCCATCAAATCTGCATTTGATTATCCCCCCACCACCACCAGTAATCTTGCATGTCTCCCTACCTGCCGTGCCACCGCCTCTTGCTTATTGTTTAGTATAATGGTGTGGGGACTTACAAGGATTTACACCTGATTATATCCCGCAGGGCGAATCCCCCATAGACTGACCTTGCAGTTCACTATTGCTATTGGCTAAGCAGACTCAGCCCATTCGGCCAAATTCCTCATCTCTCTCTCTTGTTCTGTGTCTCCGGCTCTCTCACTCTCTCTCTCTCCATTGGCTGTTGTTTATCCACCCTGCCTGTTTACCTCCATGAGTCATCCATTTGTCACATTGCAGCTCCCGGTTGCTTTTGACGAACGCTGCCTTTTGCATAAAAGCCCGGCATTAATCGCCATGTTCTGACAGGATGACAACGAGGTAGAGACAGGTTTCACAAAGGTATTCTCAAATCTCTGTGTCAACCCCCCACCCTCCATGCTGGCATCCCTCCGTCCCTGCTCCTGTTTCCTGCTGCAGTCGGTCGGATGAACAGGAGAATTGAATTTCATTAGTTACATTGTCCCTGTTTTGAGCTTTGTTCTGCTTTCTTTTTTCCTCCCCCCTCCTTCTCACTCCTTATCCGTCTCTGCTTGCCACTCTTAGGTTTTCTCACCCCCCTCCCTCTGTCTCCTCCATCTCTCCATCTCAATGCGCCACAGCTCCTCCCTCCACCTTGCACAGCTTCGACTCCTCCCTCTCCATCTTTCTTCCCTTACTCGCGCTCCCGCTCTCGCTCTGCTGGGTATGGCATGTATGTGAGCGGGTGCACTCCTGTTTACATGCATGCCTGCATCTGGGACAGACTCTCATGTATTCTGTGGACTGTAGCTGCTCGTGCGCCACACTCTGAGAATTTTCTGGACCCTTTGCTTGCTTTGAGGAATTGTTTGGTGTTTTTGTTTTTCCTCTCACTCATGAAATTCTTCAAAGGCCTCCTGTGTGCCACCCTGCCACTCTGGAGCGATTCAGATCCAAGCTGCACTCCGGCAGAATGGAATTGCCAAATTTAGACTCCACCGCATGACGTTTCTGGTAAGAGCAGTTTGCATTCAGTGCCAGATAAGCATTTCGAGAACTCTGAGATCTTGTAAAAGGCTGAAAGGGGGATATATTAGAATTGTGGGAATTGGGAATTTTAGGTGGGAAATTTGTTCGAGATGGATAGTGCACAGGCTCAGGAGAGAAAGATGCTGAATAATGATTCTTAACCGGACATGGGACCAAATACTGTGGACTGTCAATGCACAGGGTGGGGGTCATTTGCTACAAATGAATATCTGTCTGTTTAAGCATTCATGCATATTTTCACCTGCACTATGTTTCTAAAAAATATAATTTCTCCATAGCCAGGTTATAATACATGTTGTCTATGGTGTAGGCTTGTATGTATGCTAGATTTCTGAGTGTATTTTTGGTGCTGTTGTCATGGTTTATACCTCAAGGCTCTTTATTTTGCAGGATTCATTATGAAAGAAAATAATGTATTGCTTTCGATGCGTTTTTGAGTCTTTAATTCACAGACCTCATTATAGAGCCTCTTTTCTGCCTTTTTTTCTCTCTCTCTCACTTTCTCTCTCACACACACTTACTAACTAATTTCTCTCTTCTTTGCTCTCTTTTTCCTATCTCCCTGTTTTACTGCTTGGAAGCAACTTCCTCCCCAGCTAATGTGGCATTTAAAGGAATAACAACATTACACTTCATTTCTTAATCTTGGCAAGCTGTCAAAAATACATTAAGAGGAGCCTTACTGGATACATCAAAGATTCATGTTATCTCAGTGTTCTCATTGGTTTCCTTTACAGCTGTCAGATCCATAGTTTCTTATGTAAATGTGCATTGTCAGTGCACATCTATAAAAAAACATACATTTTTATATCATTAGCCATCATATATAGAGGCCAAAAATGTTCAGACAAGGTGTGAGCCGATTCTCAGATTCAAATCCAAGACACCATGTGCTCTGCAAAAACCTCCTTCTGCTGTTTTTTCCCCCTATGAACACAGGGTTATCAATCAAAACACAATGCATCTACAATAATGCATATAGGCTTGTGTTGGATAGGAAGACTGGAACATGAAACAAATGCATGGCAACAGTATCCTGGCCACATTCTGAAGATGCTGTAGCTGCCAGCGGAGAAATCCAGCCCAAAACATAATGACATGGGCTAAAAATTCAGCACTGAAAAGTGATACAAATAAGACAGCCTATACACTGAGATCAGTATTCTAGTGATTGTGTTAAAAGGCAAACTCCCCATCGAGCATATTCTCAGTTGGTGGTAATAGCCATTATGATAATGCTGCAGTCTGATAACAAACAGAAGATGAAACAAGATAAGGCAGTGCTACAGGAGAACTGCATCACCTCACGCTCATGTGCCCTTCATTCACACATAGATTAGATCCTGTGCCTGTCAGGCTCTCATTTTCACAGCTTTTGTAAATGATGCAGCTCAGGCAGTAAAAAGGGGCCGAAATCCCCAAAATCATTGAAATTCAGATCCTTTCCGATTGCGAACCCGCCACATCCCTCTCTGCTTCCCTATTCATTCTCTTCTATACGCTTTTTTAAGCACTCAGTGAGGGCCTGCTTTCAGCCGTGGCATAGATAGACAGACCAGGCGTGCATTTGTCCTCATTGTGAAGGGATGCAAGAATCGGACGCCATTAGCGCAGTGGTTCGTTTCTGTCACACAAAATGAGGGACTAGTGAAATAGGGCTCTACATAGCAGGAAAGCCAGCAAGAGGCTGTTGTGAGAGTGGCGACCGAGTGACATATCAGACAGTGCACACTCACTCCAGCCTCCCACAAATGTATTCAGAAGGTCACAGAGTCGCTTCACTGCAGCAGACTCACCCATTAAAATTTAATCATAACAGCTTTGTGTAAAAAGTAGAAAAATATGAGACCAGGCCCATGGCTTACTTTATTGCTACCCCGTTTCTAAGGAATACGTGTGCATATGAATGAAAATTATTTTTACATCTTTGAAGAAATCCAATCGGTTTGGAGAAGTTGGTGTTGTATCTCCACCCATCATCTGGGTGGCTGCTGATGGCAAAATTTGCGCCTCGTGAAAGACGAGAGGAAGATATCATTGATTGTATCAGTCAGAGTAATCAAATTATTAGCCTCGGATGGAGTGGTCAGAGGAACAATGCTAGCAATATTCAGGAAGCTGGAGACTGATTATACCATGGCTAATTTCGTGAGATAAGCCTCTTCCTAATAGAACCATTGATAAAGAACTCCAAGGAGCTCAGCTTGAGCTAGATTGCTTTTGGGATTACGGGTGTCCTATATTCTCTTCACATTTTCTCTCTTCTTTTGTTTCAATTAAACCCAAAACAAAGAGCCCTGTGTTTAAAAGAGGAAGAGTGGTTGGAGTAATTACCAGCTTTGCCTGCTGGTAGCTGTGAATTTACAGTGAATCTCAAGAGCATTAATGAGGAATGAAAAACACTTTATGGAATTATTATTAACCGTTACCGGAAAGCTGAGGGGAGGATTGACATGGGACTGGGCCCAATTAGACTTCGCACCATGGCAAGGAACCTGACAGCAGCCGTATCTTTAGAAATTTAGTCAGATCATGAACTGAAATAACATAAAGTTTCAGCAGACTGATGAGAGGGCACATGCTTGATGCCGCTTACAAGAAATATATGTGTTTTATTGTCAAGAGTAAGAGACAGAAACAGTGCATCTGTTTCATTACCATCCCTTGAAGGATGCTTATTTAAACTGCAACCATCACATATTGCTCCATCGGCAGTTAGTCAGAAGACCAATATTTGGATGACAGGTCGTAACTTATTTCAATCTCAACCATGCTTGGAGTTGAAACATTCATGTCATTTACTCAATTTATGATTGCATGAAGCTTCCAGGCCACCAGTCGGCACAATTAAGAGGGTTGCTCTCGCCTGAATCATCTTTTTTATGGCGGTTTTCATTTTTGCTTCAGATTTAAATGCTTTTAGATTTGTGGCAAGCCCTAGGAAGTCATGGGAAGTATGAAGAGTTCAGATGCAAAAGCCTCTAAGTGCCATCTGAAATTTTCTTTTATCAAGTTCGTTTAAGTTCAGTCATTTAACTTAAATGACAATTAATAGGTAATTTTTATTGCCATTTAAGTGAAATTACTGAACTTAAATTATAATTATGATAAAAATTATAATTCTAGAAGAAATTTTCAGATGGCACTGGATTTTATATCTTAACTCTTATTCATATAAAAAGACAATCTATAGTCTTGTTACAGCATGCTATACTGAATTCCATATACAAAGTGTCCATATAATATTCCTGCGAAAGCCTCGCTTTGACAGTTAAGTCATACCCTTTGTTTGAATGGTATAAATTTCAGCGCAGTGCTTGACATTGTCCCTTCAATAAGTCTAGAGTTCTCTATGTTTCGACATCAAGGTTCATGTTAGTTTTTCCTTTAGTGGAATGTAGCCTTCCAAGCCTTGGGCTTTGATCTAAATCTTACTGTCATCAAAAAACAAGATCAAAAGAGAGGAGTCAAATGGAAGCAAACAGTTGGAAGGTGCATTTCTGCTTTGAATGCTGAATCAGTAGGCTTAAAACCCAAGCTGATTTGGGATACAAAGTTGTTTGTGTGGGGTAGGAAGAAGACAAATATATGGGGCAAGCAGGGCTGATTATTGATTTGGCTCAGGTCCTCACTGATTAACTGCTGTTGTAAATACCGATAAAGACACCTGCTTATGTTGTGATGAATGGTTGTGGCTTGATTTGCCACTCACAACTTAAGCAGCCTTAAAACTATTTTCAGTGACCTAGCATTCAGAAATATTTGTAAACAAAGTGTATCTTTTCACTCTGCTTTGAATGATATGCTAGTCAGTTATACTATAGGTACAACATAAGCAAAGCAGATATAAAACACTACGTTTTATCTGACAATGATCCCACACGTCCTGATTTTGCTGAGTTAGACTACATTAACTCTGCGAGCCTTGGTGCTCCATCCCGAATTATTGCTCAATCCGATTTTTTTTTATAGCTATTCACATTGTTGTTTTAAATGTGGCATTTATCAGATTCCAGTGCAAACACATCATGGTCTTGAACTGACCTGTATGAGCAAAAAGAACGATAACAAGACGTCACGCAGCACGCTGTCATACGGAGGTAAACACTAAAACTACATAAAAGTACATTTATTTATAGTGTGATCTGCCATGGAAGCCAGCAAATTTAATGCGCAGGCATTATAAAAAAACAAAACAAAGACGAGGATGGGAAAAAAGAAAGCTGAGTTTTTAAACATTTATGATACGAGTCCTTGTGTTTTGCTTGTATGAGCTGTCACTGTAATACTTCTGAGCTCTGACAAATCAATGTCCTTCACTGACTAACTATCGCAACTGTCTTGATATTTTTTGTTATGTAAAATCTTTGAAGTGACTCCCATGAGCGCAGAATTGTGACAAATAATGCTCTGGAGTGTCGCATTAACTCCGATATGACTGTTGCAGACTGCAAAACATCTGACCTGTATTGGATTTAGTATCACACATTGAAGTGGCACAAATCGGAATCGAAAAGATCAGATTCCATGTGGTTTATGCTGTTCATACTGTCATTAGAAAAACAGATCTGAGTCACACAATTTTTTGGGCCACATTTGCCTTAATCTGAACGTAGCCTTAAGCCCTATTCGTACGGGATTAGTATTATCTGGGCACCACGTGTGATTTAGAAATTACCCCCCCCCCCCACATCTGAATTTCGTGTGGTGCATTCGCACGGGATAAGCGAAACCTGTGATTTTACTCAAATTTACTAACTTATCTCCCGGATATGACGTCAATAGGCTATTGCTTGGAAAAGTCTTGCCGTTATTATAGGTCTAGCTGTATGATCTAGCTGTAAAACAGAATAATGTTCCTTACCGGATACTGCTACACATGTCATTCATCTCCATCTAATCATTCTTTTTGTTTTTGCTCTTCTGATGATTTTCAGCTTTCTCTTTCTGCAAATTTTGTAGTTGGTGATAGCGACATGACCCAGCACCCAAAATACTATCAAAACACTCCAATGCAGCCTCCATTCTTCGCGAAAGATGGATAAAAAGGCACGCATGAAACAAAAACCTTGAAAAAATGATATACGATCCCGCCAAATCACAGAGATGCCGATTCGCACAAGACTAATATTAGCTCAGGACGTCGGTGTTCGGCGAAATATGGTAGGTCATTTACGGGGGAATTTTTACTTTACAAATACAGACATGGCCGATTCGCATAGGATTAAGAACACAGACAGCCTCCGCAATTATTACAAATGACTAGAGGTCACCAGATAATACTTATCCTGTGTGAATAGGGCTTTAGTTGCTTTCCTTGCTCAACGTATTTTGTTGATCCTGGGAGCGAGTGAATGTGACTCCAACTGTATCCATAAAATATTTATTTACATTTAAGTTTTAAATCATCAGGGTATAAATTAATTGAACATTACACAGAGCAAATGGCTCACCCGTGCCATTTCACAACCAGATTGCATGAGAGCAGACAACTAATTACCAGCAATTTAGCAGATAACTATTTATGTATTGGGAATATTTAGATAGATGTTAACCACTGATTCGCTTCATACTGTGAAATGTGTGCAATGTGATCAGGGATACCAGAGAGGGAGAAAAAGAGAGAGTGACAGGCATAAAGAAAGGGATGATGAATAAATAGATAGGACAAAGAAACAAAATCAACTCCCTCAGGCCAGTATATCCAATTAGTTGCTGAACTCTATATTCGCTTTAATTTCAACTCACAGTAGCTTTCTATTAGACTGTTGTGCCTATTATAAAACATTATGCTTCGTGGTATCATTTGCCAGCATGAATGAATCATTATTTAATCCATCTCTTAAAAAAATGTAATAACAATCAAAGCAAAATTAAACATTTTCTATTTGTAATTCCAAATATTTTTGTTCTTGTGGCTCACATCAGACCATCCTCAAAACGCAGCTCATTTTTATTATTTCTCTCTTGTGTTTATTCTTCCTGTGTTTATACTGTATTTATGCATTTCAAATGAGTAGAAATATGAGTCTTTTTGTGATGTATGAATCATGAATTTTAATCTAACCAGAATTAAAAGCCTACAAAAGTTTTTATGCACTAAAACAGCAACCTGAATCAGTGTTTAATCTGTTTTCTATCACTATGGTACAATAAACATTAAAAAAAAACTACATCATGATGAATTATCCCACCATTAACAAATTATTCTTTCTTTGATATAGTACTGTGTTAACAGAAAGCACAAAACCCTGCTGTTTACTGCAAATGCTTTTTTTTCCTGGAGATCAAAACGAGTTATTAATTACTATGCAAAACTTGTTGTTTCATGATTGTTGTATCTAAACTGGAAGTTAAATTCCTAAATGAAGCACTCATTTATGTTTAATGTACACAGTGAGAACAAAATGTGCCAATTGGAATACATAGTACACAATAAAACATGCAGTATGCATGTAGGAAGCAGAAACTGAAAAACAATGAAAAATATCCATAGTTAAACATTGTTTGAATTTGAAAATATTGTTTTAAAAATGGCCAAAATTACAAACAGTGCAACTGAATGTGTCTTTTGTCATTTTTAATCTGTATTTGGGCCTATATTGAATATAAAACTCTAAATGGGATCTGCAAGTGGGTCACTCCCAAGCTTTGCTTATTTGTCTTGTTTGGTCAAGCCGAGACTCACCGCCAAGGTCAAGAGTACGATGGTGAAGAGGGAGAGAAAATAAAGAGGCTGCTTAGATGGTCCGACGTGATATTTTTTCTCAAGGTTATCGCCAGGATGAAAATGAGGGGATGGAGTGGGAGAGAGAGCAGGATGATGGACCTTTGGGTTGAATTACATTTGTACATGAGTGGGAGAGACAGAATATCATCCAGTGAGCACTCAAACACATGAGCGTGTAACATGAAAATATAAAATCAATTCAACTGATAGCCATCCTCTGTGGTTTCAGATGACGATTAATCTTGATATTGCCGTGACAGGCGTGTTTAGTTTCGTCAATGTAATAAGCCTTGAAACAATACGTCCCTGAAAAACAATTGTTTGTTGCTGACAAAGGTAAATACTCAAATAAGAGCTTCAACCTTAAACATTAATTTATCTGTGAGGGTCTCTAGCTTAAACAGATTAATAGCTCGGTTTTCCAACGTTGGAGGCAGAATTGATTTTGCCCTCTAGCTTGACAGATAGCCCTGAAAGTAACAAATATCAAAGAAGAGGACAAATCTTTGAAGCACAACACTTATTAACTTCATGAGTGTTGGGAAGGTGCAGTAATCTAAAAGTGATCTAGGCCTCCATTAGTAGAGGAAGGAGGCATCAGTCGGAAGACATCTTGTGAAAAAGAACCTCGCTAATTCCTCCCACATGCTGACAACAGATAATTGAAAAGCAAGGCTGCACACCCTTTCATTATGAACCGGTTATGGACTTGTCAATTAACTTGCTCATATTTCATTGACTGATTGAACTTAACTGAACAGTTTTCTGAATTGTGCCTGTTCAAACCCATGCCATGTTGATTGTGAGGTACAGTGTATGCTGCAATATGGCAAACTAGGGCATTACATTTGAGGGTCCCTCTCTCAGAGGACCACTATTTTAAAATAAACTTTATTTCTTCCCTTCAAGCTAGCGGGAAGGGTTGAATGGGTATGACCTTCCCATGTTACTGAGGGAAAAGAACAGAGGAGAAAATGTAATTTCCAACGAAAAGATCTTAGGAGAGCAACCCACTTTATAACGGCACGCAGCCTGTCGTGTGACTGAATGCTGGGTAGTAATTATTAAACAAAGAGAATGCTTAGCACTGTTCTAAAATGGAAATGTTGATGCATACTCAAGATATCACGCTTTTAATGTAAACTGCACATTTAATTTGCTTCTTAAGGGAACACTACATTTATGACAGAGATGGCCTTTTAATAGTGAGGTGCATGCTTGTTACAGAACTGGCTCGACTTTAAGAATCCAATACAAGCACGCTACTCCCTTTTCCCATATGCAGAAAGACTCTCATTGACTACTGTATATTTCTTCAAATCAATCATTTTCACATTTCTGTCTGAATATATTCCATGCCAGGAACGGTTGGTTACACTAAAGTACCCTGAGGTAGATATGCCTTTAAAGACACAATTCTCTACATGGAAATTCATGCGGGGGTGTTGACTAATAAGATGAGCTATTGACCATGTGAGTGAGTTCACTATATTGAGAATTACTCCGTCAATGCAATATTCTGGCAGTGCAACAGAGAGAAGCAGTTTTTTCATTCTTCATACATTATTCATAGTTGCCTGACAGACTTTGATTTGTATGTTTACAGAATGGGGGCTTCCTGAGCGATGATTTAATCTTTTAATTGGATAATAAATCCAACACTTTGTGTAGTGGCTTTTCAATTGCCATCAGTTGACCACCAAGGCCAAATTAGTTTTAAAGCATTTGCATACCTTAGCATTTGGGCTAAAACAAAGGTTAGAGTGATTAGGAACAAAGATGGAAAAGTGTGTGTGTGTGTGTGTGTGTGTGTGTGTCTGTGTCTCTCTCTCTGTGTGTGTGTGTGTGTGTGTGTGTGTGTGTGTGTGTGTGTGTGTGTGTGTGAACCATAATTTCAAATGTGTGTGTGTGAACCATAATTTCAAATTGGAAAAAAAGAAGACGTTTGTGATTCATGTTAATTAGACTTTTTCTTTTTTCTTTTTTGTTGAAATTATCATTTTCAGTTCACCCATTGGCAAACATTTGCAAATTGCAGGCCAAGAACAGCACAAATGTTTACAGTGCGCTTTTCATCAGTTGTAAAACAGGTACACATTTCTGCCCATGAGCAGAGCTATTTTCTTCCTGTGGGAGTACTATGTGACACCACAACAGTGAACAAAATACAACATTTTATATATTGGAAGCCACGGCCATGTTTAATTAGGAAAACTGTGATCACACCAGAGACCCACTGTAATTTTAAAGTGATTTCCATCTGCTTTTGCTTGCTTTTTCATTTTAATTACCAAGGAAATTTGTCGATAATTTTTAATGAGGTATTACCTTTGACTTGTTCTCTCCTCAGACAAATCTCCCCAATTATAGTTAAAGGTCAAAGGTGGTTGTTTGGCAGATATTCAGGAGACATGCAAATTGAACTAAAATTCGCATCACAGGAGATGTCACACATGATAACAGTTTGAACAACCCTGTTGTGCCTCCGGAGGCTTGATGCCTGCTCAGCCGGGGAAGATCGAGATAGATTCAGCGTGATTAAAACATCCCATTCTTGGCAGCTCTGTTTACATCATGACCTTCACCCTCACACCTCTTCATGCCACACTAGTCGTTTAATCGATGTAGTAATTCTCTCACAGTAGCCTGATCGTTCTGCTCCCCGATTGTATGCAGATCACACTCGATAGATGAATGAGGGATAAGCACCCTTGACAGTAACGGCCCTTTTGATCCAGCTGAGGAGCACTAATATGAAACTGTTAACGTTGAAAGTGAAACTACTCACCTAATGTCACACCGGAACTCAAAAGAATTTTGCACATTACCAACACACCTGACAACACTCAGAGATGGAATCAGCAAATCTATGCATTAAAAAATTATATTTAATGAGAATATTGTCAAAAGCCATGATAATAGCTGCCCTTGAGATATTCTATTGCAAATGTGTAAATACAAGTTGGCTAAACATAAGGTTTTCTATTAATGTGTGTTAAAATATGCACTCTACTGTTTAACCTACAAAGTATCATTAATGCACCCATTGAGTTTGCAAAAATGTATTTGAATTCACTGAAGTATTTAATTCTGGGTCACTTTCACTTGCTTTACAAATGGGAGCTACTTAAAGTTTACCTAATCAATTATTAAAGCTGCCCTGTCTACCTAACATGATTTGTATTTGACTAGTCCCATTAGCAACATCGGAACCTCATCGAATGCAACTTGTGTGTCATTTTGGCAAATTCTCTGTCTTGAGTTCCTTGAGTCTCTTCACAAGCCCTAAACCAAGATCTCGATTATTCTAAAGCACATATCTGAAAGAGGCTATGAGATTAAGACCGAGCTTACTCAATCAATTTAGGAAGCAAAGTTTGAAGGTAAAATAGTAGTGAGCCAAAGTTTATTTAGATTTAACCTGTTAAGAACCAAATTGTGATCCCCCACACTTCAGTTCTACTCTAAATGCATCCATTAATCATGTTCAAAATCTGATTATCATATATATAAAGTTATTAAAAATGTCCATAATAATGAATGTGATAATTCCTAAAGGCTAGATAATAATACATATGAATTTGAGATTTTTTTTTAGTGTTAAATAAGTTGTTGCAGATTCATGTGGCTGATTAATTTCCCTTGCTGAAATGTTTTTTCCAATATATAATTTACCATCTATTATTTATGTAGTTTTAAGTTATAACTACACTAGTTAGAATTATGCCATGCTTTATTTCAGAGTATTTGATTATTGTTTCTTTTTATTTAAATTGTAACTACAATTTCTGCTATTTTGTGTATTCTCAAGGTTGCATTGAACCTACAATAGTACGCTTAAATCATTACTAATTTGAGGTGGTCCTAAACCATTATTGAAAATGTATTTTCTGCACTAGAATGCAAAAAAATTCCATTAGCCATCAAAAGAATGGAAAATACAAGTTACATGTCCAACATATGTCCATACATACATATACATACATACATACACACATATATATATATATATATATATATATATATATATATGTGGCTATACTTCTCTATGGCCAGTGTTGTTTATGGTTGTTTTCTTTTTCTCATACAGTCGTTTACTTTTTAATGCCTCTGTTTTATCATTAATCAAAGCTCTGAGTTGCCTTTACGCAGCATGTTCCAGTGCAGTAGTCTGTTACATTTGTTAAGCGTCAGCATTTTCTCCAACACCATCTCTTGCTATTTTAAGAACAGGAGCAATATGATTGTCTCTCAGTTCCTTTGCTTTTTTTCTGTCTTGTGGAATGAACTTTGTCCATGTTGTGACCCAATCTCTCTACTCTTTTTCTCAGCAGGTTACCATCAAAATGGTGGCCAGAGAGGCAAGTGGGCACAGCTACCTGGTGGCGTGCTGGCAGCCTATTCTTATCCTGATGCTGGGTACAGTGCTGTCCGGCTCTGCCACTGGCTGCCCCTCTCGCTGTGAGTGCAGTGCCCAAGAGCGCTCGGTGGTGTGTCATCGGCGGAAGCTGATCTCCCTTCCCGAGGGAATTCCCATTGACACACGACTGTTAGATCTCAGCAAGAACCGCTTGAAAGCCATCAACCCTGAGGAATTTCTCAATTACCCACACCTGGAGGAGCTACAGCTTAATGAGAACATCATTTCCCTCATTGAACCAGGGGCCTTTATCAACCTCGTTGGCTTGCGAACTCTGGGACTACGCAATAACAAGCTGAAGTTGATTCAACAGGGTGTTTTCACTGGCCTCAGTAACCTCACTCGGTTAGATATCAGTGAGAATAAAATTGTTATTTTGTTGGACAACGTGTTTCAAGACCTCTACAACCTGAAAGAGCTGGAGGTTGGGGACAACGACCTGGTGTTCATCTCTCACAGAGCTTTTCATGGCCTCAGCAGCCTCGAGCAGCTCACTATGGAAAGATGCAACCTGACCTCTGTGCCAACAGAGGCCTTCAGTCATCTTCACAACCTGATGATCCTCAGGCTGCGGCATCTGAACATCAACATCATTCGAGACTTTTCATTCAGGAGGCTTTATCGTCTCAAAGTCTTAGAGATAGCAAACTGGCCTCTTTTAGAAACCTTGACCACAAAGTCCCTCCATGGACTCAACATCACAACCTTGAGCATCACAAACTGCAATCTCACTGCCGTCCCTTACGTGGCCATTCAGCACCTGGTTTACCTTCGATTTTTCAACCTGTCCTTCAATCCGATTGAGGTTGTGGAGGGCAACAAAATGCACAATTTACTGAGGCTCCAGGCTTTTCACTTGGTCGGGGGCCGTCTAGTCAGTATCGAGCCTTATTCATTCAGAGGACTCAACTACCTTCGGGTTCTCAATGTATCCAGCAATAGTTTAAGCACTTTAGAGGAGTCTGCCTTTCACTCGGTCGGCAATCTGGAGACACTGGCTCTTCATGACAACCCCTTGGCCTGTGATTGTCGTCTCCTCTGGGTCTTTCGCCGTAGATGGAGACTTAATTTCAACCGCCAGCAGCCATCTTGTGAAATGCCAGAGTTTTTGCAGGGTAAAGAGTTTAAAGACTTCCCAGATGTTCTCCCAACAAATTATTTTACTTGTCAGAAATCTAAGATCAGAGATCACAAAGCCATTCATAGATTTGTGGACGAGGGGACCACTGTCCAATTCCCTTGCCAAGCAGATGGAGATCCCGCTCCCATGATTATGTGGCAGTCTCCAAAAAAGCAATTTATCACTACTAAAAGCATTGGCCGGCTGTCGGTGTCTTCTGATGGCACCCTAGAGGTTAGATATGCCCAAATACAAGACAATGGCACATACACATGCATTGCTGTCAATGCAGGGGGTAATGACACCCGTTTGGCTCACCTACACGTGCATAGCTACTCTCCCAATTGGCCCCATCAGCCCAATAAGACCTTTGCCTTCATCTCGAACCAGCCCAATGATAACAGTGCCAATGGAACTGGTGCGATGGATCCCTTTCCCTTCGATATGAAGACTCTCATTATCGCTACCACCATGGGGTTTATCTCTTTCTTGGGAGTGGTGCTGTTTTGTCTGGTGCTCTTGTTCCTCTGGAGTCGAGGGAAAGGCAATGCCAAGCCAAACATTGAAATTGAGTATGTGCCACGGAAAATAGATGAAGAAAGCAGCCCTGCTGAGGGATCTCACAAGATCAGTATGAAGATGATTTAAAAGACTAATCACTATTGTGTGTGCATTACGTGAATAGGTGTTCTTGACAACAGACTTACCTTGAGGGAGGAAGGAGAGTGTAATCTTTGCACCCCTTATGGAATTATAAAAAAGAACAATGTTCTGACAAAAGCCTTTAACATTTTTTTTTTTACAGACTGTACAGATCAATCATGCAGGGATTGTGTACTCAAAGGGAAAGCAGACAGGTCATTTGAGGGTTCTTAAAAATCTGTGTACTTGTTTGGGTAAGTGTTGAAAAACATAGTCCTGTTGAAATATGTGCAAAAGCCAGAATACTGAGGAACGGTATTATACCTGTCCTCTTGTCTCTTTTTCTGTACATAATGATTTCGATGTACATTGGGCAATACAATGGTTGAATGCAGCCGATCAGACGTTATTGGTTGTTGAGCCTACTGGAATGCATGTGCTATATCTAGAGACATGCAAATTGTATAGGTCTAATTAAATCACTGTAAATGTCCATTGCCAACTCTTTATAAGAGATCAATTTGTTTTAAATGATTTATTGATTAGGCTTGACAATCATTAATATCTCAAAGGTCAAGTATTAATCACTAAATATGGTTTGATGGTGTGATTTCAATTTTGACATCTTACATGGTATCATAAAGCCAGATGTAGCTTTGAATTTAAAGCCATTTGCTTTGACTGAACATGTGACAAAACTATTGGACCTGTGGTTGTACTCACACTAAACAACTATTTCATAAGACAGATCTCCTCAGTTTTATTCATCTACTGGTGAAAAGTTTACAATTTTATTGATTTAGTCATCAAAATGTTGTCAATTAGCCATGCTATAATGCATTTTCTACCAATCTCAAGAGGCAGGAGTTACTCAGTAGGTAAATGTGTAAAATAACTCTTGAAACACTTACAGTGCTGTTTTTGGGACAATGGATGGCTGTAAAACATTAAAATGACAAGCTTTTATACTTCAATGTCTTTGCTCATTTCTTTTGCTCTTCTCTGTGAATTAAACCTTGACAGCTGGTGAGGTACAGAGGAAGATTATTGCAACGCTGCTCTAATGTGCAGCTTAAACCTCCCTCACGCACCATATTACTAATCAACATTTTCTGAAAAACATATTTTCCCTTTAAATACTCATTTCAGTGTTAGTGTATAGAACACTCTCACGTTAGTGAGAGTGGATTTAAAATGTTAAATCAACCTAGGATTATAGGTTGAAACCCTAATGCATGAATCTGCTTAATTGGTAATTGGATTCAAAATACATTAGTTTTGACCCTAAAGAAAAATTTAGAGTATTGAGAATGGATACGCAAGTGTGCGATCTGCTAGGACTAGTCTACAATGACAGACTGTTGTGTATATATTTGCTCTGTTAAATAGGTTTGAGCTTCCTGCAACTCAAAGCCTGCCATTTCCCAATACTCACCACACACACACGCGCACACACACACACCCACCCCCCTATTTACACACACACACTCACACACACACACACACACACACACACACACACGCACACACACGTTTACTTAGCTATCTAAATGGGGACATTCCATAGACGTAATGGTTTTTATACTGTACAAACTGTATATTCTGTCCCCTTACACTAACCCTATCCCTAAACCTACCCATCAAAGGAGACATTCTGCATTTTTGCATATTTAAAAAAACTTTTATTACTTTATTTTTAAACCTGATTTACAAATGAGGACGTCCCTAAAGGGAGTTTTTTGGAGATTTTGTCAGGTTTTGGTCACTTCTGGGTACAAATTTGTCCCCAAAATATAGTTAAGTAGGTACACACACACACACACACACACACACACACACACACACACACACACACACACACACATACACACATACACATACACATACACACACACACACACACACACACACACACACACCCACACACTTGCCTTCTAAAGTAATCTTTAACATGTTACAACAAATCCACAAATATCCAGAGATGCTTTTGTTTTTGAATGCACTCGTTTAGACAAAGCTACCAGGGACAAAGCCACCACACAAATCAGGATAGGACCAACCTGACAACCCATCATCTCTCACAGGAGCATAATGGAAATAGTATCAGGTGGAGTCTAAGCACAAAGCCCTCATGTTTAAATGGGAAACAATAGTTGTGTAAGATTATCTCCCTGTCCTTTTTATATGACTTCCAAACAGTAGACCAAGCTCCACAGCACTTTAATAATGAGCAAATACAACAGCAAGGGAGGGAGTGGGAGTGGTGAACATTAATAAGAGAGGAAGTGGAGCATGCAGACACCAGAGAGAAGAAAGGCAAAAGAGAAAAATTGGGATTAATAATATTTAGTGAAATAAGACCAATAAGAACAAAGCCAAATAATAGAATAAAGGAAATATCACTTCAATTTTAATTCATATTGTAGTTAGGCTCAGTTACTAAATATTTTAGCCAGCTTTATATTAACCTGAATTAATTTTTTTTTTGAATTTTTGAATAACACAGCCTCCATGTGTTATTCAAAAATTCAAAAATGATTAATTCAGGTTAATATAAAGCTGGCTAAAATATTTAGTAACTGAGCCTAACTCCAATATGAATTAAAATTGAAGTGATATTTCCTCTCTATTGGATTACTTTAGGAACTATTTTGTCTTTTTTGCTATTTATGTGTTCTACCTCTTTGACCTTGTGTCTGGAGGTTTCAGAACAGTTTTTGTAAATGGTTTCACACTACAATTGTGTTTTCTTTGAAACTATTTTCACACATAAATTTCACCAATAATTTCAAAGAAACGTCAAAGAACACATTGGAATAAAGGTGAAATTTAGAAGAGGAATGACCAAAATAGGTAAATTCTTGTCACATGTCCAATAAACGTTTTATTTTATTTTATTTACAGCTGTTTTTTCTACAGTGCTGAATTAACAGTCTAGAGACCAACATATCTGAACAAATTTGCACAAAGTCTCACTTCATCATAATTAAGATCTCTGCCATTGTAATATTACTATTAAAATGTTTGTCAATCCTACAGAATACAATCTAACATTGAGCTGTGACCTCTGTAAGGTAAGTGTTTCTGTAATATAAGGGGAAGGGAACATCTTTTATTATGTCAGATTATGCCACTTTATTCATCATGTGAGTGTATTCACCCTCAGACTTATAAAGAACTTGTTCATCTGTCAGGTCACAGTGATAGGATGATGGCTACATGCAATTTTGGATGGGTAAAAAAAAAAAGTCAAACTATCCTGACATGATTTGTTAAAAGGGGGGTTAATGACTTGGCATTTAATTTGACTTGATTTGATTTGCATTAGATGTATTCTGCAAGGAACATACATTATATAATATTTATAACAGGAAAAAGTGAACTTCACATTGTTTGACTGAATCTTTTGACAGACCTTGTTTTTCATAATGTAGGATTTGTGGGCGAACCAAACACAAATTAATTTTCCAGATGATTCGTTCAAGCATAATTTCAAACAAAACTCAACACCTCAGATCCCAAATCACCAGAATCCAGAACTATAAAATCCAGGCTCCAGCCAGTCTACACTAACCAACGAAAAACCCCAGCTAAGAACTTTACAGCCATGCAAGCTTCAAGCTAAAGGAAGAACGTGTCAATGTTAGATAGTTTGGAAGAGACTGATTGGTTCAGAGATGGCACAGTTTACCCACCAAGATAATGGCAGAGGTTGTTTGATCCCAAGACAAAGGATTTAAAACAGACCTTCTTCTTCTTAATGACCTCTGAACCACCCCACAGTTGAAATCTCTTAAAACCTTTACATATACAAATACATAAAATCATCCCAAAACAATTACTGATCAAATGTCGTTCATTTACATAATTCTATATTGTGTCTAAAACCTATATATGTGTCTATTATGCTTAGATCACATATAAGTCATGTAATGGTTACATAACTATTAGATGTTTGAATGAAAGTGTGTCTTGTTTCCTATCAGTGCGATCGTATGTTTACAATTATGAAGATGTCTTGATTGAAATCTGTGTAAAATGTTTTGTATTCTTATAATAGGAATCATGTCTAAACTGTACCCTCTGAACTCTCTGCTAGAGCTGGAGAGTAAAGTGATCCCAGATAATGCATGATTTCTGACGAGAGGTGCCTAATTGATCAGAACTAATCCAGGATGCTGGACAAATATTTGAGTTTAAAATCTTAAGACCCGAACAAAGCCTTAGAGTTTAGCTAGAGAAGACTCCAGAATGCATTAATAGATTTACAGACGATCATGGAGAAGCCATGACAGAGTAACCAGACAGACGAGTAACCATGTAGACGAGCAGACAAAAGAACCCCAAATCAAGATCAGAAGAACAAGGGTTAAACAGCTTCATTCAAGCCATCTAGCTTCTTCTAAGTTTTCTTTTCCATTAAGAGTCTCAGTTCTAAGATTTGCTGCAAAGTTTCGGTTAAATGATTTGACTGCAAAGCCGCTTCCAACTTCAGAGACTTTCCATCTATCCGCCAACACACCACTTGATTGGCCACCCAAGACATCCATCCAGGCATGGCCAATCTTTGACAGACAAAAGGGAATTCCCAAAAGGAATGCAAAGACAAGTAGCCTCCAGGAGGTGCTTTGATATAAAATCTCACTCTTAAAACTAATTATTTCCTTACTATCTTTCTTTCTGCAACTCATATGAGTGTGTGTGTGTGTGTGTGTGTGTGTGTGTGTGTGTGTGTGTGTGTGTGTGTGTGTGTGTGTGTGTGTGTGTGTGTGTGTGTGCGTGTTTGTACGTGCGTAGTTTTATGTGTTAGAATAATCAATAAAGTCGTGTTTGTATTTTAAAGATAAGTGTTATGTGCTTGTATTATGTGCTTATGTCTTAAACTGCTATAATAACTATTGACTGTGAAAATTGTGCAATGATATTTAGAGTTAAGACCACTTTTAGCCATTAGCTATTTTGCTCTCAATCACCTTCAGCCTATTTTTCTGTAACAAGTGTTGCACAGAACAAGTTTTGAAAGGTAAATGTCATGGGTTAATAATTTCAGTATTTCAAGTATAAGTATAAAAATTCAGTTCAAGAAACACTGAGTGATACTACCTACCCTACATGAATGTTACCATGGGACTGAAATAATGTAGCACTTAAGCTTTGTAACAATGCATGATTATTTTAGGAAGCTGTAGCCACATATGATTGTTTAAAAAAATGGCCATTGAAAAAGAAAAACAATACATTTGACAATAATCTGAATATCGAGGGATACATCTCATGGATTATCTCTAGTGTTTACCAACCTGATACTTCGGGCCTGAGATGGGAAACTATAATTTATTGTAAGCTTAGAAGTAACCTTCTCAAATTTAAGTGTTTTTCCTGAAGGTTTTGGTTGTTTTTTGGAGTTGGTTACACTTTATTTTAAGGTGACATATACATTGTACTTACTCAAATAAGTACCGAGTAATAATAATTAACTACACTTGTAGTTAAGCATAATTAAATTTTAGTACATGTACATGTACTTAAAATATGTCACCTTAAAATAAAGTGTTACCCTGGACAGGGTTACCAGGGCCTGGGGTCTCCCTTATATGAAAATATAATATGTTAAATATGTCCCACTGAGATATTTACATAGATTCTTTATGGGTAATACAAAAAAAAAAGATGGCATTATGTTATCACGTGCATCCCTTCATATTTCATGTTAATGTGTTTCAAATTAAGGTACAATGCAATCAAATTGAAAGTTCTCTAAATTCAAAATTTAAATGTCTGGTAATTTTTCAAATTGAAAAACTCCTAGCATATCACTCATGAGCAAGAACAGTCGTTCCTCTCATCACTGCATATCCGCGTTCCAGGCTATCAGCAATATGCATTTATCAAATATGGAGCTGATGGTTAAGGTCATTTTGAATTATTTGAATACATTTCTTATTTTCCAGTCTGTTTAACTTTGGCATGCAGGCACCGAGCAACAGCATACAGCACTATAAAGCATGGTAGACTTCCATTAAGTGTTTACTACATCTCAAGAAATCATAATAAACTAGAAGGGATGCTGTATGTTGCACAGCAGAACTATTATAATGACATACTATCAGATGAAGTTTGGCCAAAAGATATAGATTAAGAAATGACAGTGTGATTTTCTGTCGCCAACCCTTCCATGAGCAGCTAACAGAATCAATCAAGCTTGGAGAAGTAGATGTATGGGGAGTGAATTAATCTGGCATTGTGGTCTTGCTCTTATTGCATAAAGCTGCTAGGAGAATGGCTCCCTCACCGATTGGTTTTATTTGTAATGCAGCCGCTCTGGTGGGATCAAGTGGAGTAATTTTGTAATGTTTGCAAACAGCCAGGAGCTGCCATCTCGTGAATAAAATAAAGGCCAAGCGGTGTCACTCTTCTTGAGGCATTACCTATGAGTCACATGATGGACATGTCTCTGCGTATTTGGTGTCTTTTGAAGCCAAGTCCCCAGGGTAAACTCTCTATACAGCTGTTGTACTCAATAATGTCTGATCATTTCTTTTCAATTAACTCCACCGATCAAACTTGGCTCTTAGATTACTAATCAATTTAGCCATGGTGAAGCAGGAAGAGAGCCTTGCAGCAGAGGAGAGTAATTACAAGCAGATTGGCTACTGTTGAGAGCCAATGACACAAAGTGTCTGTGTGATGGAGGAGGATAGCACTCATCAGGGTCTCACAGGCTCACCACATGGGTTCACTGTTCCCAGTGCACTCTCTTTACATAATGCTTTATAGTCAGGGACACCTTAAGAGTACTAGTCAGAAGCGGTTTAAGTTAAAGTTTGATGCTCATTGTGTGGATCCTGATTATATTTGGAATTCTGGTTGTAAAAAAATGTCACTCTTTTAAGAAGATTTTTGCTTGTTTGTAAAAACAAATAATTAAAAAATAATAATAATTTGATTATGGTTCATATTTTGATTAAAGTTTCCATTATAATTAATTCAGTGTTACCATCAAACCTCACTATGCTAAACTAAGCAATGAACAATATATATATACAGTATATTCATTTTTAAAAAGAGGCTGAAAACATAACTATTGTCCCAGGCGTTTTGATTTAATTTCAGTATTGTTTTATTGTCTGTCTTCTGTTTAGTTTCATTCTGTTTTCTATTTAATTTTCCTTACTCTGTTCAGTACTTTGGTCTGCAATGCACTGCACAATGCACTGGGCATAATTTCCACCAAATGTGCTTATATTCTTGAGTGCAGAGCAGTTTTTAGTAATGATTCACTGAGTGAGATCTGATTCAAACTGATACGATCACTGGGCGATGAAGGGCGCTGTGGGAAAGGGGATGCCACATGAAGTGTTACACTTAATTGTGAAGGGTACTTGTGAATGTCACTTCAAGGATGTAACCTTTGGTAACACTTTACATTCTCATTAGTTAAGCTTGTTAATGTATTAAGGAGCAATATATTTGTTACAGTATTTATTAATCTTTGTTAACTTTAGTTAATAAAATAAAACTGTTAATTGTTGGTTTATGTTAACACAGGTCCATTAAATAATATTTTTTTTATTTCAATAATGTATTAGTTAGCATACATGTTGAAATTAACATTATTTAGGTTAATAAATGTTTAAGACGTATTTTTGAGATGGTATTGTCTTCCTTTTTGGATGTATAGCCAATCGGAGTGAAAAAGTTTGTAGAATAAAAAAAAGGTAAAGATTACGGGTACACATTAATATTTTTTTGATTTTTTTAAAATAGCATAAATCATTCATACTAAACACTGCAACATTCTGTAAAAAAAGAGAGAGAGAAAAAAAGAATTGTCCATGTTGATTTCATGATGACTTGGAGTGTCATTTTGTCACCTTGGAATTATAAGGTTCTATCAGACATTTTTGTAAAAATTGTGTTATTCACATATTCTTATTCTGTGACAACTTATTTACATGATGTGATGATTTTTTTTTACATTGTGTACATGAAAACAAAAAGGGTTTTATTGAAAGGAATGCAAAAACTTTGAAGCTAAATATCTCAAAACCGCTCAGAATTTAGATAATTCTCAGAACCTTATAATTCCATGGCGATTTGTGATCAAGTGACCGGCAAGCCTGCGCATTTAGTTTGTACGCTAAATGGGAGAAGAGTTCATGCATAAATAGAATAATTCAAGATTATTTGTTTTGTTGAGATATATTCAGTGGTGGAAAGAGTACTGAAAAAACATACTCAAGTAAAAGTACCATTACATTCTCATTACATTACAAAAAATGTAGTGTGAGTAGAGTAAAAAGTACTTGTCCAAAAATCTACTTGAGTAAGAGTAAAAAAGTAGCTTATTTAAAAGTACTCATGAGTAGTGAGTACTGAGCTTCGGATTCTACCCCTTATAATAAACACTGTGCACTACAATTTATAAATTTTAAAAAAAATTGCACATAGGCCTACTGTAATTCACATTATATTTTGTTCTTTGTCAGAAAGATTGAAGAATATCTATCATCCATCTTTTTAAAATGCATCAAATCAGTAAATATTACAGTACATACAGTACATATAATCAGTATTATTTGGGGGGGAGCATTTAAAATTAGGCGAAAGGCCACTGGGCTTGAGCATGCTATTGTTGCACATCAAATATTCATAACTGTGCAAAGAATTCAAAAACCTTTAGAAACTCATATGATAGTTCAGCATCACACATCATGAGATGGGTTAAATAGAAAGATTAAAAAATACCCAATTTCTCTCCAAAACGGTACCAATGTTATTGTTTTGATAAATGAGAATCACTAATAATATCAGATTACCTCACCTAATGCACTGAAAAAGGCTAAGATAGTGAGCTAACACTAATTACACACTTTAATTCCATGATATTAAATATGTTATAATTTAAACGTAAATGCACATTGTTCTAGAAGGGTGGCATCATCCCTTACATTTTACACGTCTACATTTACTCACATTGTAATGCTGATAATATAATTTGTAAGGAAAATTGTGCATTAAATAGGGAAGTTATATCCAGGAAACTTTTACAAAAGGAAAACAAACACACACACACACACACACACACACACACAAATGCATGTCTCTTTGTAGTCTTGGCGAAGCTGTTTTATCAGCAGCATCCACACACAAAAAACAAAAGTTGAACATGAAAAATGTTTTTCCGCAAGTGCACTTGCCATATGTAGTATAATGGATCAATAAAAAAAACGTTGTTTATTAACGAGCTGTAGTCACGCACTGACAGAAATGCAGTTCAAGTTAACGCCATGGTTCATAGAGTGCACTGATTCTGAATCTGGCGGTATGGCGAGCGCGAGACGCGGCAGTGCACAGATCATGACGCGCGTCTCTATAACGTTATTGTGAAGTAAATGGGAGCGGGAATTTACCGCATTATGAACTCGTCACGCAATACCCCCAACCTCAGACCAAATGTTAGGCCCTGTAGACAGGCCAGCCTATATAAGTATCATATTAAGCAGAAATGTACCTTAGCATATTAAGAGGAAGACGCTGATATCTGGATTGAATTGATGCGTGAAGAATGCACTTCCACAGCAGTCACAAGTAAGAGCAGGAATAGGCGGTTAAAGTTCTCTATGCTTAATTTGATTTGATGATAGTCACGAGACCGATTAGCATACTCGATCCAATCACGTTGATGGATGAATATAAAACAAAATTAAAACAAGCATGTAACAAGTAAGGACCACAAACAGAAGGAAAATAGCGGAGAAAAAGTACATCACTTAAAATGTACTCAAGTAAAAATAAAATGACAAAATTGTTAAACTACTCAAAAAAGTACAATTTCTGAAAAAAACTACTTAATTACAGTAACGTGAGTATTTGTAATTCGTTACTTCACACCCCTGGATATATTACACTTACTTTATGCATTTTATTTGTAGTTTAAATAAGTTTTGTAAGTAAGAAATGTATTTAATAGAAGATTTTGAGAGTTGAGACAAGGCATGGAACATATATATATGATAATCGAAGAAAATATCTCAGCCAGGAGGACATCTGGTACTCACAAACTATAAAAGGGGAACAAAATATCAAAAATGGTATCCTCTTGTAGAGCAAGAAAATTCACGTCCAGGCACTCATAACATAGTTAGATAAAAAAGCCTACAGGGCTACATCTTAAAAAACACTAAGGCATATCAGTCCAAGCCTCTGACAAAGACCTGTTTGGGCTAAGATGTAGCCCTGTCTTACAATAAAGTATTTTTGCCTTTCTAACTATGTGAGTGCCTGGCTGTGGATTTTCTTGCTCTACAACAGGATCAACCTATACTTTTTGATACATATCATTTTGTAGGGCTAAGGGATGTTCACTTTCCATTGGATTTTGCCTACTGACATGCCAGTTTGTGAATATTTTTGATTGACTCATAAAACTCTGTTGTTCAACCTTTGCTTAAGAAACAAGGTTTGAATGAAGGTTGTTTTAATAATTATCGACCAGCCTCTACGCTATCATTCCAGTCAAAGCTGTTAGAGAAAGTTGTGTCTCAATTGATCTTGTTTTTAAATTCAGCCAAAGTATTGGAACCTTTTCCAATCTGGTTTTACTGCTTATCATAGCACAGAGTCTGCTTTGCTAATGGTGTCCAATGAAATTTTACTTGCGGTTAATGCTGGTAAAAATACTGTTTTGCTGCTGCTAAATCTTACAGCTGCCTTTGATACTGTAGATCATGAAGTACTTTGGTGTTTAGAGCATTTGATTGGTATCAAGGGTACCGCCTTAAAATGTTTCAACTCATATCTTAGAGACAGGTCCTTTTCTGTAGTGCAGAGTAAATTTTCCTCATCGTCAGCCCCTATTATTAGCGGTGTACCTCAGGGCTCCATTCTGGGCCCGCTTCTCTGTAGCTTATATATGCGTCCGTTGGGGAATATTATTAGGGGCACAATGTCTCTTTTCATTTATATGCAGATGATACCCAGTTGCACATTTCGTTGAAAGCTGGTGACTCCATTAACCATTGTTTGACTGTCTTGGCGATATTAAGAAATGGTTAACAAATAACTTTCTCCACCTTAATGAGGACAAAAGGGAAATAATAGTTTGTGGTCCCCCGAGATTGAGAGGTGGTCTCATAAATGAGCTTAGCAATCATTTCCCCTCAATTTCCTCCCAGGTTAGGAACCTTGGTATCATCCTGGACTCAGAATTATGTTTAACCAAGGAAATTAATTTGGTCGTTAAGAGCAGTAATCAGTTACGGATTATTTCTAAACTTAAAACATTTTTGTCTTTCCAAGATTTGGAGAAAGTAATTCATGCTTTTATAACATCTCGTTTAGATGTAATTACTGTAATTCATTGTCGTTGGATTCTCCCTTGCTCGCCTTCAGATGGTTCAAAATGCAGCTACAAGGGTGTTGACCAGGGCAAAGAAATATGACCATGTCACCCCAATTTAAGCAACGCTCAATTGGCTCCCGGTCCATTTTAGTATCCAGATTAAAATTATGTTGTTTGTTTTTAAAGCTCTTAATGATCACTCTCCTTTTTATCTTAAAGATCTTCTTACTCCACATTGTTCTAGCAGATTGTTAAGATCTTCTGACAGGTTTCTACTGTATGTCCCTCGAGTTTAAAAACTAAGGGTGATACAACTTTTTCAGTCGCTGCCCCTCGTTTATGGAATCAACTGCCACATATGTCTTCCACCTTCTATTATCATTTTTAAAAGAGCCTGAAAACGTATCTCTTCTCCCAGGTATTTTAATTAAATTTTAGTTTTGTTTTATTGTCTGTCTTTTATTTAGTTTTATTCTGTTTTCTATTTAATTTCCCTTACTCTGTTCAGCACTTTGGTCAGCTTTAACACTGTAACAAATCGCTGTAAAATTTATAGCAACTTACTGGCAATTTTGGTTGCCAGTAAGCCTGTAAATTTACAAGAGTACTGTAAATCATAAACTACAATTATACTGTAAAATTATCCAGCACACATGTAAAACCAGCAAAACAAGAGCAGCTGTGAATTTACAGTTCTTTAATGTAATATTTACAGTATGTTACAGTTATTAATAATGCACTGAATAACTGAGATACACCTGAGATAACTCATTTCATTAGCCCGAACTGATTGGTCAATTGCCATTAAATATTTATAAGTGAGCTTATTTTATTGGAGTCCACTAAGAAAAAGACTTAACTAGAAACACCAATTTAACTAAATCCTACTAGTTGTCAAGAGCACACATGAATGAGTTGAAGAATTTAACAAAAAGATCATCAATGCATCAGCAACTACACAGTCACTGCCTTTACATAACATGCAGCATCATCAGTGTTTCTCTGCTCATCCTGAACTAAAGCACGGGCTCTACTCTTCAGCACAAAGGTGAACCACAAAACTCAACTCGAAAAATGCTTTAAATCCCAACAGAACATTAAACACTAACAGATCTTCACTATAGCATTATGTGCAACAACACATTAAATCACATAAAGTCACTCACAGAATTGTTCTTTTTTTTGTTTAGTAAATTTGAGATTGACGAGAGATTTTACTGTAAACAACTGACCTTTCACAGCCTTAGATGAAATCAACTGAAGATAAAAGAAGACATTAAATCTCCCAAGATCTCAGCAGAGGATTTAACAATCCACATTACCAGCTTCACTTATTACTAACCAGATTTACATTATTTCTGTCATAATCAGACTAATTATTGAGAGATAACAGAGGTTTAGATGTTGATGATTTATTGAAAATATTTAATAATCGTAATCAGTGTTCACTTTAGTTGGGCTCTTGACTCTTCCTTTTTTTAACATTAGTTTTTCTCTGGCTGCTATAACCATATCTATATAAGACAAATTTGTTATGGCAATAAAAGCCAAGGAAAAATAGGATCAGGTTTTGATAGTTGTGTATTGATGATGGCCTTATCAACATTTAGTGGCCTAATCTGCTGATCTTGACCAGTCTATTCTCTGATTATGAAGGCGAGGTTGTTATAGAATTTACCTTATTGATTGTAATAGTCCTGTGACTCTACAGCATGATGTTCAGCTGTGACATTACCAGGTAATGTGGGGGTTTTAAATATATACAATTCACAAAAACTTTAAAGTTACTGGAAGACATAAGGGTTTCACTTCATTTGGTTGGTCTCTTTAACACATTCTGTTGACTATAAGTAACGTTGCACCTACATGTCTACTACCTCTCACTAGAGTGTTAGTAGAGTATTAGTAGACTGGTAGGGTTAGGGTTAGAATAAGTTGACATGTAGTTGCATAGTTACTTATAGTCAGTACTGTCTGTTGGAGGAGCATCACAATAAAGAGTTATCAGATATTAAGCAGACAGTGCACTAATACTCTAATGAGAGTTAGTTGACATGTAGTTGCAAAGTTACTTATAGTCACCAGAATGTGTTAAAGGGACCATCAAAATAAAGTGTTACCGACATAAGAACCAAAATTCTAAAATGTTACATAAAAAACAACAACACAAATAAAAGCACATGGTAAGAATAAAGTAAAATAAGACAATTCAGCTGCATAATCTATACATGCTGCAATGCATGCTGGGAGTGCTGTACTGTAGTGGTACCCAGCATGCATTGTGACATGAAGCTTTTCATTTGAGTGTCACCATTGTTGAGATTCATATGCTGATTGTTGAACTCTGTGTATGAGAAAATAACATGGTGTTTTAAAACTTTCTATGTATAATTTTAAAAAATTGTTCAAATTATAACAATGCTGTTGGATTTCCTAGTGTAAAATAACAGGACTTTTATAATCCATAATACAGAAAGACCCACACAATAAGAGTTTAGACTTTATATGATATGACATGCTGCTGACTTGCTATAACTATTGAGCTTTATAAACACACAGGTAAAACAACCACAGATAAACTAATGTTTAATTGTCAAGGGCAAGAGCCCAACTAAAGCCAACACTTATCACCATCATGGTGACTGCAAAATAAACATCTAAACCTCTGTTAATTCTCAAAAAGAACCTCTAATTATGACAGAAATAAAGTCAATCTGGTTAGAAATATGTGAAGCTGGTAATGCTGTTTGTGGAGATCTTGTGAGGCTGAGATCTGGAGAGATTTGTGTAGCTTTAGTTGATTTCACCTGAGGCTGTGGCTGGAAGCCAGTAGTTTACTGTAAAATCTAAGTCAAATGTACTAAACAAAATAAGTTATTTTCAGTGAATGTATTTATGTGAACATAAATGTGAAATGTGAATATATATTTATGTGAATGACTGCTTAGGAGTGTAAATGTTGAAATTAAGTGTTATTTAATGTGTTTTTGCACATAATGCTATAGTGAAGATCTATTAGTGTTTAATGTTCTGTTGGGATTTAAAGCATTTCTATTGAGTTTTGTGGTTCACCATTGTGCTGAAGAGTAGAGCCCGTGCTTCAGTTCAGGATGAGCAGAGAAACACCAATGATATGCTACATGTTGCTTTATGTAAAGGCAGTGACTGATTAGTTGCTGATTCATTGATGATATTTTTGTTAAGTTCTTCGCCTCGTATATGTGTGCTGTTGTTAACACTTATCTACAAAAGGATTGAGTTCAATTGATGTTTTGTTAACTCATGTAAAATAATTTTATTTTTTTAGGAACATTCTTTTTTTAGTGGACTCAAATGAAATGAGATCACAGTATATGAAATGGCAATTGACCAATTTAAGATAATCGGTTTCCTAAAATGAAATGAGTTTACACAGGTTTTAATTCATTCTGTAAAGATTACAGTAAATAACTCTAAATTCACAGCTGTTATTGTTTTGCTGCTTTTACAGTTGTGCTGTATTTTTACAGTTTAATTGTAGTTGATGATTTACGGTAATCTTGTAAATTGCTGTTAATTTTACAGTAAATTCTTTACAGTCTATGCTATATAAATAAAATTTACTTTGCATTTGCATGTGGAGGAAACAATGGAGCACAGTCTACAGATGTAATCTAACTAACGCCACCTCATGAGATGATATCTGATGCAACCACATATGGATGTGCACAAACTTTAGATTTTCAGATTAGCCTATTTTTGCAGTCTGAAGCCTAATGTCACCTCACTGGAACAGACTTTTTGCATCATCAACTGACTTCACAGCAATGTACTGGGCATAATTTCCACCAAATGTGCTTTCAGAGCGCTTACATTCTTGAGTGCACAGCAGTTTTCATCCAGGTGGCACATTGGCTCTTATATTAGATTACAGGGTGAGTACTGGCAACCATCGACATGCAGAAGTGGTATTTAACCATAGCAGAGTACTAAGTGAGGAGGCGAAATATGAATTAATGGAACCGCTTCCATTTAGTTAACAGCAGTAAGTAATCAAGTAATTCATATGCTTTTCCTCTCTGATAGGTGCTGCCAGCGGTGTCTGTGCTGCATAAGAAGATGACAGACCTTTGATGCCAGCTTGGGTATGATTAGGAGGACTATCATACCAAAATGCCAGCTGCTGTGACTTTCTACAAGAGCAATCACCAACACTATTGTTGGGACCGAATGAACATGCCATAAACCAATAGTTTAAATCTACCTTCTTTTTTTTAGCACGGAAGGAATTTATTTCCTGAACAAGACTTCCAATTCATTAGACACCATAGGTAAATAACTGCAAAAATAAAGAACGCTAAAACTATTTGCGCTACAAACCAGTGTGTTTATGATAATCAATCAATCAATAGCACGTTCAATTTTACCTCATTCTTTTCTTTAAGTCCACATGCACACCGAAACAAACACGAGTAAATGGTCTTTGTGATCCATTGCCACATAAAACATGTGAAAGGAAATGGAAGGTAAAACAAAAGGAAAGAGAGAGAAAAATGTTTTATGGTTTCTTTTAATTAACAGTACATTATCATTCACTGTACACTAATTAGAGCAGTGAGGGTGCTGGAGAGGCTCTCAGCTTTAGTTAAGATGAACTAAAACACACAATTAAAGGCAGTCCTTGCACGGTCATTTCCAAGGGGCATAATGAAAACTCTGCACACAGCTCAGAAGCACTTTGTAAATCTCCTGTGGCTACATAACTACTCTACTCCATCCACTACAGTTAACATACACCAAACTATATGCTTTTTAAAGGCAGGGCCATCAAGCATGTACAATTCAATGCACAGTTAAATCCAAAAATTTCAACAGTTTTTCAAAAGTCAAAATTTGCAACAATCTGCAAGTTATGGACTGTCTGACAATAAGTCTAGTTTATTTTCCACATGTACACAGTGCAACCAATTATGTTGTATTGTAACACTATTACACCAGCCAGAAGAAAATAATTTAAAAGGAAAAGAGTAAGAGTTAAAGATAACACTAATCACCATAGTGGTGATTTCACATGAATAACTTTTACACAATCAAATCATTTTACAAATTCTTTACAATATGTTGTTGCTGTTGATTGTGTTGTTGCAGAAGCTGGATTGGTTTATTGAGTCAGCCAGAATTGTTGGAGTTGCTCTAAAGATTTACGGCTGAAGCATTAAGATTTCTGCTGACATAAAACAAAGAACATTCCATCAGATTTCTTGAGGAACTGCCATGGAATTACTTGTGTGAGGATTTAAACCACAAATAAGATCATCTCAATTGACGTTATTGCTTTTGAATAGCTGAAGAAAGTATTCTTTTAACTCTTTTTTGGATATCCATATCCTCAACACTATGGCATATTTAAAGCAGTTGTTTAAATATAGATTTACTGTCATCTATCCTCATGATGATGACGACATTCTTCTGTAGAAGAAATCAAAACAGATCAAAAGCACTGAAAATCTTGTACTGACAGCTGAATTAAACACAGACAATCCACTGAGATTCAACATCATGGTATTGTATGTCCAGGACTGTCTGGATTCCAATAATTTGTTGAGGATCCAATTTCATTTGTATAATAACCATTGTGGTTTAATGCAAATGGGGCGTAGAGGTTGAGTGCAAGAGATGAGTATACTCCCGCTCATGCACTCCCCTTAAAATGGACAATATAAGAAAAATGAATACATTAACCTTTCCTGCCTTTGTTTTTATTCTGCTGCTTGATAATTTAAAATGAAGTAACAGTGGTCAGCAATATTAGCAGCCCTGGAACCAAGGCAAACAACCTGATTACCTGACTCCAATCAGCCTTTAAAGGGGTCATCGGATGCCCATTTTCCACAAGTTGGTATGATTCTTTAAGGTCTTCCTGTAAAGTATGTAACATAATTTGGTTTAAATTACTTAATGGTTGTGTAAAATAACACCTCCTCAACACCTCCTATTTACCTCCTCAAAAACAGCTCTGTTCACAGCGACCCTTTTCGGTGCATGTCTCTTTAAATGATAATAAATGATAATGTGCAACTGCTCACCCCACCCCTCTCTTCCATGGGGATTGTTGACACAAGACACATAAAGTTTTGCCTATACAAATGGCTGAGAGCAGAAATATGCTAATTTGGAACAGTCCGTCATCTGTCGTGGGCGGAGCATGAGCAGTATGACATTGAATATTGAGAGTTTTAGGCTTTTTGAGGATTAAAAAAAAAAGGAGTGAATGGATTTTTTCATTGTATGGTGGTTGTGTCCACACTCCAAAGACACATTTATATGCAAATTTTGCATCCGATGACCCCTTTAAGCAAGAAAATATACTGGTACAAAGGGAATGCATTAGGAAAAATAGATGGTTAAAAAATAGAAAAAAAAAGAAGTAGTCGTCAGTCATCATGCTGTATGAATAAAAGGCCAGTGCTTTTCAAGCTGTGGGAGACAACAGAAAGTTCCAGCAGCCATTTCAGATGGCCTCACAAAATCACACAAAGAAGTGTTAGAAGCGACTTATCCAGCGGGAAATGGGTTTTTGTTGAGCAGACCTTTTTTGAGCAGCTACGCTTGTGCCAGTTCCTTTCTTTTGACCGCATCCCTCATTATGAAGCATCTTGCATCAAAAGTCCTGTCTGTCACATGATAACCTGCTGAAAAAGCTAGATATCCATAAAACAAATCAAGCTGCAGACAACATTTAAACACTTAAATTCTCAGATTAAAAAAGGAGAATCAGAAGTGACTTCAGTTTCAGTGTCCATTCACCAACACAAAATCATTAAAGGGGACCTATAATGCAAACTTTATTTTTTTATAAGGTGTTTGAACACCAATGTGTGCCCGCAGTGTGTGAAAACAACCAGCCTATAATGGTAAAAATCCACTCGCTTTTGTTTTTATAAATCCCATAAATCAAAAGCAGTCTTTTTAAACGTGCTGATTCAGATTACCCCCCTATAATTCCGTCATTGTAGGGAGAAGCCCCACCCACAGCCAGTGACGATCTGCCCTATCAACACAGACACAGCCCTGAGTGAGAAGACCAGAGTCCTCCATTTGTGTATCCTCGCTGTAGCAGCTGGAGTTGTACAAGGTCTGCGCCAAAGGTCTGCATTTCAAGTGTTGTGTTTTGGGATGTACCAATGCACATAAGAGTCTCCATGGTGTAACGACTGAGACCAATCAGACACAGTTATTTGTTATGGTAAACAAATAACATTTAAAACTCACTCTGGGACCTGTGGCCCCCATCCCCCAACAAGGGCAAGAAGGGTCTTTGGTCACCCTGACTACGATCAGATAAGTTTGTTTTATTGCTGTTAAAAATGCGGTTATAATTCAATTAAACTTTATTCGCCACGTAAACAAATACTAGGAATTGGATTTGGTCTTCTCCATGCAGGCAACACACAATAAAACGAAAAGACAAGAAAACAAGGACAAAAACACAATGCAAGAACAAAGACATTATGAGCAATACGTTAATATAATATAAATAGTCCAGGTTTAAGAGTCATTTAGGAGGGCAATTGCTTGGGGGAAAAAACTGTGGCAGTGGCGAGATGTTTAGCCAAAATGGTCCTATACCGCTTTCCAGAGGGGAGAAGATTAAACAGTCTATTGGCAGGATGAGAGGGGTTGGCCGCAATCTTCACAGCTTTGTTAATGGACCTGGAACTGTGCTGGTCCCTGATGGAGGGCAAGAGGCAGCCGATGATTCGCTCTGCTGCCCGGACGACTCTTTGTAGCCTGGCTTTTGCACGGGCGGACGCAGAGGAAAACCAGACCGTGTGGGAAGATGTTAGCACACTCTCAATGACCGCTCTGTAGAATTGTACCATGATGGAGGGACTGAACAGTAAACCTTTCAGGCGGCGGAGGAAGAACAGGCGCTGCTGGCCTTTCTTCACTAGCAGGGAAATGTTATTGTCCCATTTGAGTGTGTTAGTGATGGCTGTGCCCAGGAACTTAAAGTGCTCTACCACAGTCACAGATGAGTTGTTAATAACCAGAGGAAGATGAAACAGGGGCTTTTTGCGGAAGTCCACTATCATCTCCACTGTTTTATTCATGTTAAGCTCCAGGTTACTGACTGCACACCAGGACTCCAGGAGACTGACCTCTCTGCGGTAGGCTGACTCATCGTTGTTGTTGGAGATGAGGCCTATTATGGTGGTATCGTCCACATATTTTATGGTTTTGACAGAAGAGTCTCCAGAAGTGCAGTCATTGGTGTACAGTGAGAATAGCAAAGGGGACAGCACACAACCCTGGGGGGCACCAGTGTTAACTGTGCGGGGCTGTGAGAGATGTAGGCCCAACCTAGACAAAGTGGCCCTCATTTATCAAAAGTGCGTACACCAAATTTCCAGTGTACACCTGGCGTACACCCAAAATCACGGTGACTTTGAGATTTATCAATATGGACGTTGGCGTACGGCACACTCAAATCCTACGCCAGCTCAGGAGGTGGTGTACGCACGTTCTGAGTTAGTGCGGAAATGCGCAGTGAAACAATTCCTAACACCACAAAACACTCTGACAAACTAAAAGATATATATATATATATGATATATTATGACCCACTGTAAAAAAAAACAACAACATAGTAATTATAAACTTCAGTGTTTATTTTTGTGCAACATGGACTTCAATGTTTAGTTTGTGTGACTTTACCAAAGCATTTGATTTGTAGGCATATGTATTCCTTCAGTTGCGAACCTGTGCGCTTTAACTGACGTTTCAGGGTTAGGTCCGGCAGGTGCGCACGGACTGGGTTCAGTAATGAAAGGCTTTCAATGACCAAAAAATAATTCAGACTGACAAAATAATAAAAATGACATTCTTCTTCTAAATAACAATAAGTGTTATTAATAATAAAAATCATAATAATAAGTATATTACAAATTGTCATGCAATTATTAATGTGAATGAATGGTACTCCACATCACATCATCATCACTATTGTACACCCCAATACAAGTGACGTGATACGAAATTAAATGCGAATTGTTTCAAAACACGTGCTGTAAAACAAATGCATTGTGATAGGTCATTTCGGCTCCACGTCGGAGAAGTTTCTATTCTTTGCCGTCTTCCGTGTGTCCATGGCGTAAAATGAGGGCGTGGGGGAAGCGGAGACTTGAATATATAGGGGCGTGTTATTCTAATGACGATCGTTTTCAGCCGCAGCATTTATCAAGGGCAGGTCTTGCGTACACCTGGATTTCAAAGGTACGCACAGCTTCATAAATCAGGCGGTGAGAGGAGTGTAAGCATAATCTTACGCCAACATATACGCCCGTTTCTACGCAAGAATGATAAATGAGGGCCACTGAGTCCTGTTGGTAAGGAAGTCCATGAGCAGAGGAGGGGGTGAATGTTCAGCTGGGTCAGTTTGCTGTGGAGGAGTGTTGGTGATGATGGTGTTAAAGGCAGAGCTGTAATCCACAAACAGGAGTCTTGTGTAGGTGTTTTCCGATTGTCCAGGTGTCATAGAATGAAGTGAAGTGCAATGTTGATTGCATTGTCAACTGAACGGTTGGGTCTATATGCAAATTGAAGGGAGTCCATGAGGTGGTCGGTAGAAGCTTTGAGATAAGAAAGAACCAAGCGTCCAAATGCTTTCATGATTACAGAGGTAAGAGCAACCGGTCTGTAGTCATTCAAGCAGGTGATCTTGGACTTTTTCGGCACCGGAATGATGACAGCAGATTTAAAGCATGCAGGTACTCGGCATAGCTCTAATTATTTATTAAAAATGTCTGTAAACACTGGGGTCAGCTCACTGGCACAGTGCTTGAGGGAAGCAGGTGACACCATGTCTGGTCCACACGCTTTCCTGATGTTCTGACCTTTAAAAAGCCTCCGAACCTCATGCTTCGTGATGACCAGTGGAGCAGGTGAGGTGGTGGCAGGGAATGGAGGGGCAGAGGGATGGAGTGGGGGGACCCACGCAGGGCTACAAACCTAGTGCAAAATACATTGAACTTGTCTTGTAGATGTGGGTCGGAGGAGGTTGGTGGGGGGGGCTTTTTGTAGCCCGTGGCAGATTGTAGGCCCTTCCAGACCGCTCTGATGTTCTTATACCCAACCTGTTGTTCAATCCTGGCCTTATACAGCCTCTTAGCATGCTGAATGGCTTGGCTGAGTGCTTATTTGGCCTTGATGTAGGCAGCCTTGTCTCTACTCCTGTGGGCCGCCTCCTTCTCTTCCCTCCATAGCCTTACTTCCTTATTGAACCATGGCTTACTATTCCCATAAATGACAATAGATTGTCTGGGAATCCAAAGTTCCTCACAATAGATGTACGACAAGCATGTGTCTACATACTCATCAAAGTTATTGCATGCCAATTTTAATAGTTTCCCAGTCTGTAATGCAGGCCTGTAGTGTTTTAATTGCAGCGGGTGACCATTTATGTACAGCCCTCTTGATCAATTTTTGTTTTTTGAGTAGAGACCGGTAAGTGGGGATGAGTATAATCACAGCATGATCACCATTGCCTAGTGGCGCAAGTGCACAAGCACAATATGCCTCTTTGATGGAAGAATAGCAATGATCTAGAGTCCGTTCTCTCCTGGTGGCACAGCACACCAACTGATGGTATTTCGGAAGATCAGATCTCAGATCAGTGTGGTTGAAATCACCCAAAACAAATACAGTAGAGTTAGGGAACTTCTTCTCTATTTCCGTGATATGATCAGCTAAAAGCTGCTGCGCTGTGTCGGCGTGCACCTGTGGCTGAACGTAGACACACGCAAGGATAATGGACGATATTACCCTAGGCGAGTAGAAAGGTTTACAGTGTATGGCTAGCAGTTCCAGATCGGGGGAACATAATTCAGCAATGACTGTTAAATCGCTGCACCACTCGTTACTCACATAAAAACAGACACCTCCACCTTTCGTTTTCCCAGTGGCTGTCGCATCGCGGTCAGCTCTAAAGAGCTGATAGCCGGACAGGTTCACCGCCATGTCAGGAATATTGGAATGAAGCCAGGTTTCCGTAAAGTAGAACGCAGCAATATGGGAATAGTCCTTGTCTATCTCCAACCGAAGTTGGAGCTCATCCAGCTTGTTGCAGAGTGATCTCCAGTACTGGAGCACCCCACGATAGACACACATTGACAAACATTCCTCTTGCACGAGATCTCCACGGCCACCAACGGCCGCCCCCCAAGGCGTGTCCAAGACAGAGAAGACAGAAACAGACTTTCCTGCATTTATTTATCGACGAAATTATCTATAAACGAGCATGCATCCCATAACATTTTGTGAATGATTTACTGTCTTTTGTAATGTCTTTTAATACTATTATTTTGTTGATGCTGTGTATTTTACAATAGAATCAATGGTTACCTATACCATGTTTGGTCTCTATAAATTGGTAATTTGAAGATCAAAATGATTGTGTACATGATATGTTGATAGCTGTGCAACATATTAGTATTATAAGAATCTTTATTAGTTTCTTCATCAGAAACAATTCCAGCTGTATATGCAAGTGAGCATGCTTAAAACAAAGATTCCCGCTTGGAAATTCCACCCTTCTCGGAAATACCACCCTTCTCATTGGTCAAGCAAACCCGGAGAGGTGGGGCCTTTTTCTCAGGCTTTATTAGAGACAAATTCATAGTGACTCTCTCTCTTGCCTTCACTGCTGCTCCTCCGGCTTGATGTCTGTGGGGACCCCCACCCTGCTATGCCTTCACTCTCCCAACAGTCAGACTGTATTTTCTTAAATCCAACTCCCAAAAAACTGCAGCTTTTTCATTACTGAATGGGCAGCCATCTACTCTTCAGACTTACTCACTCAGTGGTTGCCTTCATGGCTTCTCCAGCTCCAGTCCAGCCCTATCACTCACCCTTTTACCTGTGCATATATGCCTAATTGTTTGTGTGTTAGTTATGTGTTCGTGACTTAGTTAATAAAACTTAATAAAAAGTTAATAAAGCAATATGTATTTGGTTCTGATTCTCTGATTGCAAACAAAGTTTGTTACGATTTAGATTTTGACTACAGGCTCTTAGTACTGTACAATAAGAAAGATATTTCCCTTCCCCAGAAAATAATATTTCTTAGAATTGATAAACAATTAACGCTTGGTGTTCATGGGACGAACAGTTGGGTTGATTGTAATATTAATTTTACTACATTAAGTTAATTATATTTACTGATCCAAATATTCAAAATAAATTAAAACTAGTTATTGATTATTAATATTTCATAGAGTTAATTCGTTACAATAGTCTCCCGCCATCTGAGTCACTGAGGACATTGTGGTTAAATTAAATTTTCAAAGGAAAAGTCCCGAAGATAAACACTAAAGTCTTACACATTTGCGCCAATCATTTTGCGCCAGACTGCTTCACAAACGAGAGTCTTTTCAACAGTTAAAGATCCATAGTGTTGAGGATATGGATATCCCAAAAAATAGTTAAAAGAATACCTGCTTCAGCTATTCAAAAGCAATAACGTCAATTGAGAGGATCGTATGTGTAGTTTAAATCCTCACACGAGTAATTCCATGGCAGTTCCTCAAGAAATCTGATGGAATGTTCTTTGTTTTATGTCAGCAGAAATCTTAATGCTTCAGCCGTAAATCTTTAGAGCAATTCCAACAATTCTGGCTGACTCAATAAACCAATCCAGCATCTGCAACAACACAATCAACAGCAACAACATATCGAAATGAATTTGTAAAATGATTGTGTAAAAGTTATTCATGTAAAATCACCACTATGGCGATTAGTGTTATCAGTAAACAGTAAAAACTGCAGGACAGCAAGCCAAGTTCGTTTACCATTAAGACAGTGGGTTATTTTAAGCTAAAACTTCACATGCACATTCTGGAGACACCAGAGACTTATTTTACATCTTGTAAAAAGGGGCATAATAAGTCCCTTTTGTACAGTACATGCACTAAACATAGGCTTTATACCTGAATTTTCAGCATCATAACTCCAGTCTTCAGTATCACATGATCCTTTGGAAATCATTCTAATGTGCTGATTGTTGCTCCAGAATTGTTTTATTTTTTTTATTTTTTTTGTTGCTATAATTAAAATTGAAAAAAATGCTTTTCATTGAATTTTCTATTTATTAAAGTTTCCACAAAAATAATTTTAACACTAATAATAAGAGCCATTATTAATAATGAGCACAGATAATAAATAATAATAGTAATGGCTGCTGAAAAATGGTATTAATATCTCAAATTATTTCTGTTTTTACTGTATGGTTGGTCAAATAAATGCAGCCTTGGTGAGCATAAGAGACTTTTTTCAAAAACAATTTATATTTTTTCGACTTTTGAATATATATAAATTCTTGATACCAATTTTGATGATAGATCAGCTATATAGTTGTATATTTACTGATATAAGATAATACAAGATTTGGGTCATATTGCCTACCCCTAAATGTGGGTTGGCTTTCAAACGCAGTAATGCTTATGGACTAATATTAGTTTAACTATTAAAATGGTATGTATCTCAACACTATAATGGTAGAAGTTGTACTCCTTCAGCCACTGTATTAGAAAGATCTCAAGGATAGTGGAGGACTCTAAAGGTCCTTTCAGAACATGCTGGAGGCATGGGCTGGAGACATGGTTGCGGAGAGCAAATATTGATTTTCCTCTCTTCCCACTGTGGGTTGCTCCTGCAGTGACAAGTTCAGGCCTCACCCACGCTGTGTAAAAACCAGTGTGTGGGATTTAAGTGAATCAGCCATATGTCCCCTTCAAAAAATGTCCTCCCAGGCTTTCTTTTTCACACACTCATAAGCAACTCTATCAACACATCCTTCAGGGATGTCCGTCTCCTCTAATTTAGATTTCAATCCAGCCTCCCTCGCCCCCCTGTGATTCGCACATGCTGTGAGCACTGGGTTGTTTCTATGCATGTTGTCCTATTTTCATTAGACCTGTCACTCCCATTGCCATTTACATGGGCACATTTTCGTGAAAGCTCCCAGATGCAGACATCGCAAGCACCACGAAGCAATGACAGCCACGTCAGCACGCTTCTCATAATGCCTGGCTCCCTTCTGCTTTCCTCAAACAAAGCTTTCTCCTGCTAATAATATGCTGGCAAGAAGGAACCCTCTCCTCTTCGAGAGAGATTACATGCTTCAGACTGGGGTGCATGGCTTGGTAAGTGGTGTCTTCCAGGGATTATGCCATTACATTTTTGTGTGTCAGTTGATAAATGAAGTAGCTCAACTGTGCATGTCGTATAAAAAAATCCAATTAAAATGAACCATGGGGCAAAAACTGATCTCACTGGTGCTAAAATGCAGTGGCATAAGGGCATGTAGGAGCAACCTGTGGAAAGTTGCTCTAAGAATTTTATTGTGCCTTTAAGCAAGGCACTTTAAAACAGATTGCACTGAGCTTAAATGGTTTCGTATGAAAAGTATCTGTGAAACTATCGTACTTAACTGAAGATTCTTATATGGTTTAGATTATACTTTTGTTGTGCCATGTTGTTGAAAAGATACTTGCTAAAAAGGCACCTTTTGATTTGAACTGACTTAAATTAATAATGCAATTACTTTTTCCATTAAATAATGAGCAACATTATCTGATTACAATTTTAGAGAAGCAATTAATAATCTGTGTTTGTTTTATTTATTATCTTTTTTTGTGTGTGAAATTTCCCAACACTTCTCCCCTAACACAAACATTAATTTGCCTGGAAAGATAACTTATTACTGACATGTTTTCAGATTGATCCATTCACTGCTGCATATAGATTACATTTAATCTGGAGCATCAGGTTCCTTGCAATTGGTCTATTGATTAGGGTTAAGTTCTAGGCTGGGTTTGACGAAACCTTCTCAACTAAATCTTAATTTACACCTTAAACTTTATCTTATTGTTAATACGTGTTAAACGAAACGTTTAAAATTAAATAAACCTTCTGTAACTCAAACTTTCGGAAGGTTGGTCTAGACCACGGTGCTGATTCACTTGTCCGTCCAACACTTCTGTCGCGCCGCACTCCACTATATTCCTATGGGTGACGTCACGCGACTTTGACGCGCCTGCACACGGACAACATTCCGGGAAGGCGGCCCTTCATTTAAAATGTTGCGCGTCAAAAAGCTGCCCGATGCCCATCATTATGCAAATGAATTCAGTTGAAAGTGACGCGACTATCCAATAGAAGTAGAGCATATGGAGACGGGGGGGGGGGGGGGGAGTCTCTCGCAGGTCCTCTGTTCTAATACGCAACATTTCCAGCTCGGTCAAAATAGCGGAAACGCCCATCAACGTACAAATGTGGGGAGGCGCGTCTCGGACAAGCGGTTGGCAAACCATCTTTAAAGGTGCATTCCCGCCACCTACTGAAATGGAATGTGAAGCCATATTGGAAAGGAAGTTTAGACTAAATCTACTCTTTAAAAAAATATATTAAAAAAAATTATAAGAGATTACATAGAAGGGATTTTTACATCCTATTAAATAATCCTGTTTCCTTTAAAAATATAAATAACTCATGATAAATTCTTGATTGCTTAGTACCTTCTCCTAGGAGAACCTGAAGTGTCAGCTCATTGATTTCTATATTTCTTAAAGCGAGTTTTAGCTGGAACCGCTCTCTTTCATAAGCTTCGCATTCTATAAGCACATGTTCTATAGTTTCAACTAACCCACATTTATCACAATTTCCTTTCTCATGTTTACCAATTCTTTGTAAGCATTGATTTAATAAACAATGTCCAATACGTATTCTTGTTATTAATACGTCCTCTTTCCTGTTTCCGAATCTTCTTCTCTCTGAACCTACTTTTCCTTTTACACCCATATGCGATGGAACCCATACAAGATTTACCAGAGTTCCATACTGTTTTGTTCTGTAAAGACTCTGCATTACTTCATTTATCATGTCTTGCCTTTCTGATGATGTTCCACTTTCCAAACTATTTAGAGCTGATAGAGAATCTGTACAAATCACTGCCTTTGTTGGTTGTATTTCTTCTATCCACTGAAGGCAAGGTAAGGCAAGTTTATTTATATAGCACATTTCATGCACAATGGTAATTCAAAGGTCTTTTACCTAGAAGAAATTAAAACAAAAGAAATCAGAAGAATTAAAACAGTTTAGAATAAAAGATAAAATACAGAAATAATCAAATGAAATCAGAATAATTAAAACATTAAAAAAAGTACAGTACAAACAGTCGGACGAGCAGTGGCACAGTGCTCATTCAGTAAATGCATAGGTAAACAGATGTGTTTTGAGTCTGGATTTGAATGTGACTACTGTAGGAGCACATCTGATCTCTTCTGGAAGCTGGTTCCAGCTACGGCTGGCATAATAGCTACAAACGGACTCACCATGCTTAGAGTGAACCCTTGGTATTTCTAGCTGATGTGATCCTAGTGATCCGAGTGATCTGTTGGGTTTATATTCAGTGAGCATATCTGCAATGTATTGAGGTCCTAGGCCATTGAATGATTTATATACCAGTAATAATACTTTAAAATAAATTCTATATGTAACTGGCAGCCAGTGTAAAGACCTGAGGACTGGTGTGATGTGTTCATATTTTCTGGTTCTGCTCAGAATCCTGGCAGCTGCGACTGTCTTATGGTCTTTTTAGGAAGGCCAGTGAGGAGTCCATTACAATAATCCACCCTGCTGGTGATGAAATCATGCTCAAGTTTCTCCAAATCTTGACTTGAAACAAAGCATCTAATTCTTGCAATATTTTTCAGATGATAGTATGCTGATTTAGTTTTTGCTTTGACATGACTACTGAAACTAAGGTCTGACTCTAGAGACACACCCAGATTCCTGACTTGATTTTTAGTTGTTTGACCTCTAGACTGAAGGTAAGCGTTCACCTTGAGAACTTCATCTTTGTTTCCAAACGCAATGACTTCAGTTTTGTCTTTGTTTAACTGAAGAAAGTTTTGGCACATCCAATTGTTTACTTCATCAATGCATTGGCAAAGGGAGTCAATGGGGCTGTAATCGTTAGGCGATAGGGCTAAGTAGAGCTGTGTGTCGTCTGCATAGCTGTGGTAAGAGTTTTGGTTCTTTCTCATTATTTGGCTCATTGGGAGCATGTACAGGTTGAATAGGAGTGGCGCAAGAATTGAGCCTTGAGGGACTCCGCATGTCATGGATGTCCACTCCGACTTATGCTCTCCTATAGTCACATAATAACCTCTCCCTTCTAAGTATGACCTGAACCATTTTAGGACTATCCCAGAAAGCCCGACCCAGTTTTCCAGCCTGTCAAGAAGTATGTTGTGATCGACTGTGTCAAATGCAGCACTGAGGTCGAGTAGTACTAGAACTGATCATTTGCTTGTGTCAGTATTTAAGTGAATATCGTTTATTATCTTTATGAGCGCTGTCTCTGTGCTGTGATGCGGTCGGAAACCAGATTGAAAGTAGTCAAAGTATCCATTCGAGCTTAAGAATTTGTTCAGCTGATTGAAGACAACTTTTTCAATGATCTTGCCTATGAAAGGAAGATTTGAGATCAGTCTATAGATGTTTAATATGGTCTTATCCAGATTGCTCTTTTTCAGGAGGGGCTTGACAACTGCAGTTTTCAGGGAGTTCAGAAAACTCCCAGAGAGAAGTGAGGCATTTACCACTTCTAGGAGATCTGCTTTTAAGCTGTGTAACACAGTTTTGAAGAAAGATGTTGGAAGTGCATCAAGGGCGCAGGTTGATGTTGTAAGGTGCTGTACGGTTTCTCCCAAAATTTTGCCATTAATTTCTTTGAAATCAGACATAGTGACTACTTTCTCAGGCTGTTGTCTGATCTGTCTGACCCCAGTGCGGCTCAAGGATGAGCTGATCACCTTTCTGATATTATTGATTTTCTCAGAGAAGAAAGCAGCAAACTCACTGCACTTGCTCTCTGAGAGCATTTCACTGGGAATCTGGCTTGGGGGCTTTGTCAGTCTCTCCACAGTAGCAAAAAGAGTGCGTGTGTTGTTTATATTGCTGTTTATAATATTTGAGAAGAAGGTCTGTCTAGCTTCGCCTAGTTCCTTGTTGAAAGCATTGATGGTGTCTTTGTAGATGTTAGAATGGACTACAAGTTTTGTCTTCCGCCACATGCGCTCTGCTTTTCTGCATTGTCTTTTCATATTTTGCACTGCTGTTGAGTTTCTCCAAGGTGCTTTCTGTCTGCCATTCTTCTTCCTGACTTTCACATGAGCAATATCATCAATTATACTCTTAACTTTTGAGTTAAAAGAATCAAGGAGAAAATCAACAGAGTCAGCAGATATGCTTGGTGTTAAAGATATAGCCTTCATAAATAGTACACTAGTGTACTCATTTAAGCATCTCTTCTTGACAGACACAGGTCTAGCTTCAATGGCAGGAGAGATAAATATATCAAAGAAAATACAAAAATTATCAGACAGTGCTACGTCCTTAATAACAATCGATGAAATGTTTAGACCCTTACTGATAAGTAAATCTAGAGTGTCCACGATTATGTGTGGGTCCATGTACATGCTGAGTCAGATCAAAAGTTTTTAAAACAGTTTTGATTTCTTTTGCCATATTGGTTTCTGCATTATCTATGTGAATATTAAAATCTCACGCAATGGCAAAACGGTCAAACTCTGAGGAAATTGTTGATAACAGTTCTGTAAAGTCTTCAGCAAAGGCTGGAGAGTATTTTGGAGGCCTGTAAACAATGATAAGTAAAATGCGTGGAGCACCTTAACACAATACCCAGATATTCGAAAGACGGGTAATTCCCAAATGATATTTGCTTACATTGATAGACAGCTTTAAAAAGAGCAGCTAAACCTCCACCTCTTCTGACAGCTCTTCAGACACTCATAAAAGTAAAGTTAGGAGGGGCTGTTTCATTGAGGACTGTTGCACTGCAGCTGTCTTCTAGCCAAGTTTCATTTAGCAACATTAAATCCAGTTTGTATGTGGTTATTAAGTCGTTGACTAGAAGTGATTTATTTTTTGTGAGCGGATGTTTAAAAGTGCTAACTTAACAGTCTTACTTTTTGTCCCCACAGCAATCTTAGTTTGGCGTGTAATAGGCACCAGATTAGATCGGTTTGCTGTACGGCTTTTGAAGGCCTTAGACTTTCTATCATGTAATCGAACAGCAATAGAGAAAGATGAAGATACAGGCACACTGGGTTCCCGCTTGTTCTGTAAACATTTGTTTACAGTGCTAGACATATTGCTATTATTTCTGCAGTGAATACCGAAATATGATCTGATGTTCTTTTTGACATTCTAATGTTAAAAAGTGGAATATATACCGCTACTTCTGTTTTCCCTATTTTCTGGGTCTTTTGAACCATCATTATATATTTGCACTGCACTATAATAAGTTAGATCTATGTATTGCTGTATACCTAGACTTTCTAATCCATTTCTATCCTTATGCTTTTCTTTAAGCAATTGGATATCAATCAAAGGCATTGGGAACAACCAAGGAGGAATTGCTGACCTAGCCACAGTAGGGGCAACATTGAAATCACTTAATCCCATTCTCCGGGCTACCTCACTGGCCTTCCATCCAAAACTTGATAACTTGTTATGTCCATATTCCCAACAGTCCTCCAACACCATTTTAACTGGGTGCGTTTAACAATTAACCTAATTCAAGTGTTTTCATGCAAAGAATAAAATTGTCATTACACTGATTGTTGTTCGATTTTTAATTATATTGTGATTGTGATATTGTGAATGATTGTGGTGGGGAGTTTGCTCAAACTATGTCAGCGTAACAGCGAATAGTTGTGCTAAAAGACGTCGCCGTCTGCGAAGCGCTTTCAAAGGCCAGTGAAAGCATACTGTCAGTTTTATTGCCATCCGAATCCATAGTGTCAGTGTTTTTTTCTCACCCAACCCACATAAAAATACCTGGCTAAATTAGGCTACCTACTGTTTTTTGACAATCAGGTCGTGTTGTAATTTAATTGCCGTCTGAATCCACATCTCTGAGTTTACAAGGAGAGTTTAAAAATTCACTGTTTAAATCCTTTTTGGTCACTGCCGAGCACCGTACGTAAGATGTACACTTTTTATTACTGAAATGCTGGAAAGTATTTACAAGAATAATTTCATCACAGCTCCACCTCAGTGAACAAAAATGGGAAAGAGAAGAAAGGATTATTTTTATAATATCCCATGAGTCCTAATAAATGCAATTTCAATTTCGGAAGCGCTTCTTTTATAAAGAACACCGCTTTCTCACATAATGCAGTGAAGCAGCTCCTGCACGAGTGAAAATTTGATTCTCGAGCCATCGATATCAACAGATTCAGCACCATCGCCACGGACAGCACCTGGTAACGTTGCACGTAAGAAGGTATAAGCATCTTAAGCAGCTTCCTATGGTTAGAAATGGTATACCTTTAGTTAAGTTATACCTTAAAAGTCTTCGTAGCGCGGTAAAAGACAACGTTATCGGGAAACACAGCCCTGGTCTTGTTAGTAAGTTTTACAGTTACTTTATTCTAGTTATTCTTGTTATTTTTTTCATGCACTTGAGGGATTAGGGATTTTTTTTATATCTAAGAGGTATATACATTAATCATAATCCCTACTTAAATACCAAAGAAAAAGATAGGATGTTCATGTCATCTTGTCCTTGGTAAATTATATAACTGTCAAGCAGCGTTGGCCAAACCACTGGTGTTTTACACAAGATTATTTGTGTCTGACAGTATGTCAAATTTGAGTTGCCTGCCATTTTAAAGACATGTTGTGCTGCATATTCAGGGCAAATTGTTAATTATTAAGTAGGCCTAGTTGGTGATTTAATACTGCATACACACACACACACACACACACTTGTGGTGTAAAAGGACCCTCCAGACATAATGATTATACTGTTCAAACCATATATTCTATCCCCTTACACTAACCCTACCCCTAAACCTGGTCATCACTTAGAACTTTCTGCATTTTTGGAATAAAAAAAAAAACACAGTTAAGTATGTTTTTTAAGCCATTTCATTTATGAGGACAAAGGAAGTGTTTACTTTGTAATACCCATGCCATTATACACATTTGTGTCCTCATAAACCATGTATACAAGAACACACACACACACACAATACATTTTCAAATCATATCACTTGATTTCTAAGCTGTTTGAGTGAACACGCACTGCGTCGGAAATAGCGACGCTATGGGAACGCCTCTGGATGATTGCATCTGAAGCACCAGTATAATCACTCATTGGTGGAACATTGTGCCATGATGCGTGACGGCGTACCACGAATACTATAAAGGATGCCCGGACCAAGCATAGTCAGCTTCTGTGTCTTCAGTGTGAATTGTTCTTTATTTGGTGTTGTTTGTCCCATTAGGAAATGAATAATTAATTATATCTGGGAAGTGACACACAATCAGCTCTGGTGGGTGATAGCTGTGTTCTTTCATAAAAAAAATGTCTCGACATTCATGCACCGGAATTTTAGCTCCACACCTGTTGACTTTTTTCTTTAGGAGGGAGGAAAGTCTGATGTACTAAAGAGTCGTGTAGCTCGGATCTCGCATTTGCTGAGGAAACACGTAGATTATGGGTCTGCAAAAGATATTATATAATGCCAAAGGGAACTGAGCAGACGTGTGATTCCCATTCTCCGACCGCGTGCAACTAATTATGTATGTTTGCAAGAAATGATTTTATGATTCTTTATTTGTATATTTAAACTATTCTAAAAATATTTTCAGCCTATCATCCAGACCGTTTACGTGTCTGTTTTTTCTTGGCTGCATTTCATTTTGAGGAAATAAATGGTGAAATAGTTGTCTGGCTTTGTAATGTCTTTATTAATATAGGCTAGTATATTCAGTAGGGCTGGGCACCGTTCACCAAAACATCGGTACCTTTTTACAATACTTCAGGCATGTTTACCTCAATAACTGAAAAGAAACTTTAAGTAATTTATATAAGTGTTATTTAAATTATGCCAGAGCTGAACTGAGCTTTATACTGTTAAAATTAAAACATGGAAGAAAATTGTGATTATTTCTTTAAAAATAAAATTTTGCTAATAATTTATTATTATTAGTGTTAGTATTGTTATTACATTGAGACATATCTAAATTATACTGTACAACAGTAATATATTTGTCAAGTTACCAAGTTGAAGTCCTTACCCTCCGTGTGTTTGTGAAATGACGAAAGTTTTTCTCTAATGAAACAGTAAAATGCAGATTAAGTGATTCTCAGAGCGGGAGTCACGCATCCTTCAGTGTGTGTGTGTGGTTAATAAAACCGCACGTCTACGCCATTCATTCACTCAGAGACAAGCAGATCATGCAGGATTCGTATTTAAATAGTATTACTCACGCGGCCAGATTACTCATACTCATACTCATTATACAGTGCCCTTTTATCCTCGGTGCCCTTACAGGACCATTCTGCCGTTCTGAGCCTTTTGTGACACTGGTTTGCATCCTCTGAGGAGGTTAGGAGTCAGCTCACTTGTTCCCTTCCGGTCATCCGGTTCAGGGCGCCGAGTTGACTACTCGCAATACACCAGAGGCCAGTCTCGTTTTCAGTTCAGTTCTCATCCGCCTCAATTCAGTGGGGTCCTTCCCACAGTGGTTGGCCCCACTTTCAATAATTCTATGCAACTTTGACAATAATCACTAACTGAATCAAAGTGCTTTCGCTATGTTCATTATTCTTTCTAATGTAATGTCAGATTGCTGTACAGAGAGTCCACTGATACCAAAGTCTCCTCGGCTGGCATAGAGGTGAGGATGTGTAAGAAGTGAAGGGCTCAGGAGGCAGTCGACCAGATTGAAGCACTGAAGAGTGCTGGTGGGGACAGTGGAGTCAGGATGTGCAGGTCTTATCCTAAGACCTTGATATGACAAGGCACGGGGAAAGGACAGACGTCAACTGGTCCAAGAAGAAATCCGAGCAGGGGTGGAGGAAAGATACATCAGCAGGATGGTGAGGATGCGACAACAAGGGCTGTGCTGGCAGCTAACGGTCGACCTGAGATAGCAGCTCAAATTCCCAGAAACCATCGCCATGAACACTCTTAGGCCTGAAATGGTCCTCCTTTCAGAATCATCAAGGCAGGTGGTCCTACTGGAATTGACTGTGCCCTGGGAAGACCTAATGGAAGAGGTGTTTGAACGGAAGAAAGCCAAGAACGAGGAGTTGACAGGTGAATGCCATTGCAGAGGATGGAAGACCCGCTGCCTCCCCATCGAGGTTGGCTGGCGAAGGGTTTACAGGCCAGTCGCTCTGCAGGGCCCTCAAGCTCCTGTGAATCAGGGGACTGCACAAGAAGAAAGCCTTCAGGAACATTACGGATACCGCTGTACAGTAACACACATTTTTGGCAACATAATATTTCCAATTACCAATTGTCTTTTTTTAGATCAGCTAACGAAAATAGTTTCAAACGAAGGCACAGCAGAATAAACAGTTCTGCGTGGGGTTTTGTAGCTGAATGAACCAGTGGTTTTCCCTCAAAAAATCGGTTGAGTGAATGATTCACTGACTAAAAGACCACTACAATTGTTGCTCCTGGATGAATCCATTTTTGAACAAATTTATTGAATGAATATTTCAAAAACTCACTTTTGCCACCTATACTGACATGGTGATGTAACCTACAAAAAGAGTAACCACACTGACAATTTGTGTAGAAACATGCAGAGTTATACAAACAATGGAAAGTTAAAATTACATTGTAGCAGTGCTGCTCTCCCCAAAATTCTGTTATATGAACCAGTTAAAATCGGTTGAGTGAATGATTCAATGACTTAAAATATCATCATGTTTGTCATTCCTGAATTAATCAGTTGTTGAATGAATTGGTTGAATATTTCAACACTCACTCATAAAATATAGTCATTTTTGCCACCTACATGCATAATGATGTGATCTACAGAAAGAGTGATACAAATGGTGAAAAGTCCCAGTGCTGTTGGACTGTTATAATAGCATTCCTGAAAAAAGTACATTAAAATGATATAATAGCAGTGTAGCTCTCGACAAATTTCTGTTAATGGATGTTTTAAATAATACGACTTTGGATAATAAGTTTTATTTTGGCTGAAGGGCGGATGTCCAATGTAGCAGTGTCCTAGATGTGTTTCATAAGTCATGTAATAGATCATGATTGGCCTACAGTGTGGGAGTTCCAACAGTTCAAGGAAACAGCCAAGAACTGACTAGAGTTGTTTGTCATGGTAGATCAGTTTCTTCCCATGTTTTCACAAGGGGTTTGGCAGAACTGGGCTGATTTGCATGAGTCTCATCACTCACATTATCAGGAATATGGATATAAAGAACTCTGACTCTCAGGTATCATTAATAGAACTAGAAGGAAGGATAAAGATGGTCATAACCTAGAATTAAACCTAGATCTGGACTGCCTGTTGTAAACAGATCTCCCCTGTTGGGTAATGGGAGTGAGCCAGCAACTGGAGGGTTACTGACATCACAATCCATCTCTGCCGTCAATATGTCCTTGAGAAAAGCACTTATAGCCAAGTTGCTCCATGGGGACTGTCCATGCAATTAATCTAGTGTAAGTTCAATTGAAAATGTGGCTTCTAAGTCAAAATGTTCAATTTCAAAGGTGACATCCTGCATTAGAGATCGCTTGGCAAGAGGGAAAGCTCAGATTTGACAAGGTGAAACATCTGGTACTTGGTGGGTGGTAAGAATACAAGTAGCCACTGGCAGGCCTGCAAATACACTGTACATGTGCTTTCAGACGCAGGGGAAAGGAGAAAAGAGATGTGACTCTAATCAAAGAGTGAAAAAGTCTAAAGTCATACAGGACCAAATAATAATGCTAGCAGGCTAGAAGGCTAACATAATAATGGGTCAACTGCGGTCCTCTTGGGCACATCATTTAATACTTTTAATAATTCAAGGGGCCAGCTGGGCAAGTGCATTACATTATTGTTGTTGTGGTTTTTGCTCATGTTTATTTACACATAATAGTTTTAAAATCCATTATAATAAGGAATAGATCTTTAGTGTAAAAAAAATATTTATTTCACATTGTCAAAATAAACTAAATATGTCCTGCATGTCTTTGGGCGATTGATATTATTATATTAATCAATACAGAATTTAATTGAATATAAATACATTATCGCTCAAAAGTTTGGGGTCAGTACAATTTTTTTAAAGAAATTAGTGAAGTTCACAACGTAATTTCCAGAGGAGTGAACCCATTTAATCTTTCAATTAACTGCCAGAGCATATAAGAAGCCGCTCACCTTGCTCTGGCATTAGCTGTTTTGGCATCCGTCCACCTCCCCAACTCCACCAACATAATTTAGGCGTCTTGCTACCATACTCATCATCCAAGCATTAGTAGTCCCACTGGTGGGTATATCTAAGATTGAGTTGAAGCTGCTTCTTTGAGCCCCTCCACTACGGACAGCAAGCCAAATACGCGTAACCTTATCAGCTTAAAGATTATATGGGCAAAGGAATCGTGAAATACTTTTATTCAGCAAAGATGCATTAAATTGATAAAAAGTGACAGCAAACACATTGATACAGATTTCTATTTCAAATAAATGCTGTTCTTTCCAATTTTTCTATTCATCAAGGAGTCCCAAAAAAATCATGGTTTACGAAAAAAATGTTAGCAATTGTTTTCAACATTGATAATAATAGGAAATGTTTTTCAAGCAAAATTTTTGGCTGGTGAAACTTTCGCTTTACCATCAAAGAAAATATTATTATTATTATTATTTTTTTTTTAATAATTGACCCCAAACTTTTTTTTTACAGCAGTGTAAATGTCATTAATTCACGTTAATACTAATATTAATTGTGGATCTCAATAGCTGAAAATCTACACAGCTAATTTTGACAAAACATTTTAAGAGTTAATAATGAACAGAATCATGGCATCACTCCAGAGGCCCTGCCAAAGCAATACATGGCAAAATAATTTAAACGGGCCAACCCAGTTGAAGTCAATTAATATTAAATGGCTTATCTATAATTCAGCCATTTATCTGAGATAAATGTTTATCTGGGTTCTTTACCTGCACCCACACTAAATAGAGTTTAAATTCAACTTCTAGCTAATTCACTTCATGTAATGTGTGTACCCTGTCGTCGGGCATCACTCTGCAGGAAAAGCATAAACCCTGGAATGGAGGAAACACCTGTCTGGAGCATTACTCTCTACTAGTGCCAAATTATATTTGTCAGAGGTTAGCCTGGGGGAGCAGCTCACTCTGGTTAAGATTTTAAACAGTGCACAGGAAAATGACAGACATAATTACCGCAGCTAAGTTTTGAGGGTCCCTTGTTTACTCTCGCGAACCAACAACAATTTCGGGGTCTTTGACTTGATTGTCAGGCTTTGCCATTAATTTCGGCTCTGCCCTGAAGCAACAGAGCTGAATGGTGCATCACAGATGACCGAGCCCCTCTGAGTGGAAGGTGGTGCAAGTGGAGAGAAGAACATGGGGGAAAGAGAGTGCATGGGCCTCCATAGCTCGCACAGCCTCCAGGCATAGTGGCAGTACGGTGTTAGTAATGAGAGTCCTCCAGCAGAGCGGGGACCAGACACTCTGCCTTTTCCACTGCAGCAGATGTCACCGCAGGGACAGCTGAACAGTAAAGAGGCACGGGCCAACCTTCGTCTCCTGCGCTATGATACAGATGCTGAAAGAAGAGCTTGGTTCTCAGCTGTGCTAAATTACAGTGCGACTGCATGAGTGTTGTTAGTGGGCTTGTAACAGGCTGAAAAGGAGGACAATCATTCTACCCCGTGGTGCTGGAGAGAGACATATTCATCACTCACACCGCTGTATGGATGGCGAAAAGAAATTGATCACCGTCCAGAGTCCAGACTGAAAGTGTCACAAGAGTAGAAAAAGTGGTGTTGGCTTTATTAAATCCCCTTTCGCTGATTTGTTTTTCATTCAAATGGATTATCAAAATTACTTGAGTTGCACTTTTTAAGTAAAATGCAAATATTAAAAATCACATATTTGTCATGCACTGTACACATCATAGCCTGTCACCCACCCAACCAATGGCTATGCTGTAAATGTTGTGTAATGGGAAAATCTCAAGGTTTATAATCAGAAGGTTCTGGTTTGATTCATGCCATGCATGAAGAGCACAACCTTATACACTTGGATTCAACAAACACAATATGTCTGAAGCTGCTTAATATAGTTGTGTGGAACCACTTGACGTGATACTTTAAATAAATCCAACATTTCATTCTTTTTTCATTTATTTATTTTAGCTTGGAGAAATTATTATATGCTAATTAAAAAAATAAAGTAATGTACAATAGTGTTCAATTTGGTTGTGACGCACCATGGTAGAATGAATTAATATTCACACACACACACAAAAAAAAAATCCAAACAAAGATGTTTGAAAGAAAAACATAGTAGGTTATCTAGGGCTAATCAATATAAACGGATCTCTGCGGCGTACTAGATCTTTTTGAAATAAATGACTTCCAGTCTGTCATTTCTGAGATATAAAGAAAAGGTGTCTTTAGAATCAAACAGATCTGCAAAAATAATGATTGTTTTCAATCATCAGCTTCCTCCAACACTCCCACTGTCTGCCATTGGTCAGTCAAACAGATAGATCCGCCCCAAACTCAAAGCATACAGCATGTTTTATGATAGAGTTCAGTGCACTATTCAGGGCAAATCAACCTACAAATGGATTATTTATAGTCGTCTTTGCATTTTAAGCTGAGAAGGGACATTTATTTTAACATCTGAAAAAATTCCACATTAAAACTTCAAATGCCCCCTTAAGTGGCGTACATGACACAGGGACATTTTCATTCTTGTCTGTGCTTATTAATTTCTTTTCCAGTTTGGAACTATCTTTTGGTCTAATTACACAGGCATACAGGTGAAGGTTTTGTGTTTCCTTCTAAAAGTAGACTTTAAATTCCAAGCCACATTAATCCTCTTTTGTGAGCAAAGAGACTTATCTTTTGTTAATCTTTGTCTCCCTCAAACTCTCTAAACAGAGACCCAAACCCTATATCATTTCATGCCTCTCAATACTTAAGCCTTCTAAGCAATGATTGTGATCCTAGGCAGAGTGCCATGAATATCTTCTTCTCATTATCTGTGACATGACATAGCTTTGTCAGTGGGAAGTTGCTATACTGGCTGACAGAACTCAGGGTCGGTCCACCAAAATTTGCACCATTCTGCTTTGGTTTTCTCTGGGTTGTTGACAGGTTCATCTGCTCCTCTTTGGCATATCTCACAATGAATCTTTTAGATTGAGCCCCACAACTCACTAGAAACTGTTCACTGCCACATGTCAGGGTTTCAACAAACAGTGCAGCCCTTGTTGTGTACTCTGGGGTTTCCTTACTCCATTGATTTGTCATTTCCTCTATTTAGGGCTTTAGCAATATAAATTATGCTCTCTAATAAACAGAACAATAGGAAAACATAGAGTTTATGATGCAACTGGTTTGCCAAAAATAATTGCATTTACCACTAGAGAGCATTTTATGCATTAATTAAAGCGGTGTGCATGCTGAAAGATGCCAAAGCTCATCTGGTATTCATCAGAACAAGCTCACTTTGATTTAGAATGCAAAAGGGCATTTCAGAGCACACTGTGTCTATTCATTCATTACCATCATTGGGCCACTCTGGGGTTTTTTATAATCAAAAATTTAAACCAGACTTTACAGGACAGCAGGATAACACAGAAACCTATTTTGTATATGGTGACAAAGATGTTTCGTATATCTTTTCTATGATAATCTATGCATTTTATAGTAATGTATAGCCTTAGGCTCGGTAAGAACAAAGGCATGATTTCAATCTAAATGTGTCTAGTTACTTTCAGAGGCACGTTCAGATGAGGTCTCCAGAAGGGCAACGAGCATGACAAATGCTGTCATGTGCTAAATGTCACTTCTTGCCCTTCTCACAAGATTACTTTGATGGCAAGTTATCTAGACATCAAATTCATGGGCTTAGCTCTCACACTTTAAACAGGATCACACCTTTTACCCCTCTCAGAAGTTGCAAAATGGTTTTAATATAAAATAAATAAAGTCAAGAAATCACTGCAACTGGTTAATCAAGTGTCTTAATAAAATGAAACAACTTAGCTTTTACTTGTGATTTTCTTTCGTGACTCTTCCATATCATTACACCAGTAGGTGGTGTCAAGTGGCTGTTTTAATGAGTAATTCTGTTTTAATGAGTGATTATTTCAAAACACTGATTCATTCAGGTCTTGTAAGTTATTGAACCATTCATTTAGCTAATTTGTTTAGAAATACTGGTTCATTCAGGATTCTTTTGGACTTTTGAATGAGTCATTGAATCATTCACTCTTCTGGTTTGTTCACAACACTGATTAATTCAGATGGTTGATTCTTCTATGGCTTTATTTGGTATGGTTTTTATTGGACGTGCAAAAATTCACAAAGTAACTGGTAATATTGTGGATAGAATGTAAGTTTCTTAGTATTAATCACATGTTTTTTGAACTGTCATTGCATCCTCTAATCTTTGAACCATTTATTCAATCGCTTAATTCAAAACACTGATTTATTCAGGAATGAAAAACATGATGATATTTAATTTAATTTAAATCATTGAATTATTTAAAAAACTGGTTCATTCAGGTAAGAAACAATTGACTTATAAGTGGGTCATTGAATCATCCACTCTCATTCATTCACAACACCGAATCATTTAGATGGTCAATTCTGCTGTGACTTTATTTGGAATATTTTATTTTCGTTAGTGGAGCAAAAACAGACAAAACCGCTGGTAATATTGTATTTCGAATGTAAGTTTCTCAATATTAATCTCTTGTTTTTTTGTTTTTTTTTACTTTTGTAAAGAAGAAATATCATGCTCTTACATCACTTAAATATTTGATGTTATTTCATATCTGTCTTTTTTATACTTTTCTTAATGAAAAATAGTATGAATACAGAACATTGAATATTTGTCTGATGTTATCATTTAGTTCACACACATTTGTTAAAATGTAAGGCTTACAACATATGGGTAAACATGCTTTACTGATCCCTGCAGGAAACTTAGGTGCAGGGTGAAGTGCACAAGATATATATACTCTTATGGTAATTAAACAAGATGGAACATGCAGTGCTAGAGAATTACATACATTACAGTCAGAGATATGAATGTGTTATCCATTAATGGGTTCTTGCATGGGAAAGAGTGACCTTGTTCAATGTCATTACTTCTGACCAGGGGAACTGCAGGAGAAATGTGTGGGGAAGCACGTGAGAAGGAAACAGCGTTGTACAGCCTAATGGAAGCAGGCATGAAGAATTCCCAGTAGTGTTTCTTAGAGTAGAGTGCTGGAACAAGCCAACGGCTAAAGGTGCTTCAAGATAGCAGACTGTGGAGAGGGTATGGGATTCTTTATTATGAACTCCAATTTAGTCATCATCCTCTTCTCTACCACTTCTCTACCACAGTCTGGGGTAAAGTATCTAAACTTCCTCGCAGTTTGTTTTGTGCAAATCCATGTTTCTTCCTCTTCCAGATTAGTTTACATTTTGTCATATATCAGACAGGATACAAAGCAGCTCTTAATTGTTATGCATCACATGTTGTTTATTCTTGAATTTCCAGAGGCATAAACAAAACAAAGGCTACATTTGCATGGATCTGGTGATTGATCACCTCACTGCAAGAATTCCGTCCCCAGCCACATGAGACGTGATGTTTCATTCGCGACCCATAAGTCACTTCGTGGCATTGCATGATGGCGCCTATGACAGTAGCGTGAGCTGAGAGCCGTACCCCTGATCTGTCTGAGACTGGCATATTCAGCATAGTCGCTGTAGTTCTGTGCTGATCCCATTAGTTTAACAGCATGGAATAAAAAGTGTCTTGGAGGGAAAGAGTGACTCACCACCCTATCCTTGTCTCTCGTCAACGGTTACTGTGTGATGTCACAAAATGTTGAACTCTTCCATTTCTTGGCTCTTGGGAGGTGAAGAGTCCCAGTCATTCTGTCAACACAAATGTGTTCTGGTACATATGTTTTTGTGAGACACCAGCAAAGGAGCAATTACTCAACAGAAGATACTTTTACTGTGGGTCTAAACATAGTATCTATGAGATAGAAAAATCAATGGAACCAAATACTGGAAACCATTTAGATGAAGCCTAAAAATGGACAGAAGCATAGCAACACAAATACTATGCTGTAATATCTCACACCAAAAGTGTAGCAGATTTAGAGCAATATAAATGCAATTAGATATTATTCATTTATAAGAAAATTTAAATGTAACACTTTAAAACAATGTTAAATGTGTTGGTATTATGGGTTTCATAAACTAACAATAAACAACATAATTTATGCATATACTATTGTTCATATTAATTATGCATATACATTCATAATACACAAACTTAATTTATACAACATTAAATATTAATTATGCATTATTATAGAAATTAGAATGAACAAAGACAGGCTGAATATATACAGAAATGTGTATACATATTAATATACAGTAAAATGTTATGTTAAACTATTGTTCATCATTTCATATTAACTATTGCATCAATAATGTTAATGAAATGTTACTCACATTATGTTTAATTTGTTGGTTAAAATGTTCATAATTTCTGCATGTGATCTGAAAAACTATTGATATTTTACTAATCACTGTCTGAAATGGATTCACAGGAAAAATACTCATTTGCATTACATTTGATTATTTATGTATTCTATTTATTCGCAATGGTCTGAGAAACGGTGCCACTTCTTTCCATGCACTAACTTGTCACCATCGTTTGTGCCTTTTTTCCGGAGTGCACTTCGAACACAGTGACTTGTCGATAAAAGAGCGTTTATAAGCCATTAGTCTGGATGTATATTGCTTCGACAACATTTGAGAGGTGAGTAGAGGTGGAAGCACTTACACTCCATGAGAAGACTGACAAGCAAGGGCGCACTGAAGAGCTATTGTGTTCCAATTCATTGCATGAGTAAAAACTAAAAAAAAACTAAAACTACATTAGTATTCCTGATGTCAGCAGTGAATCCTCTCTTTTCAATCAGTACCTATTCAAGGTTTTGTACAGCTTCACGGACCGCCCCAGGGACTTTATCCCGGCCAATCATTGACACAGATGACATAAAATGTATTGAAGATCAATGATTCCAGGCATAAAAGGCAGACACCGTTGAATTCCCAAGTCTTCTCAGGATAGAAGATCTGTTAGTAACCCACCAATGTGATCAAAGATACTCTTGGGCATTCAACAGTTATAACAGAATCTCTTTATCTATTGAAGATGTGTTCAACATTCCCTTCCAGCCCATTCTAGTTGTTTCAATCCAGCACTGTGGATAAAAATATCCAGTAATTTTTTTTCTCTCACTTCACTGAGCAGGAGCTCAACGCGGCTTGCTTTACCTTAGACTCCCACAGAACTCAGCCATCCACACACACACACCCACGCTTACAAAGTCGTGCAAAGAGAGGGGTTTAATCCCTCAGGGTGTGATGGAGTGAAGAGAGGTAATGCGCTTGAGGGTTAGTAATGGTTAATTTCATGTTGCAGAGAATCGACAGAGTCTACTCAGTTAGAGAGAAGCACTTTTCTAGGCAATGCATAAAAATAAGTTATCAAAAGCCACTTCAGCTGTAATGAATTTGAGCTCTGCAGGGCTCAATCAATAGGCACCCCAATAGGTGCTTTATGATACAGTTCATTGTATGGTCGGTGCTCAAAAACATTGCATTAAATCCACCATATAAAGAAAGAGTTCATGACATTTCACCAGCCAGCTCTTTTCTTCAGCAGGGAGTCACAGGTAGCACTAGCATCTGCTCCAAACATCAAAACAAACTACATAAAAGACAAAAATAGTCATTCTTCCCTGTCTCTCAAGCAAAATGGATCATTACAGATCCATATTCTGCCATTTAGATCCAATACCTCCGTTTACCTCCATTAGAGGGCTCTGTGGAGGATCCAAGAAGCAGATGGGCCCAATTAAAGCTTACAGCCTGTGTTGAAGTCATGCTTGCAGGCAAAGGGAATCACATCGCCATTCTAGCTAAGATACCTGATGTTCAGTCTTTAGGGGCAAAAAGTAAAGGTCAGGAAAAGTACCAATAAAAAGTTCAATATTAAACAAATTGATGAAAAATCTAGTAATGTAGAAATGAATATAAACAAAGACAAGCTGTATATATAGAGAAATGAATATAAATATTCAAATAAAAAGTTATGTAAAACTATTGTTCATAATTTCATGATATTACCTATTGCATTAACTTATTGCATTAATTAATGTTTTTTTTTTGTACATGTTAACAGATTACACAAAGTCCTGTTATTCCAATGCATTCTGGGAAAGCATGAAGTGAATTTAGTTTTTCCTTGCAGAAATAAAATAATCTGGAGCCTGTATGTATAGAGAGCAGTATGTGAGTAGGCCTAACCTATTTATGAATGTTCATTTCTTACTGCTCCATACGAGAAATTTCCAGAATGTTTCTAGGCTGTGGAAAAAGGGCTGCATTTTACTTGAAGGAGATAATTAATATAATATAATAATAATAATTCATTACATTTATATAGCGCTTTACATGGAAGGAGGAATCTCCTCAACCACCACCAATGTGCAGCATCCACCTGGATAATGCGACGGTGCGCCAGAATGCCCACCACACACCAGCTTACTGGTGGAGAGGAGACAGAGTGATAGAACCAATCAGTATATATATATATGGGGATGATTAGGAGGCCATGATGGACAGAGGCCAAGGGGCAAATCCTGGGATTTTTAATGACCATAGAGATTCAGGATCTCGGTTTAACGTCTCATCCGAAGGACGGTTCTCTTTGACAGCGTTAGGACTCACACAGACCACAGGGTGAGCGTCCCCTGCTGACCTCACTAACACCTCTTCCAACAGCAACCTGGATTTCTCATGAGGTCTCCCATCCAGGTACTAAACAGGCTCAGCCCTGCTTAGTTTCAGTGGGCCACCAGTCTCACCAGTCACCAATATTTTGCAATGTACCGCAGGGAGCAGCATTTTCACTGACCTTTCCTCTCTCCCTTGTCAAAACAGCAAAACATGATCACATTTTACAATTCTGATCACCCACTGGCTTGATAAAGCTCTGTGAGAGCTAAAGATAGCATTTAGGATACTTTGTTTATTGCTAGATTTTTAGTTACCTATGAAGGCATATTCTGTTTTCTGTGATGCCCCTCTAATAATTTATTCACTTTATGTAAAGGTGTCTACTCAAACAGAGCTTTATCAAGCCAGTGGGTGATCAGATTTGTAAAATGTGATAATATTTTGCTGTTTTGACAAGGGAGAGAAGAAAAGGTCAGTGAAAATGCTGCTCCCTGCTGTACATGGCAAAATACTGCAGCCGAGTTTAAAAACAGTTTATGCCACATTCAGAAAGATCATTATTTAATTACACTAAGGGGATTGCAAACTTGACTGTGCTTAAATAAAATTGCATTTCCTGCACTTGACTTTTCAAGCATGCAGCTAAACTTTTAAAACAATGTATCTAAAGAAAATCCTACAAAACTTTTTTTCCTAAAATCAGAGCCTGTATGATGCAAGACTTAAGCTATGGTGACTATTTGAAATACGTGGTATCTGGAATCTAAGGGGCCACTTATCACTGTTTTCAACTAAAAACGTAAATTTTGTATGCATTGTGGCCATTTGCACAACAACGGCGTTTTGGGGGCCTGAAAACGCAAACTTATGAAGAAGTGCAAGTTTTTGAAAACTATACATTTATATTTTATCTACAAAAATGTGAATTTGCAAAAACAGTGATGCCATGTGCATGCATATTACATGTTCAGTCTATAGGCGCGTATCTATCTTTCTTTACATAGTGACCGCCAACTACTGGTCATGCAGCATGATACAACGCTTTTAGACGTTTTCACGGATCCGTGTGTGAACAAAGATAGTTTTGACAATGGTGTCGTCTATACACGAACAAATGCAATGGAAAGACTTTAGTACATCTAATCACGACATTTAGTACATTGTCGTGTAAACATGCCCTAAAACTGGACTCATTAATGTTATCTCATTACTTTTTCAAAAGCTGCCTGCATGCGACAACATGAAACAGCATTGTTTCCTCACAGCAGACCTGTAAAGAGTACCTGAAAGCCATACTTAAGAAAGTGCTAAAGTACAGATTCCTTACAGCAAAAATGACTCCACTACACTACAATTCCTATACAACTTGAGTAAAAGTCTTAGAGTATCTGATTTTAACAGTACTTAAGTGTTTTCCTCTTATCGAATGTAGGCTCAAAGTTGTACTAGTCCTCAACACCTAAGAGACATGCCAGTAAAAAAAAAGAAAAGAAAAAGAGAAACAGTTGATTTGTGAGGAGACAAATAATTATTTTCTAAAATAAAAACAAAACTGAACACCTCAATATTGCAGTAAATCAAGGTCGACACAACAGCCTTTTAAACAAACACTCAAGTATCAGTTAAGCTCAAGTGCTCAAAAAAAGGCATTTGTAAACAAATATCTTTCAAAAACGTCTCTTCAATCTAACAAATAAAGTAATGTTAAGTAAAATGAAACAGTCAAAGCCTACTTTCAATGGACGTCATCTGCCTCATCACCAGCTGCAGCCATGTCCTCATCTCGTATAGGAAATATGCGATTCAGCCACCACCTGCTAATGCACTTGCATTCGTAGCCTTGTTGACAAGTTTGGGTAAGTAAGTGCAAAAGCACAAGTTATAGTAACTTTAATTCCCTGTAGGTGATGATATCGCTTCTTTTGTAGCAGAAATAAACTGCTGGAGAAAAAGTTAGGTGCCATACCAAATGCATGGATTGCATTAAAGTAAAAGTATTGGAGTACAGAATACATAGGCTACTTATTCAAAAATGTAGTAAAGTGGAGAGTAAAAGTTTCTAATATCTTTATACTCAGTCAAACTACAAAGTAGCCAAAAATATACTTAAGGACTCTAATTACATTAACTCCAGCATTTTACACCACTGCCTCAATGTCATTCTTCTCATGTAACTTTGACAAAGCACATACATAAATTCCTCAATAGCATCAACAGTAAGAGATCATTAAGTTCTCTGACCTTATAGCAAGTCTGGTCATTGTCTGCACTCTGCAGTACTGAAAGTATTTGAGGATAAGCTATGTTCACATGATCTCTGCCTTCATCTCTCCCTGGCCTATCTTAATATCTACTTGACAACAGTATCTGTCATCACTTCACTTCCATGTGACAGTATTTGAAACCTGCGTCTCAGTAAATCAATACCTTCCTGACATCTCAAGGGTGAGGCAGCAATTCAAGGTCATGCTGAATGAAACTGCACCTTCACCTTTGTTCAAACATACATGCTCGCTAACTCTTTTTTTTTTACTCACGTTTTTTAAATGTTAATCTGGCTCTCAATCATTCCAATAATACCAAGAGGTTTGACTTTATACTGACATCTGTATGACTGCATAATTTTTGCGACTATCTGCTGTCATTTCACACCAAAGCGGTCTATCTTTTTTCTACTTTTTGTGTCTTTCTCCATCTCCTTGTTCGATGTTTTGTGCTTTTATTAGTTAAATATGGTATGTGGGTTTATCTGTAGAGTGAGAGATGGGGGGGGAAGCTAAATAAATGAACACATTTTTATTAGTAAATCAGTTAATTGCATGACACAGCTGGTCATGTGATGTCAACATGGTGCTGCCCATGAGGGGGCGACCCACTCCATCTAGAATCTAGATTACAACCATTCATTCTAGAAGACTAATTCATTTTCATATTGTATTATTATATTTTTATATTATAATATTAATATTTAAGGTTTATATTAGAATAATATTTTTATTGCATTGAATTCAGTCAACAGAAACGCGAATAGCCTACTTCATAGGTATATTGATATTGAGCATAATCCCTAATTTACCTTTGTTGGCAATGGCATGTGCTTCCTGGTACGTCACTCACTGTTAAATTATGAGTATTTATGCATGTGGTAGACACAGTCAAGTGCTGCTGCTGACAGGCTGCTTCAGTCGTTATGCTGCCTACTTCTCTGCCAGCTGCACTCAGATGCTGCTGTTCACCATGAAACACGAACGAAGCGATGCAAAAAGTCTTTTCTACATTTTTTGACCGCAAGAGAAGCAAGGAATAAAGACAACCTGGACTAAGTCATCTGTCACTGTCGCCGTCACACCAAAAGTTGATATAGTTTTAAATTGGGTGCAGAGATCAGGCGTGAAAGTCCTTAGTACTCAGTGGAAGCATGACCTCTCCACCTCACAGTACAGCGTCAGAGCCTTCATGGACTATTGGACCTGCAGAACTGGAGATGAACGAAAGTCCGCACATGCGAAATGACAGTGTGCGGTTCGGCAGGACTTCAGTGATCACTCAGCGCCAGGCATCTCACCTCCATCCCCGCATGTCCGTGTACAGCGCAACCCGTCCTACACTCTCTAGGTCCTTATTTCAAGGACGTGTATATAATTTCTTGGAGAGACCATCAGGTTGGAAATGCTTTGTGTATCATTTTTCAGTGTGAGTATTTTATTCTGATTGTTACAGAGAATGAGAAATAGTCTACAATATCATGCCATATTTTTAGATTAAGAAATGCGCATATTTATGATTAAAATTATTTTACTGTTGCTAGAGTCACTTCTTCAAGTAAATGTTTGATACTATTTTCCCCCTCTTTTTTGCATGAAACAATCCCTTTAGTGCAGCTCTTCAGTATACAAAAACTACATTTTATTAATATATTCCAAAATGAATTCATTGCACTGCAGTTTTATTGCATTTATTTTCAACATAAAACTCAATGTTTTTTTTCTATTAAGTTTTTAAATATTAATCTACTGTGAAAACCAAGGAAAGAAAATGATACCCTGTATTAAAAAAAGGTGTTTGTAATACCAAACAATAAAAACTGCCAAAGCTTTTTTGACTTTGGAATGGATGAATATGAATATACTTTATTGTCTACGCAATTGTTAGTAAAAGTAAAATTACTTTAATTATAATCAAATGAATTTATATTAAAGTATATGATAAGTTATTAAGGGGTCTATGTAAATAGTTCTCTTTATTTAAATGGTTTTACATTTGTTTCAGTATTATGTGCTACATCTGTGAGGAATGTCCATAAATGACTGCATGCCTTAAGCCAGGTGCACATGCACTGTACGATTTATAATAGTGCTTTAAGACTGTTGCTTGTCAGACTGTACAAACGTTATCCCCGCTGTAAGCCATATCTCAGTTGTCATTCATGTCAGACTGTACAGCAGTCAAGACACATCAAAAATGGAAGAAAACATAAGAAGACTTATCCAGCGTTTTACAACATCAATCTGTGATGCGTTCGTTGACTGTGAGCTGCTTTTACACGTGGGATAGAAATGGTGGCTAGCAAACAAAAAATCTCTAGCTTTAATTTTGATCATGGCTTGTCTTGAAAAGAAAAATGGGAAAAAACGAAGATGATGTGTGTGGAGCAAGTGGTGGTTTGTTGTTGTCTCAGTAATTGTAAATCTTCTGACACTGCCATCATTTCGACTTCAAATTTTGGCCTAGGATCAGAAGAATATTTTAGGATTTTCAACATTTGTCTCAGACGTGGACAAAATCGTACCGTATGACCCTGGCTTTAGAGAGCAATGTGCTGGTAGTTCTGAACTAAAGAGATGACATCACATGAGTAGCCTACTCATTACATGAATACTGGTGAGGTGATAAACACTCACACGGTGACCTCAACTCTTGGTACATGAAACACAGCAAGTTCCTATACTTCAAACAGTTGAGCATGATCCTTGGAACGCACAAATTGACACAAAAGGTGTACTTTAAATTCAATGTAAGTTGCTTTGAATAAGATGACAACATATGGCAAGTGGACAAACAATGCAACCATTTTAATTAATCATGCCCTAGGCCTAGTGCATGATATTGTCACAGTTATGCTTAGTTTTGGTTTCCTTTTCTATCAGTCGGTTTAATCACCTGTTTGCCTGTGTTGCTTTGTTGCTCTTTTCCCGTCATAGTCAGTTTCCAATGGATATTCATTTAATTATCACAGCTGTTCATTATTTAGTTCATCATCATGAGTAGCCTATTGAAGTTCCTCACCTTCACTCATTCTTGGTCCAGTATTGTTTGTGCATGGCACACTATTTCTAGTGGTTGGCTTATGTTTAATAAAGACTGTCGGTATTTGTACCTTCCTCTTCATCATTGGACTTAAATTGTGACAGAGTGAAGAGGGCAAATGGAAGTAAACCTTTTATTCAAACTTAAAAAACTGTGCATTAATCTACCTAACTTCCAATTCTTGTTGGTTTGGTTTAACCTAGATTCATAACAAGTCTGAGAGTTATGTCCTTATCCCAATTCTCTCTCCATGCCTTGCTTTATGTACTACACTTTACTAAAAAAAAAAAAAAAAAGTAAAATCTGAAAGTCCATAAAATAAAAAACAATCAGATTATGTTGTATTATAAAAGCAGCTTTGAGGTGCATTCGTTGAGCTTCTGTAAACTGCAAAAATTTTGTAATAGTAGCCTAAGTAAATAAAATAAAAAACTCAAAATCAAGTAAATCAATCTTTGGCTGCATGGCTTTGTCTAGTATTAACTGATCTAAGAATCATTATTACAGTGTAATGAATAAAAAGGATGCTTTGCAGCAGAATGTAGCTGTTTTGTAATTGTCAAAATGACTCAACTCATTGGGACCTTTCATGGTCCATATCTCTAGCAGGAGAGGAGGTGATAGCGGGCAGCTAAACTTGGCTGCAGAGGTGACTGTTCAGCAGGGGCCCTGTGGGTTTGGTAACCCTGTGACTCAGTGGTGTTGGGCAGAGATGCCAAGAGAACATGGGAATCTGAGTGTGAGGGTGTCAGATGCTGCATCACTGTACAACAACTGTAAAAGGTCGTGGATCATTTAAATGATACTTTGGTTTAATGTGTTTGTAAGAATGATGAGCATGAGGCTGAGGGTTGGAGGTTAGTCTGTAATTAACTGGTGTCTTGTCATGTAGCATATGTGCTTTATTCAAAGTGATTTACGGTGTACTAATATTGTGATGGTCTCTATGGAGCCAATTGAGGTTAATTGCCTCGCTTAAGGGCACAACTGGACTCCCCGGGCTCATCAGCGCATCAGTGCAATTCATCCCCACCTGTTGCCTTGCTAGCGTATGGCCTGGAGCACTAGTCAACCACTTGACCACAATGTCATCTGCAGACGGATATTGAGGAGTCTCGCCTGAATGCGGAAGCGTTATGGAAGCGTGTGTGTAGGAGGCAGGGTATGTTAGCCAAGAATGTGCACATGCTTATCACTGCTTCAAAGACTGCAGAGCCATGGGGGAATGAAAGGCAATTATCGTTAAAGTGTGAACCTTGTTTGTGAACATGTGCAGATGCTGTTGGAAAAACTATTTGTGCTCCATACATTTTATTGTTTTCTGCCCAGCAGTGTATGTGAATGAAATGTCTCTTGCTAGCATGTAATCTTTGCTATAAGCACATCAATCTATCCATCCATCCGTCCGTCCGTCCGTCCATCCAAATGTCTGTTTCATCTGTCCGTCCATCCATCCATCCATCCATCCATCCATCCATCCATCCAAATGTCTGTTTCATCTGTCCGTCCGTCCATCCATCCATCCATCCATCCATCCATCCATCCATCCATCTTTCTAGCTGTTGCTTTTTCAAACTGTTTCAAAAATCTATTTGTTTCAAACTGGCAAATTTCAAGGCTTAATAAACAATTTAACAAAACTTTAAAACAAGGCTTAATCAAGCCAAAAATGACTTTACAAACTTAAATTTTCTGGTCCAAAATGATGGTTATTTCTTTGGATTTCACTTCAAGAATTCCTGTAGCTGAAACAGCAGAGCATGGTCACGGGTTTAAGAAATGGGTTTGATATCCCTTGAATGCATAAGTCACTTATCTATCTGCCCAATATATAAGATGCAGAGTCAATTTAACTCAACTTCCTTACACTCAAATTCGGATTGCAATTCTGCATCCTGTTTGCTACTTCAGTTCAAATGATATTGGAGCTGAATTGGAATTTAAAAGGTATTCTGAATTTGATTCTGAATGCTGCACAATGCTGATGGATACTAGTTTGCAGAACACTACAGCTACATACCAGAAACACAAGTGAAAAGGCAAATATTTATAGGGATTCCAAATATAATTTATCAAAACTGCTTAAATATTATACATTTCAGTGGTATCTGCAGGAATGAATAGTTCAAATTGCCTCATGCAAATTTGATTCTGTTTAGCTCCAGTCCTCAAAATACGATTTCTCATTGCCCTGATTATTTTCTGTTTATTTCATCTCTAATTACTGTGATCTGTGCTGTGTTTATTATCCCTGACTAACCGCTGCGGATTGGCAGATCAATTATTTGTTGCATTGTACGGTGGCCTGTGGCATGTTTATTGACATGTAACTTCTCTCACAGACTGCTTGCAGCAGGTTCAAGGTCATTCAGCAGTAATAATTACATAGTAAGATTGATATTTGTCAGGCAGCCGTCGGTTATGCGTGTATGTTTACTTACATCTCTGGTCCCTCCTTCTGAATTTGTGATGACAGGCAACAGCTGGGCACTGTTTGTCTGGCAGCTGGGTTTCATACCTCTTGGTGTTTCATTTTTATTGTTAATGCAGTCAGACTGATGAATTATTGAGCTGATAGAGCAGTTGTAATGGGTTAAGCATCACTGACAAAAACAAACACGGAGAAATAGCTGTTGCTGCATATTAGCGATGTGCATTTTAGAGAAGATTAAAACACATTTTTAATTACAGGATTAAATGTATTCCTAATTAAATCTATAGATGACTTTCACACCTGATATACCAAAAAATTGTTTTTGTCTTTTCCTTCATATGCTGTTGGAACTTATGATTACTTTATGTTGGCAATTATGATTACTAAATTATGATTCAACAAATCAACAAGTTTAAAGCACATGAGAATACTATTTGCATAGTTGTCTGTGAACAAACTCTCTTTTCTCTCCAAAATAACTTTTTTTTGTCTCAGAAGTCACAAATTTGTTTGTTTAGACTGAGAATATACATGGTGACTGTGCTGTGATGTGTTTAATCTACAGTATTACTGTATTGCAAGGGTTTAAACTGACTCCTTTATAGAATATATTTTTGGCATGTTCTGATTTCTTTGAACAGACTATTATAGTCTGTGAATCCGAGAAAAGATAAATTTGAGTTGCTTATTAGCATGCATATTAGGATATTGGTTGTTTATTAGTACTTATAGTAGAGCACACATATTATTGCCTTATTCTGCATGACCATAATCTACAACCTTTAATCTATACCCCATACCTAAACTTAACAACTTATCAATAAGCAGTAATTATAAGTTTATTTAGGCAAAAGTTGTAGTTATTTAGTTAAGAATTTAGTTAAGAATTGCACCCTAAACTAAAGAGGGATGAATAAAGTATATATTTAAACACACACACACACACACACACACACACACACACACACACACACACACACACACACACACACACACACACACACACACACACTATTTAAAAAACAAAAAAGAAAAAAAAAACACTGTCATCATCAGTATGATTTATAAGCTGATTTTCCTCATGGGGACCAAAAATGTTGAGAACAAATTTTGGATATTGACATCTTTGTGGGGGGCATTTTGTCCCCATAACATACCAGGACCACACACACACACACACACACACACACACACATTTCAGTATTTAAACGTTAAAATGGCATTTTGACATTTCTTCCTTTCCCCCTGCAGATTCCTCATTGTGCTCTCTTGCCTGATCCTCAGTGTGCTGTCCACCATTGATGAATATCAAACACTGGCTAATAAAACACTATTCTGGGTGGTGAGTCTCGCTGCTTTAGACTTACAGTGTGTTAAATATTTGTTTTATATGAAACTAAATTATTGTGCTGCTTTTTAAGGTCTGTTTTCTGACATGTAAACAGGCAGTATAAGTAGCAAACAGGCATATTGCATGGGGACATATTGCCAACTTTGACTGGACATATGTCATTAAGGCTCTGGACCTTTGACACAAACGATAGCTATTGTTTTTGAAGTCAAGTCAAGTGTATTTATATAGCGCTTTTCACAATATAAATTGCATCAAAGCAGCTTCACAATATCAATCAAATAACATAACAATGTTTGTTTCTTAGTGAAAAAACATCCACGTTTGGTAGGGCTGATCAATGGTATTAATGCTTGGTTAATTATTTTGATTATCCCCAACTGAGCAAGCCAAAGGCAACAGTGGCAAGGAACCGAAAAACTCCATCAAGTGACCTACTGGTGTACTAAAACTCCATCAGGTGACCTACAGGAGAAAAAAAAAACCTTGGGAGAACCCAGGCTCAGTCGGGGGCCAGTTCTCCTCTGGCGTTTATGAATTAGAGGCCGGATTTACAGTAACGGTAATTTGATACAGAATTTTGTTTTATTTTATCACTTCGGGGTGGGTACGCGAACCGGAATCACAACATTTTATCTGTGGAGTGGGAAAGGGATCCTCCATAGGGAGAGGCTAGTTGGCACTTCAGCACTGCGTTGTCATCGGGTCCAGGCAAAGCTCCTAGTCAGATCTGGATACGGCCTGGATCCGGTAGGCTGCGGGAAAACCTCGGGATAAACAAAGACACTAAAATTAGCGTAGATGCCATTCTTCTTATGATGATGTAACGAGTACATCAGGATTTAAGGGAAGTGTTCCCAGTTCCGGCTGACCTAATCTATGCAGCCTAACATTGAATTATAGAAGTCTATAATATATTATGTGTATGCTAGGTCAAAGAGATGTGTTTTTAGTCTAGCTTTGAACTGACAGAGTGTGTCTGCTTCCCGGACAATGGTAGGAAGACTGTTCCAAAGTTTTGGTGCTAAATAGGAAAAGGATCTACCGCCCGCAGTCGATTTTGATATTCTAGGTATTATCAACTGGCCCGAATTTTGAGATCGCAAAAGACGTGAAGGACTATAATGCGTTAAGAGCTCGCTCAAGTACTGCGGAGCTAAACCATTTAGTGCTTTGTAAGTAATCAACAATATTTTAAAATTTATACGATGTTTATAGAAGATGATATAGTTTTTATGTTCAAATTTAACACAGCCTCTTGGTGTTGCTCATTGTTTAGTTTGTTTCCTTGGTTTTATCCAGCAGAGGGCAGCAGTTCATCATTTTGCATGTTCCATTTGATGCAGTGACTTTACATTTTTTTTGCCCCATCTTATGTAGAAAAAAAGAAACACTCACATTATTTATGTTTATTTATCAGGTTCTTTTTTCAACAGGACTCAGAGACTGAGAAAAATGATGCCAATAATTTTAGCAGTGGTTAATGCCTTCATTGCTTTAAAAGGAAGAACTCTCCCAAAAAATTTAAACTGTCATCATTTACTCACCTTTTTTATCTGTGGAACACAAGAATGAGGGATGAGAAGATTACCTAGATTGAACTGGTAATCTAAAAAGAACTGCAAAAAGCACAGCAAACTATCCGTGTAGCCTATTCCAGGTCTTCTGAAGTCATATGTTTTAAGGAAGAGTTTCTGTTCACTGATAATCTTGCTCTGGCCAATCCAATGAGAAAAGGTAGGTGAAATGCATACAAAGCAGATTTAAATGTGAAAAAGTGAGTGAGATTTTCTTGGGCAGCCCTCCTAACACTCCTTGTTTTAAGTATTAATAGGTATACTACCTTAATGAATTCAAGGCCTGATAACCCTCTCAGCAAACAGACACTGCAAAGTCTATATCACAGGCAGCTCAATTCACAGAAGATGAAGGTGTTCTGCTGTCTAGTATGGCAGCTTGAGCTGGCATTCTTAAATCATTCTGTTTACTTTGTTCAATAATCCATAGCAGTGTTTCTGCTAAGCATTAATTGCTTCAGGCCTTGTTAGCGCATCTGAGACTTTGTTTTGATCAATATTCAGATCACAGTCTGTCGAGTAATTAATGTGCTCGCCGAAGCATTTTCTCCTAACAGAGGCTATGTTAAATATGATCATAATCAATACCATCCTCAAAAATAATAGCTAGCATTTGTGTTGAAGGTCCAGAGCCTCAATGCCATATGTGCATATTAGCCAGTGTTGCCCATGCAATATGGCTGATTGCAAGCTTAGGCTTCCTGTTTACAGGTCGAGGAACAGAGACAAAAGAGAATCAATTGTCTAAGGACGGCAGAAAAAGGAGAAAGGGAGGGATAGAGATTATAACCCAGCGACTGCATGTCAGAGGTCAATCCGACCACTGGCTAATGGGATTAAATCTATGCTTCATGTTCATTAGCTGACGCTTCACATCACAAGTTAATTCTGCAGAGTCTAGGGTTTGATGCAGAAAAGGCCCTTTCGGATTAGCTATCCGGCTACTGCAGCCCTGAGCTTAACCAAGCTCACAACAGGTGTTGTCTGTTGTGTGTTAAAAAACAATCATCCAAAATCAAATAGCATACTTTTGGCATGAGTAGATACTATAGTCACTTGAGGGAGCAGGATGTTCTCACAGGAAGTAAAACACTTATTTTAAGGGCTGAAACCTCCCTTTAGACCCAATCACCATGTCATCCCTCCCTACCTCCCACCTTCACACCCTATTTTAATGAGGCACGGCCCTCTACATTGCGTCTCACAGCTGTTGAGGCAAACAAAAGCAGACTTGCCCCTTTCTACAGCTTTTCAAGACAGTCAACCCGCTCGCTAAGCTATGATCTAAATGTATGATTCGTTACAGCACATACGATGTTAATGGGTCACATAGGGGACAAGAGTGTCCATGATTAAAAAAAAAAAAATCTAGTATTTAAACACATGTGCCAAGTTCTTTGTGACAGTCTTTGTATTCATGTGGTGAATATATAATATAATTATTGGTAACACTTTATAATACTGTTCCATCATTAATGAATAACTACACAGGAACAAATGAGTAATGCAATATTAACATTCTAGTAACTACTACACAAGAAACACTGATAAATAATTAGTAAGTAGTAGCGCTCATCTTAATGAGGTAGTTAACTATTAGCTAATCAATAACTACTTTTTTTTTCATACCGCCCAGAGGACTACTAAGAATACAGATTCATAATTAATAATGCATATTGTATAATTAATTCTGAAGTAAAAACTTTAGAAGCAGTTACTATCCAAAACGTTACAAAATTTCAAATGCTTTCAATGACTTCAGTCAGTATTAGGGAGTGATCAATCAGATCAAATCAGTGATACTGATACAAATAATTAGTAGTTCCTTCTGAAGGATTTGGTAATACTCAAGTCATTACTAGTGGGTTACCATTAGAATTAATTGTACATTATGCATTATTCACATTAATTATGAACCTGTATATAGTAGTTATCTGGGAGGTATGAAATAATAGTAGTTATTATTGATTAGTTAATAGTGAACTACTGCATTCTACTGAGCAATATTATGGATTGGTTAATCATAGTTTATTGTTACTATTAGAAGGTTAATATTGTGTTCCTCATTTATTCCTGTGTAGTTATTAATTAAAGATGAAACAGTGTTCTAACTTGTTATCTAATTATTATTTATTCTTTTAAATATATTTTTTTATTGTAAAAAAATAATCAAGTTTTTTTTGTGAACCCACAACATAAAAAAGTCAAATCATCTGAAATGTTAACCGATTTATTGATTTTGACACGGTTTTACGGTTTCCTCTTTTTGATATAATTTTAAGTTGGTTGAACCACATGACTTTAATTTAGCGGACAAAGAGGTTGTATATTATGTTTTATTGTATATATTAATTTGCAGTGTAGCATTTTGTTGGGAAAAAAAATCTATAAAATAATAATAAAAGAAGAACCAAACTACTAAATAATGTTTTCTTTTCAATTGTTGGCTTTTTTCTCTTTATTATGACATCTTAACAGTCCATGCCCCAAAATAAATATTAAAATAAATATGAATTCAGAAATCGGAAAAAAAAAATGTACACATTTCATTTTTTATGTATTTTTGAACAAATCAATAGATAAAACGCATAATTCACCCCTTTTCTACTGGTATAGCAGAGGTAGGATATCATGGTTAAGATCCCAAAATTCTCTTCTTTTTTTTTACTTTGAGTAAGTGCTTATGTAATATAAGCTAAAGCTTATCGGACAAATCTTACTAAGTGCAAATTAATCATTAACTTAGATCAATTGTTCAACACTTTTTCCAGTGTTAGCCACTAATAGTCTTGATAGGCCCTGTTAATCTATATTAGAATGACATTGTTTCACTGTGAGCCAGGAGAGCTACTGCACATTAGCACCACTTACAGCCACACACATGCTGTTGACACTTATTAACTGCGCCTATTCTGTGAGGAAAAAAGACTATTGTGCGTGTCACACTTCTGGGGTGAAGCCTCAGAGGTTGATCATTATATGATCAACAGTGGTAGGTGACAGAAGTCACACAGGACGTTACGCCACACACGGGTGCTGGAACTCACACAGGACACCAGACTGACCCGACACCACACGCACTGAGAAATCCCTCACTCGAGAATTGTGATTTCACATGCTTCCCTGTCCCCCAAAAAGTGTCATAGCTGTCACCAAACGTCCTCCATATGCTAAGTGTGCTAACACATCTTCAAGCTCAGTCTCTAGGTGTTGCGAGGACAGTAGTCCGGCCACGGGGTGCTAACTCCTTCTCCAGGCAATTATCAGTTACAGATATAACCCTCCCCTAATTAGACAGAACACAGATGTCTCTCTCTTTGTCAGTGTTAACCAAGGCCCACCATGAATGGTTAATAAAACTGAAATCAAACAAAAGCCTCTATAATGATGAAATGTTTTCTATTTGAAAGCACCATGAATATGTAATGAGCATTTATTGCTGTATTTTAACAATTTGCTGTAATGTTTTAACCCTGGGTCAAAAGAGCTTTTAGGCTTTTTGTGATTCGAGGAGCTAATAGAAACTACACATTATCCGGAGCATTTAAGCTTTCTAAAAGCGAATTTTTGGGATTATTTGCGTGAAGGGATATTCACTGTTATGAGGTGAACCCACAAAATTTTAAATGTTCATTTCTAACGCTGTGGTGCTCAGAGTGTTTTGACAAATCACCTTTATCTCATTTACACTGATAAGACACTAGTCAGTTACCCTCCCCCAACACAGTAGCTAATGCCTTTCTGTTGTGTGTGACAGGATGTAAAGGCCCGAGATAACAGATACAACTGCGTACCTTTTATGTTTTAATGTGTAACGTTTCAGTCAGTAGAGTTAAAGAGTTAAATAGTTCACCCAAAAATGAAAATGGTCATCATTGACTCACCCTCATGTCGTTCCAAACCTATACGAGTTTCTTTCTTCTGTTAAACACAAAATAAGATATATTTAAAGAATGTTGGTACCAGATGGATTACGGCACCCATTGACTTCCATAGTATTTTTTCTATCATACAGGTTTGGAGCAACATGAGGGTGAGTAAGTAATGATATTTGTGTTCCGAAGATTAACAAAAGTATTACGGCTCGGAACGACATGAGGGTGAGTAATTAATATTTTGGGGTGAAATAGGCCTTTAACTTCTTTCTTAAGAAGATTTTTGTGAATCTGGCCTTTAATAATGTTCCCAAAATGTTAGCACAAAAACATTATTTATACATCGGTCATGAAACATTTGATTTGGACGGACATGTAAAGTTCTTTTTTTAATGTTTCAGAAGATACAAAAGAAAAGTTTCCCCCATTATAATGTTGGCAAAAAAAAAAAAATATATATATATATATATTAATATATTATTGTTTTAACATGGTTTCGTAACGTTTAAATAACCAAAAAAAAGCTTTTTAAAATATTTAAAAAATATATATGTTTTTAATGTTCAGAGAACTTTCAGAAATAACATTTTCATAACTTAATTGGAACGTTAGCAAAATGGTCTTAGAACATATTTTTGTTAGCTGGGATGTGGAACATAAATGGGGTGGGTGTCCACATTCTTTAGAGTATTATCTTCTGCGATCTGCAGAAGAAAGAAATTGTGAATTATCCTTTTAAGAACACATTAGTTCCTTTCAAATTCCCACTGTCACACCAATAATATATTTGCTTTGTGTCTTTTTTTTTTCAAAAGGGGTTAGTTAATATTATTTATTATCAGACTTCAAGTGTTTGCTTTGGCTAGAGCACAAAAGGCTGGAGCAGAAAAAGTCACTCGATGCCAAATCACGTGCTTCATAGTAAGTCCATTTTTAATATTTAATGTAATCTTTTAAGATTGAGGACAAGGGTTAGCTGACCCTTGCTGTTATTACAGTGAACCCTTCCTCTGCTCACCCATAGCGACCGCATTCCAGCTGCGTTTTGGATGGGATATCTGATTGCCATGGTAACTGAGAGAGGCCCTTGCATCTGGGGTCCTGTTTCCTCTCACCCTATACAATGCCCTCCCCAAAACTGATCCCATGGCCTCTGTCGCCCACTGGCCGTCGACCCAGACCTTTCATATGCCAGCTGGTCAGTGTGATCACAAGCCTAGATTTAATTAGATAGCACAGAGAAACCCAGAGCACGGAGACAACAAAATGGGCCTTGCTAATCTGACATATAGTTGACATATAGTCTAAAAACATTCTAAAAAGTATAAGGGTAGGGTTAAGATTAGGGGTTAGTATATTGCATCAAATTATTAACCATTTGATACAATATTAGTATATTGTATCAAATTGTTAAGTGCATAGTGTCAGCAATGGGTTGAAATAAAAACTAAAAATAAAGGCAGGATCTAATCGCATGCGGTTCTTTAATCAAAACAAACTAAAACTAACACATCTCCAAGAATACATTAAACAAAACACAGGAAACAAACACTTTAACATAGATGAGATCTGACAAAGACTAAGGGGCTGTGTGTTTATGCGACACCGCTTTCAACTAAAATGTAAAACTTTTTATGCGTTATGGTCGTTCATTTACACAACAACATCGTTTTGGGTGAAACTTTTGAAAACGGGTTTCAAAGTGCAAGTTTTTGAAAACGGTCTCCGTGTAAAAAAAAAAACGTGTATCTCTGAAAACTATGATGTCATGCACATGCGTGTTCAATCTATAGTGTTTCATCGCCGTCTAATGGCTTGGCAGCAGAATAAAGCGTTTTAGTTGTTTTTGCGGATCCGTGAGAATGGGGATCGTTTTGACAAAATGGTGTCATCTACAGAAAACTCAAAGGAAAAACTTCTCAGTTTTAAGCATATTGTTGTCGTGTAAACATACCCTAAAACAAAAACAGAGCTGTATATACACAGGGAAAACTATAGGACTGAACAAGATAATTAACAAGACACAGGTGAGACACAGGAGGGCAAATCAAAAACCATGGCAACAGAAAAGCATGAACAAAGAAAACAGGATTTTTTTAAGGCCATGTATTATAGCTGATTATTGTTCCCAAAATATTCCTAAAAAAAAAAAATTCATTTGACATTGTAGACAGTGATTGGCCTACTTTCAGTCTACTTGCTTGCAGCCTCTTTCCTGTGCTGTGACCTCTGCTGGTTCGACTCACTTTTTCCACCTCTCATGTTCTGTCTGTTCCCACAGGATAGGGCTGTGCCTGTAATTTAATTTCATTTTGGAGGCGCTTTAGACAGGATAGGCAAGCGAACTGGCCGGCTCTGTGCCAGCATCCGTCCCCAGGCAGCTGACCAAGCTCCTTCTTAGCCTCTTCTCAGACCTGGATCCAGCTCTCCAGACTGCTTATGTGACAGAGGGCTTCACGGCCAGCCTCATAACTCATACATGTCTGGTTCCTCGCAGCTCTCAAAGGGCCTGCGCTCAGCGGACTCTCAGCCTTCTTTTGTTTTCTCTTCCTTAAGAAGGAGACAAGGGCAACTGCTGTTGTTGGCCATGACCATGAACCACCCGTGTGTGTTTTCACACAACCCTGTGTCAGGGCTGTGAATTCTTAATATGCATCTGTTACATGCGTCCTATGTATATTATTGTGCTTTATGCATTGCAAACTACATTCCAAATGATGCATGACCAAATAATTTATAATCTTTTGTCCCATGCAAACTACAAATATGGTGAATTCAATGGATTCTTTGTCCATAGAGCTGTCATTATATATCTCGGTCATGGGATTGCAGCATCAAGTTGCAATAGGTGCACAGAGAACAGTGTAGGATTTTGTTCTAGACATACCTCATAAATATTTTAAAAGGCAATATATTGCTCATGAGGAATATCTAGCCGAGGAGCTCCACAATGACAGCCATTCTCATTTTCCACACAATAAAGCTTTATTGTTAAACCCATTCTCAAAGCAGACATCTCATTGCTCAAATAAATTACTTCTCTATACTTACAGAGTTGTATTATAGCACAGAATTTTGCATTATGTCTCAGTCGAATCAATTAGCTCTTTATACTTACGTTGTTATGTTCTAGTAAATCTCACATTATGTTTCAGCTAAATCATTTCTCATTGTCATGAGCACATAATATCACTATGATATGCTTTTAGTGCTCTTTTGTGTAAGCACAGTGTGTCTGTCTCTTTCATTCTGCAGGAATTTGTGCTGGTAGTGTTCTTTGGTGTGGAGTATTCGGTACGTCTGTGGTCAGCAGGATGCCGGAGTAAATATGTGGGAATTTTGGGCAGGCTTCGCTTTGCCCGAAAGCCCATCTCTGTCATTGGTGAGTGTGGGAATGAATTTTCAAAATGCCCTATTTTGTATTTTCTGGTGCATTCATAAAAGCAGTGTTGGTTTAAACCTGATTCTATTGTTGCTATCGACATGTATGCATGTTTTTTCTTGTTCTAGACCTGATTGTGGTGTTGGCCTCCATTATTGTATTGGTAGTTGGCTCTAATGGTCAGGTTTTTGCCACCTCTGCTGTAAGGTAAGGTTAATGTTTTCATATACAAGTCACTGAAGTCTCTTTGTTCCTTGTGGTACAGGATTAAGCAGGCTTAGATTTACCGTAACTCTCCTGTATTGAAGTCATGACATGATGTTGTTTACAGAGGAGTCCGCTTCCTTCAAATCTTGCGAATGCTGCATGTGGATCGACAGGGAGGAACCTGGCGGCTGCTTGGATCAGTGGTCTTCCTACATCGACAGGTGAAGCATATGCCTTTTCATATTTAATGTTTTGTACTGCGGAAGTAAAAATTACCGCATGAAATTTCTATAGAGGTACTCTGGAGACCGAAGCAAATATTATTTTTGCATTTCCATTTTCTCCAACTGTAGAAAAAAAGAAAAGAAAAAAAAAACTCATCAATGATGTTCCAAAGAAGAAAAAATATAGGGTTATATATTATAATATATATTATATATTATATATACCCTGAATTATAGTTATAATTTACAGTTACCTCGTCGCAAAAGTGTTTTTAATTAGTTTAAAATAGTGTAGGAATTTCACACTCTTAAAAATAAATAAATCTTAACAGATTAATCTTCATTTGAACGGTCACAATATTGATTTGAAAATGCTGATAATGGTAAATAACGGCAAGAAGCGTATTTTTGTTGAGTTAAATTATAAATGAATTGTGATTCATTAGTGAATCAAAAGCATACCAGTGAAGCACGATTCTGAAAATAAATAGCTCTTTTGAGCCATTACTATTTTAATAAATATTTTAGAATGAACACACTGCAGCATTAGCAGAGATAGCACTTGAGACATGAATATGTATGCAAAATTACTGAAACAACCCCAAGTTAATCTACTGAATCAGGACATTTCTACCCAGCACTAGAGCTGCAAAAACATAATTTAAGAATCTCTATTTTTAAGATGGTAATAAAAGTGAAGGTTTTAGTGAGTGTTTTCTCTTTCTAGGAACTGATCACAACGCTATATATCGGATTCCTTGGGCTCATCTTCTCTTCTTACTTCGTGTATCTGGCAGAGAAGGATGCAGTGGATGACAGAGGTTTCACAGAGTTTAGCAGCTATGCAGATGCTCTGTGGTGGGGTGTGGTAGGTAGATCCCCACCCATAGCTTTCACTGGCACAATGGATAATTGAAGGCATACATCAAAGAACTGGATCAAGTTGAGTAATGGGTGTTGCATGTCAATGTCTTTTCTGTACATATGCTCAGGTGACAGTAACCACTATTGGCTACGGAGACAAGGTCCCTCAGACCTGGATAGGGAAGACCATTGCATCATGTTTCTCTGTCTTTGCGATCTCCTTCTTTGCCCTCCCTGCTGTAAGTTACAGAGATTTAATAGCCATAGCAATTGTTCCTCGCACAGCAGGCAAGTGCATGAGAAGAATGATAGTATTACCCCACAGGGAATCCTAGGCTCCGGTTTTGCTCTGAAGGTACAGCAGAAACAGAGGCAAAAACACTTCAACAGGCAAATTCCTGCAGCTGCATGTCTGATACAGGTGTGCCTTACTGTTGCCTATAAATGTAATATTGCTTATTAGTTGTCAGTCACGAGGATAGTCAGACCTTCCAGAGTTAACCTGTTTCTTTTTTCTCATGATAAAGGCATCCTGGAGGTGTTTTGCCTTAGAGAACCCTGACTCTGCCACCTACAAGTTATTTGTGAAGAAGAACCTCAACAACTCATGGTCTAGCCCTAAATTAAAGGTAGGCCTACCTACTTAAAGATGCTTGCACATTTGGAATGGACAACAATTTGCAAGCACAAATGTAGAAATCTTAACTTATATTTTATATTTTAAACAAACAAAAAAACATAATTTGAATGTGGTTTCAAACTGTAGTGCCAGAAAAGAGGTAATGTTTTTGTCGATTTTTCTTCGGACAGATGAAGATGAGGAGGAAAATTAAGAGTAATGACAGGGATGATGGGCTGAGTTCTCCCACCGTACCATCCATAACCTATGGTTCCTTAGATGATGGAAGGGACGGCGGACAAGATTCAGTGAGCAGTATTCAACAGTCAGGTATTACCAACAATAAACTAAGATACTGTTGACCTTTTCTACCTCTTTTCTGTTTTTTCACCTTTCACATCTCTCCTCGGATATCTTTTATTTCACCTCTCCATTCTCACAGAAAGGGCACACACACTCAGAAGATGTGGTGAGCTTCAGTTAGTGTCTGTCTTGTCTGTACTCACTTGCTATCTACTATTCCCTATACCTGCCTGTTTTAATTGTTCCTTTTTTACAGATAAATGTCTAATATTGACTCTTTAAATGAACCATATGGTATTTTGTTTCTTTAAATAAGCCTGTTTATCACAGCATCATTTCATAGCATAAAATAAAATGTACACAAATGGTTCGATTTGAAATATGCTTTGTGAAAGCATCAAGCTTGATCTCTCTCCTCATAGAACGGGTGCCATCCTGGAACTCTTTGTCCTCTTTCCAGTTTTCTACACCTCCAGGTGGGTAACAAAACAAATTCAAATTGGAATTAAATGTAACGCGTTTTCCATTGGAAAGACAGGACTCTTTCAGTCTGAAATGATGTGTGTGTTTTCTGTCTTTAGTGAAAAAGCCTGGGATTTTCGAGGTGCCGTCTCGGCCCACACTCCAGAGGTGCAGCAGCGTCGCAGATGATATGGAGACTGAGTCGGAGCGAGAGATTTCGCTCGTTCCAGTCACTCATGTGTCTCAGTGAGTAAGAACGTACCATTTTTAGCGAACCGACCGTAGGCAGCAGACAGTCAATTATTTAAGTTTCAGTATGTTTCCACTACCTATAATCTTTCAGAACTCTTCCAGATGGCATGCGATATCGAATGGATGGGGCGAATAAAAAAGTGTTAGCTTGATGGCGTCAGAGTTAGCACACTCCTGCAGTTCACACTCACAATATCACTTCTGTAAAAACAAATGGGGTCTTATCATCCTGCTAATCTTAGCAGTCACTGGATTCCCAGTTCAAATCTTTAAAACACTTTTAACACAAATGCGCCATCTCTGCTGGAACAGATCTCAGCTTTCTGAGCCCACCCACCTCAAGTGAAAACATGGCTATAAGAAGTGCACAGTGTATATTTCTGAGCCCCAAAGCATTCCCATGAAGAGTGGTTATTTTGCAGGCTGTGTTTTGCCTGAGAGGGGGTCATTATCAGAATCTCTTTGCCCCATTTGCTGGCCAGCATGTGGAACAGCGCAGAGCCTGTTTATACTGCAAACCATTTACTTATGCAGGCAATGGAGCGATCCCGTCTCTAAATAATCTAATGAACCATGTCTCTGTTGTGTCCCTTTCCATTTGTGATGGGATCCACCACTCTTCAGCAGTTTAAATTGCTCTATTACACTCTAAATTATGTGGAATACAAAGCATTCCGATTTTTTTTCTAGTGCCAACTTTTATTTAAACCACAAGAGGGCAGTGGAGGTGTTTTTGTAGACCAAACCCTTCTCCTGTCAGATTAAAGAATATGTTTATCTTGGCTTACACTGGCAAAATCATACTAATTATGCTTTAATGTGTATTATACAGGTGATGTAGAAGACTAATGCGGAAAAAAAGTCTGGTCCCACTTTATATTGGGTGTGTTACACTATGTACTTGCATTAAAAAGTGCATTTGTACAATGTACTTATTCTGTTCATATTTTATTGCAAAACACTTTTTTTGGTGGTATTTGGTGGTATGGTTAAGCTTAAGGGTTGGGTTACTGTGTAAAGTGAGGGTTAACAGTGTCATACAGAAATGAATTACAGCTGCAATTTCATGCAGGTATTTTTTTTAATTATAAGTACAATGTAAAATATGTATGTACACAATAAGCGAACTGTATCCAATGATTAATTCAAATGTTACACAGTAGGTAAAGACACATATAAAGTGGGATCAAAACCATGTTGCTTGTCCACTGAGATTAATGTAATCATCTGGAAAAATGTAGGTGTTTTCCACCAAAGAAACTTAAAAGAGATTTTAAATTTGAATTAGCTAGATCTAATATTTTTAGAGTCTTAAGTATGATTCCTCTCTAAATCCCCATTCTTAGGAGACATATTGCATCTCCTCTACAAAGGAGCCTTGTCACTACAAGCGTTCATTTGATCTTTGAAGTTTAATGAGCTTTCTTTCGCCTCACACTGAGATGCAATGGCAACAGCTGGCTTTTCTCTCCCTCTCTTTTCTCTCTCTCTCCCTCCTTCTCTCTCTTTCTTGTCCTGCTCAGTGTGGGTGTGAGTGCATGTTTATTTGTTTATGTCCAGCAGAGCAGGGTGGGGACTCAAAAAGTCCAGAACCATAACGCCGCCTTGCATCTCTTCTCCTCTCCTCTTCGCTCATCTCTTCTCCTCTTACTCTTTCTCACCTCATCTCCTCTCCTCTCCCTTAGGACGTTTGTCCGGCTCTGACCTTTGACCCAGGCTGTTAACTCAAGAGGTAGGAGAGGCACAAAAGCGTCCTCGTGCCTGCAGCTGAAACAGTTCGGCTGCATTGGGGGTGGGGGAAGAACAATGCCACAGAAACATATCTCTGACCGCTGCGCTCCTAACACACACACACACACACACTGGAGGATATCGACACTACCTACACACTTTTATCTATTAAACCTTGATAAAGAACAGGACTGTTTTTGCCACATTGAGATGTTGTAAAATGTTGTCATTTCAAATCTCTTGAAGTGTCTTGAATCCAGCCGATTGGTAGAAAGAGTCACAGTTGTTATTTCATATCAAATACAAAGGCGTCTATGGCAGCTGCCTGGATCAAAGAAAATAAACTCCCGTCCAGAGCGACACAGGTAAAAAGATGAAATCAAAGCAAACACAGGTGCGTCTGAAAGTGCCCATTTGTACTCGCACGTATCTGCTGTTGCAGTCTTGTAGGGCTGCGGTGTGAGGTTTACCAAAGGAGACCCGGGCTGAAAAGATTGATTTATTCTCAGTAAACAGAGAAGGACTTCTGGTGGTGGAGGCCAAGCCAGGCCGTCTACACTGGTGCAGAGACAAAGAGCCATTGTCTGCAGCTCTACACACACCAACAATAGCCTGATTGACAAGCGGCCCTAGTTGTAATGGGCTTCTGGGCTAAAGAACGCAAAAGTGACTTTTGTTAGAAACACTCTTGTCTTCCAGAGCAATAATCTCCATGCTGGCAATTTCACAGAAATTGAATGCGTTATATACATATTTTTCTAAGAGCTAAACATACTACTATACTATTTATATTTGAGTGTCACTTTTACTCAAAAGGTAAATGTAAATATATGGAAATATTTCCCCAGTCCAAAATGCATACAGCCTCGCGTTCACCTGTTAGAAGTGAGTAAATGTGTGTGATTTGGAGTGTGTGGTGTAGTGTAAGGCGCGCTGAATGGGACAGAAACATTGGCTCACTAATGCCTCTTCAGCGCGGCTTGCCAGCACAAGTTTCTTTATCTTGCCCGTCACGGCCCCTTTTCTTCCCCCCTTAACAGTAATTGTGTTTCGTTACAGTGTGTTAGAGCTAACGAGGGACATGGAGCGAGAGTCAGCGAAGCAGTGAAAGACAGACAGAGAGAGAGGGAGAGTTGCTCAGCAAGAAAGAACACATCCCAGATGATTCTCTCATTTGCTGTCAGACCAAGAGCCCAGCAAGACTCTCTGTAGAAGTTTGTAACAGAACACTGCACACGGTGAACTTGACAATTCAGACAAATTCCTGTGAGCAGCGGATGCCAGCAACAGTGCTTAAAAAAAAAAATCTGCCTAACATTATGGATAGTTCAGCACCCGAAAAAGATTTATGATAATTATAATAATTTACTCACTCTCCAAACCTGTTTGACTTGCACTTTTGAATAAAAAAGTGGAGGTTTTCACAGTGATGCCATAGAATAACCATTTTTGGTTCCCCAAAGAACCTTTCTGTGAAATGTTTAATGTTTTCTTCTTTGATCTTCTGTGAAGAACATTTTAAGAAACCCTTAAGAAAACCCTTTTCCAACTTTTGTGCAAAGTTCAATTGATGTTAAAAGTTCTTCAGGGAACCATAGATGCCAATACCTTTACTTTTAAGAGTGTACTTTCTTTCGCTTACACACACACACACACAAATATTTTTTATTTTTTTATAATGAAATTCAATGGGGTCAAGTGTTGTTTTGGACCCAACTGGCTTTTGAGCAAAAACAGTTGAAACATTCTTTAAAATATCTACTTTAATGTTCCACAGAAGACAGAAAGACAGAAAGTTTTGGAACGATACAAGTGTGAGTAAATGATGACAGAATTTTATTTTTGCATCAACAGACCCTTCAAAATTGCATTGCATCCATTTTATCTACCGCTTAAAGCAGCATTTTCCAATTTCAAAAATCACAAATAATACATTTGTTGTCTATGAGCACCAATATTTCCGTTTCCGTTCTTCGTGAAATTAATATCAATGTGCCATATCAGGTTTCTTTCAGAGGACCCGGCAAAGTTAGTGACTTTGTTAGCGAGCAACATGATATGACAAAAGGCACTGAGGCCCCTGGTGATGTATAAGGACTTGCACCGAAATGAACGCTGTCAGTTTCTTTGCTGCTGTAATGTTTAGGATCATATGAGGCCACAAGTTTGGGACATAAGCCATTTAGTCATGGTGTAATGCAGTGGAGGACTCAATGTCAGAGTGAATGCTACATCCCTATGTGTCACTCCTCATAAGGACATTTAATACTCTCCGTATTTGCCTGGTGCTTTGATGCTCGGGATGAAAGAGATCTTTGCTTGGCTGAAGCCAGAGGAACCCCTGCTGTGTGTGTATGAGCATCTTGTGCACGCACGTCTTTGTGTGCACATGTGTGTGTGATGGCTTCTGGCCAGCGGCCCAGACTCCACCCCGGGTCTTTACCCCAGTGTACAATGTCTGGTCAGCGATTATCAGTCATTACTGCCTCAGTGGCCATTATCTCCGCTGACCACTTATTAAAATGTCATTTAGGTATTTGAGCTCAAGGGGGAAGATGGAGCTGATATTTGGGATAACGTCCTGTATACAGCGCAGCAGAGCCCTCTAAAGCTTGTGATTCTCAGATCGTGGCTAATCAGAGCGCTCTTCCCCTCCTCTTCCACAGAGCTATTCTTAGACACACAGGGCCCCCATGAGCCTTTTAGAGCCATAGTGCCACAATCCTGCAGCCTGTGGCGCAACACCGCCACACAAAGGTCTTCATCCTTTGACTCGCTGAGACGAGTCACAAGAGTGCACATGGACTCAGTGGGGGACTTTGTGGTAATTGACATGTGTTTGTGATTTATCATATGATGTAACAAAACATTGGGGAGGTTTTGAGTATGCGGGACGTTTCTTTTGGATAATTGAGTTGTAAGTTATATCATGCAGTTAAAGTCTCTGAACTTTAAATAGCTGGTCCCGCTTTAATTGATTTCTGCTTTTTTTTTAAATCAGTATATGTTTTTTTAAAAGAAGTCTCTAAGCCTCACAAACACAGCCTTTATTTGGTCAAAACAATTTAATTAATTCCTGTGATGACAAAGCTGAATTTTCAGCATCATTACTCCAGTCTTCAGTGTCACATGATCCTTCAGAAATCATTCGAATATGCTGATTTAGCACTCAAGAAACTTTCTTATTATCAATGTTGAAAATGTTTGTTCTGCTTAATATTTTTGAGAAAATCACAATATATTATTTTCAGGATTCTTATATAAATAGAAAGTTCAAAGTATTTGTTACAATGTTAAAATCTTTACTGTCATGTAATGCATCCTGGATGAATAAAAGTATTAATTTCATTATAAAATCATACTGACCCCAAGCAGTAGCATATAATGTACGAAACTTTTGGTAAACGCCTCTAAAAAACAAAACAAACAAAAAACAAAACCTAAATTAAATCAAATTTACAACCTGTAGTTTTTGACCCCTTTGTATTTAATGCCTGAAGTTAAAACGTTGAAAACATAAAAAGAATGAAAAACTAGATTATACAATGGATTATTGTATGGATTATATCCTTTAATTGTCATCCTTCTGTAATTTTGCATGCTCTTATTTTATAGTCACACAACTGTCTAATTGAGATTGACTTTTTGCAGCACCACGGAGGCTATGTTGGTGTGAGAGAGAGAGAGAGAGAGAGAGAGAGAGAGAGAGAGAGAGAGAGAGAGAGAGAGAGAGAGAGAGAGAGAGAGAGAGAGAGAGTGTGTGTATGGATGCTTTTTAGTGATAAGATTAGAGTGAAGCCCGGTGATTGTTTTGTTTCCTGTTTATCCTCATTTGATTACACTCAGATTAGCTGAGGCCCTTTAGAGTGAGATCAAATAACAGGCACTTTTTCCCACCTAAAACACAAAAATACCCTAGATAAAATGCCACTAAATTTCATATCACCCTTGCAGGTTCAGTTATTTGATGCTGCTTTAAATAAGACCTAATCTAGTCAATAATACATCATCTCTGAAGCTTCTCCTTCCCCTCTGAATTCTTGCTATCCATCCCAAGAATCAAATCAGTGTAGCTCTAATCAATACAATAGATGCTGCACATGTTGCCCTAAGGAGCGGTCGCTGACCTCGGATCAGGTGTTCTCTCATCTAGCCTCCACTAATGAGTGTTAGTAGACGCACAGAAGGGTTGATGTCATTTTCCAGACGAGATCACCTCCTCAGCCCAAATGTTGTTGAACACACCCCGTTAGAGTTAATTGGAGGTGGGGAGCTAGACCCTTTGGCCTGAAGTGTTGATGGTACTAATGGCATGTTTATTTCCTGTCCTATGATGTACTTCTTTGATCTTTATTTGTTGCGGTTATGATGGCTTTTGTCACAAATTTGAAATCACTTGCTATTTACATGGACAAAGCACGCAAACTCAGACCTTGACTTGTCTTTTGATCATTAAAAACGTCACAAAATGGGTTGATTTTGGGGTTACAGTAGATTTAATTTATAGTCTGTACATTAACATGTAGGTAAACATCCCTTGAAGGGATAGTTCAGACAGAAATGAAAGTTGTTACCCTCAACCTCATATCATTCTAAACTTGTATTATATATTTAGAAAAATGTCTCAGGGTTTGTCCAAGCAATGAAAGTCAGTGGGGTCCAATGTTGTTTAGAACCTCATTAACTTTTACTGTCTGGGCGGGAAAAAAGAGTAAAAAATAAAACATTCTTCAAAAATATTTTGTGTTCCACAGAAGAAATAAAGTCATGCAGGTTTTGAAATGCAGGAGCAATTTTTTTAATTGAACTATACCTTTAATACTTTTCTCACAGGAAGCGTTGATTGTAATATTATTGTGGGATTATGTTAATGCATTGTTTTGTAATAATCACTGTATCAGTACATTAAGATATAAAATGCAGCGTTGATGCACAATGCTAATAAGACAAACTACTCTTGTCATTGGTGGCCCTCCAGTGGATATGCAGTTACTTTCACATCTGGCTGCTTTTGTTTAGCAGACTCAACAAAAAAAAAAGATTGGGAACGGAAGAGAGATTTGCAGTCTGTCTTCGGCAGAAAGAAGACCTCATATGATCGCCTCCTTTTCTCTTTCTCTCTCTATCTGTCGGTTTGTCTGTCTCTCTCCATCTTTTTCTTTCTTTCTTTCTCTCTCTGTCCCAGTGGGAGTCTTTCTCCCTTTGCGTACGTCTCCACCAGTGTTCGCCATTAGCCAGGCTTTGTGCCAGCACTAGAGGCAGATGGTGACCCTGCTGAGGTCATGAGACCAGCGTTGCTATGCTGGTAACCATGACTGGAGAGAGGAAGTGGCACTGCCTTAGGGACAGATGGGGTGGTTCCCATGTTCTATCTCTTGTGTCCCCCACCTCTCTCTCTTTCTGTCGTCTTTCCCTGCTCCATTGGAATGACAAACAGCCAGGGAGGTATGATTCCTGAACTCTGTGCTGATTGCTGGCAGATTCCAACTTGAGTTTATCAGTTTGGATTCTGTAGTTTCAAATGAGTAATGTTCCACCAAAATGTAACCACCCTACCATCTGAGATGCATGTGAATATCAAACTGATCATTATACCATAAACATTTATAGCTCAAGAGAGTCGTTCAGCACTTAACATGGAAAAGAAGTTATTTCTTCACAGTTTCCACAAAAATATTAAGCAGCACACATGCTTTCAACATCAATAAATGTTTTTTGAACACCAAATCATCATAATTTTCTGAAGGATCATGCACTGAAGACGGGAGTAATGATGCTGAAAATACAGCTTTGCCATCACAGGAATTAATAATAATTTAAAATACATTAAAATAGATAACAGTTATTTGAAAGTGTCATAATATTTCACAGAATTACATTTTTTTTTTTTTTTATCAAATAAATGCTGCCTTGGTAGGCAGAAGAGACTTCTTTCAAAAACATTTTTAAAAAAGTAAAAAAGTTTGGACACGCCTGAGTGAATGTTTCTCATGGTCTAAAGGTTTTTTGAGGCTGCTATAAATTTAATATTTAAATATTTACATACTCGAAATTAGCTCAAACTATGGCTATATTAATTTCTTTACAAATCTTTTTTTTTTAATTTTTTTTTTAGATAAGTTGGACCGAAGAGTGAAGAAAAAGCAGTTTTGATTTTGGTTGGTTACAGCATAACTCCCAAACTTACATTTTTGTTATAGGCCTATTAGTTTTGATTAGTTAAAGGTGCATGCGCAACTTTTCATGTTAAAAATACCTGTTTTTCTTCCTATACATGCTTAAAGAACTGCCTGATGGGCTGATTGCGCCCTTCTCTGCTCACTGAGATTGCCTCTATAATCCTGTACAGTAAAATATATAAGAGGGATTCGGGCTCGAATTTGAGACTGGGCGTGACGTCATGCGCGTTCAAGCTCACCAGGCTATCTCGCGAGTTTGTGTATTCGCAGGCGCCGCCATTCTCCGCATCAGCGTCAAAAGTAGCGTCAAAAGTAGATGGATTCAAAGAGACCGGCTTGTAGTCCATTCCAAACCCCAACGCAAACTCCACGTAAAGTTAAGAAAAAAGAACAATTTTGTCTAGTGCCACCAAAGGGCCAAATTGGACCCGGCTTAGCCTGTTTGGCTTTTATGAAAACGTCATGGTGACATTTGATTGTTTATTACCTTGAGACATTTGAGTGAACGTTGTTGACCAACTGTGTACGGTATCATTATTATTTTTGAACTATTGTGAAGTAATCAATTATATTGTTCATGAACGTGTTTTCATAACAATACAATCATAGGTGGATACAGTAAACACTTAAACAAAGTTTTCTACTACCCCCGTTTTCACCTCACACATTAGAGTAATTTACTCAAATGTCTTTCCTTCCATATATTTGTAATGACTTGCAGATTTATAACTTTATTACCTCTGAAGACATTTTGGCTGTACACCAAAGATCTGTGCGGCAGATGCTCCTTTAGTTATGAACAGCTCGTGCTCGTGCATGCTTGTGTGGTCTATTAGCGTGCACAACTCTGGTTGCAGTTTCGCTTGTCGCCAGAGGGGGCGTAGTTCTGCAAAAACTCAGAAACCTGCGTTTTGCACCTTTAAATGAATGATAGCTAAAAGTTTAGCTGTGTCCAAATGTTTGACTATATGCATGGAAATAGATCATAAACTAAGTCATACTAAGAATGCAAAATAGCTTCAGTTTATGTTATCTGGATTTCCATTACCACCTTTCCTCCTCTTTTAATACTAACTTAACAGACATTTGCATTGCTGTGGGTATGATAATGTTCAAAGCTATGAACTGGGCAATATTACCCAGTGGGATGCTGGTTGCAGTCTAGAGTAGAGGTCGACCGCTATTGGATTTTACCGATACCGATATTTAGGTTTGACCATACATGCCGATAACCGATTATTCAACCTACTTTTTTTTTTATGAATACTGGGATTTCCACAAACATAACACTCCAAGTAAAACAGTGCTGAACTGAAATGTGCTAAATGAAATAAATGTATAAATATGAATATATTAAAATGAGAAGTTGTAGAGAACGAACTCTACAGAAAATAGTTAAAAAAATATTACAGGTCAAATGTGTGTTTTTTAGCTATAACCTAGAAACATAGCCATATGTAAATTTCAAAGGTAACACTATGCAAGTCCCATTTGTTAACAAGGATGTATTTGCTAGCTTTCATGAACATGCATTACGCATATTTGCACATTATGCACATTTTTTACTGCATGTATGAATATTTGATCAATACAATTGAACCTTGATCATTCTTGTTAGTTCATAGTACATTAAGGTAATAACAGAAAATAAAAATTGAACTCTAAATTAAAATGTATAAGTAAATGTCGAAATAAAAAAACTAACAATGAATGATACTTCTACAACATTTATTAACCATATTTAATGATAAAATTGTAATCTTATTGTAGTGTTACCATTTCATATGATTCATGCTTAAAGAAGATGGCCATATTTAAATATCTGCAAAGGCCAGAGCATTAAAATTAGGCTACATACATGTAGACCTATTACAGTCTCTCACTTTATTTGCTTCTATTTTAGAACACTTGATAATTATCTAATCAAAATAACAATATGTAGGCCTACTGTAGTGATAAAAAAGAACGGAAATCGATTGCGTGTCTGATTTGTTTGTTTCTGTCGGCTGAACATGAACATATCAATGTTGAGAAAGCAATTACGTCACTAGCTTTAAATATACAACTTTGCCGTCTAATGAATGCATAAAAGTGACCAGCTGGATATAAACTAATACAAATAGATGGTAACAATTGCGACAAAAAAACATTTTGGTCAGGTCTGTGTGTGTATTTGTCACATTGCTTTAATCGCTTGAGGTAGCCGTTACTGGTATTCCTCTCAGACTCGACGGCAAACTTCTGTTCTTTCTCTGCTGATGCAGCATCTCGTCAACAAATGAATTACTTTATAATAATATGGCAATATGTACTTTAGTGTTCTGTATTCATACCGTTTCACTGTCTGTGTTTTAAATACGCATCTGAAGTGTCAGCGCTCTCTGTGCAGCTTGTAATCTCCGTGCTCGTGTAACCCCTCCACCCGGGTCCTACTCGCCCCGCTCCGAGCGGGCCTCGAACCCGGGTCTCTGGCATGAGAGTCAGGCGCTCTAACAAGGAGGCTAAAGATTCCAGCCTCTAGCATCTGTCGCCAGAGAGCCTTTTGAGATCAGAGGAGTGAGGTTTACTTGCACAGCAACTACTAGCTGGCCTCCGTTACACTCGCGCTGCCTCACATGTTAAGGTAAACAACTCAGCCATTGAAAGTTTGATATCCTATAGAGGGCGCTCTCGCTCTGTATAATGCCAGCAGTCTCTTCAGCGCTCTCCTACTGTGTAATGACTGCGCACACTTCTCAGCCGCTCCAGCAACGGACGCAACCCGGAAAAACTATCGGTGATATTACCACCAATCAACTATCAGCACCGATATATCGGCAAAACCGATGAATCGGTCGACCTCTAGTCTAGAGCATGGCACCAAAGAGTAGTAAATTGGCAGTTGCCTGGAGCACGGCATATGCCTTATCCCTCATTTCCCTGTAGCCCGCAGCCAGGGAGAAACCAGAAACTGTCAGCTAGCCATGTCCATTAAGTCAATGAGGCTTGATAGCCTGCAGCCAGTCTACTGCTAATGCATTTTAAAAGAACTTGTGTGAGTGTGCTCCGTCTTTTGTCAGAGTGACATGCAACAGACACGAGCTTTAGCATGCTAACATGATACAGGCATGGATCACATCCAGACTGGCACGCGGGAGCCGACATGCAAGGGAAAGTGTACTTCTCATACTTTGTCTTTCTTGGAGACAATGTTCCATTCCCCTATAACCTTGGGTCTCCTGGGAGTCAATAGCCCAGCACCCCCTCCAAATCTCAGTGCTGTGGTTTTCGAAGAGAGAGCCTTGTATATTCTCTTAGACACTGTGTCCTGGTCGTGACCCTTGTGCTCAATGGCCACTTGCAAAAGTCCTATACATAAACAGCATCTGGAGTGGCTCAGGGCTGCACCTGAAGGCTTAGCAGAGACTGATAGGATTGTTTTGCAAATGATATTGAAAATGTGAAAGGTCAGTGATTGTGCTACGTTAGTTAGTGGTGACATACAACCAACATGTCAGAGACCACATTTATGACCATGAAATAACTAAATGAAAGATTTAGTTCTCATGTCCTCACTAACAACTCAATCTCATGGCAATCTAATTCGTACGTTTTTGGAATGGAGTTAGGGGTGGACCTTACCTTACTCTAATCCTAACATAACCTTAACCTGCTTACTTTTTTCTAATAATAATACATTTTTAAATGATTCACATCGTACAAATCCATAGGAAATCGTCACCTTGTAACATACTCACGTTTTCTTGTGAGATTAGGTTGACTTTATATTCAATATTATCGATCGATATTAAATATTTATTTGATAATCTTTTTTATTCACCCTCATGTCATTCCAAACCTGTATGACATCATTCCTTTTGTAGATATTTTAATGGAAATTTTGAAGGATATTGACTTTGATTGTATGGGGGCAAAACAACATTTTCCTAATTACGTTTCTATTGCAAAGAAAATAAAGAAAGTCATACAGATTTTGAAATGTTATGAGTGTCAATGATGACAACATTTTCATTTTTATGTGAATTAATTACTGCTAGGTGGTAAAGTTTCATTTAGATTTTCATTTTAAAATCGAAAATATAATGTAAAATGTTAAATATCCTTAATACTAATCACAACACATAAACACACAGGTTGCGGGATTCCCATCGAGCAGCCATTCGTGTGATCCAGAGAATGTACTACTTCGTGGCCCAAAAAAAGTTCCAGGTAAGATTTTTTGTTTTCTATTTGCTACAACCAAATTGTATCTAGCATGTTACTTCGCTAAAACGAACAGAAATGCAGATTTTTCTTCTCTTGATTGTCGTGCAAGAGCTATTTTGCTTATTTATATTTTATTATAAAGAAACTTTCAATCATGGGCATTCCTTCAATTCAATTTCAGTGTAGTGAATAAGGTGTGTTTTAACACATATTGAAGACAAGGCCGTGGGTTGGGCCTCATTCAGTCACAGCAGATGCTCTGCCTGAGTCCTCAAAAATACAGGCTAATGTCAGAGAATTACCTTAATAGCTGTCCTACACACTTTCTCCTCCTTTGTGCGATTGTGCGACACTTGATACTCGTTACTGCACTTTGTTTGTCTTCTCTCTTTACCCTCCCATCCTCTCGCCATCCATTCATTTGACCCGCTTGCCTCAGTCATCGCTCAATCCCCTTATTTTCTCCAAGTCCTTCTCCCCTCCTCTCACACACGGTTGCGACACAGAACACACACTTTGGAGTGTTTGTCAGATGCTGCTGGGTAGATTTGCTGTGTCTGATGTCATGGCAATGTTTACCCTTATTTGAACGGCTCTAGCTTCTCCTGAATTGGGTCATTTGTGCCGGAGATGTGTGAATGTTTGGTTATTTCACCAATGCTGATCAAACTGAGCTTAAGTTCTCTAGAAAACTGGAGCTTCACACATCTTCCCCATGTTAGTCAGGAAGTTCAAATAAATTAAAATAGCTATAAGCATTATCACCTGCTCAATCTGCCCCGAAAGCAAAGATTAAGCTTTTGATCAGGGTGTTCGTTTGGTTTCTGCAGATGTGAATCCTTTTCCTCAAAGGTGAGAATCAAGAGGAAATATTTCCCCTCTGGGCTTGTTTAATTTGGGGCTAGCTGTATCAAGTCAACCGAGTTCACCCTTATGATGAACTGATTCTTTCAGACTTTATTCATAAAGCTTCACTCACATGAGGGCCAACCAGTGTGGTTTGTGGGCCCCTAGGCAAGATCATATCAAGATTTGATCACAAAAATGTATGAGTCTATGAGGGAAAGTCAAAGTTTATTTAAATGAGTTCTTTAAATTTAGAATCACTTTTTTATCTTTTGCATTTCATTGAATAGTCCTTCACAGTGAAAATTTAAGTATGAAAAGTACAAACAATGCATCCTCTCAATTAATATTATTTCATAGAAACGGCACGAGTAGGAATGGTGCAATAAGAAAAATCTTAAAACCTTAGTTTTTTTTATTTAAAAGTTTATTTTTATATAAAAAGAAATTAAATATAGGTCATATACACATAAACAAAACATATATACGTCCATGTATTATATTTATATTTATTTTTGTTTTATTTGAATATACAGGTCCTTCTCAAAAAATTAGCATACTGTGATAAAGTTCATTATTTTCCATAAAGTAATGATAAAAATTAAACTTTCATACGTTTTAGATTCATTGCACACCAACTGAAATATTTCAGGTCTTTGATTGTTTTAATACTGATGATTTTGGCATACAGCTCATGAAAACCCAAAATTCCTGTCTCAAAAAATTAGCATATTTCATCCGACCAATAACAGAAGTGTTTTTAATACAAAAAAAAAAAGTCAACCTTCAAATAATTATGTTCAGTTATGCACTCAATACTTGGTCGGGAATCCTTTTGCAGAAATGACTGCTTCAATGCGGCGTGGCATGGAGGCTCTGCTGTGGCACTGCTGAGGTGTTATGGAGGCTCAGGATGCTTCGATAGCGGCCTTAAGCTCACCCAGAGTGTTGGGTCTTGCGTCTCTCAACTTTGTCTTCACAATATCCCACAGATTCTCTATGGGGTTCAGGTCAGGAGAGTTGGCAGGCCAATTGAGCACAGTAATACCATGGTCAGTAAACCATTTACCAGTGGTTTTGGCACTCTGAGCAGGTGCCAGGTTGTGCTGAAAAATGAAATCGTCATCTCATAAAGCTTTTCAGCAGGTGGAAGCATGAAGTGCTCCAAAATTCTCCTGATAGCTAGCTGCATTGACCCTGCCCTTGATAAAACACAGTGGACCAACACCAGCAGCTGACATGGCACCCCAGACCACCCACTGTGGGTACTTGACACTGGACTTCAGGCATTTTGGCATTTCCTTCTCCCCAGGTCTTCCTCCAGACTCTGGCACCTTGATTTCCAAATGACATGCAACCACTGAGCAACAGTCCAGTGCTGCTTCTCTGTAGCCCAGGTCAGGCGCTTCTGCCGCTGTTTCTGGTTCAAAAGTGGCTTGACCTGGGGAATGCGGCACCTGTAGCCCATTTCCTGCACACGCCTGTGCACGGTGGCTCTGGATGTTTCTACTCCAGACTCAGTCCACTGCTTCCGCAGGTCCCCCAAGGTCTGGAATCGGTCCTTCTCCACAATCTTCCTCAGGGTCCGGTCACCTCTTCTCGTTGTGCAGCGTTTTTTGCCACACTTTTTCCTTCCCACAGACTTCCCACTGAGGTGCCTTGATACAGCACTCTGGGAACAGCCTATTTGTTCCGAAATTTCTTTCTGTGTCTTACCCTCTTGCTTGAGGGTGTCAATGATGGCCTTCTGGACAGCAGTCAGGTCGGCAGTCTTACCCATGATTGCGGTTTTGAGTAATGAAACAGGCTGGGAGTTTTTAAAAGCCTCAGGAATCTTTTGCAGGTGTTTAGAGCTAATTAGTTGATTCAGATGATTAGGTTAATAGCTCGTTTAGAGAACCTTTTCATGATATGCTAATTTTTTGAGACAGGAATTTGGGGTTTTCATGAGCTGTATGCCAAAATAATCAGTATTAAAACAATAAAACACCTGAAATATTTCAGTTGGTGTGCAATGAATCTAAAATATATGAAAGTTTAATTTTTATCATTACAGTATGGAAAATAATGAACTTTATCACAATATGCTAATTTTTTTAGAAGGACCTGTATATACACTGTCATTAAAAAGTTTGGTGTAATTAAGTTTTTTTTTTATTAATTCTCTTATTCAGCAAGGATTCATTCATTTGATCAAAAATGACAGTAAGGACTTATATTTTTATCTCACAAAATGCTGTTCATTCAATATTTCATCTAATCCTGACAAAGAAATGCATCACGGTTTCCACAAAAATATTAAGCAGCAACGGTATACTATTATAATAAATAACTATTATAATAAGAATAAATGTTTCTTGAGCAATACAGCAGCGTATTAGAATGATTTCTGAAGGATCATGTGACTGAAGACTGGAGTAATGATGCTGAAAATTCAGCTTTGCCATCACAATATTACTGTTTTTACTGTACTTCTTTCAAAAATGTACATCAAAACTTTTGACCCGAAACTTTTATATATTCATTATATATTAGTGTTTTGTTATAATCATTATATTATATTTATTAAAAAATAGATCTAAGTAATAACTATATGCACAGACAAAAAAGCAAATACAGTGAGTGATGAGTGCAGATGTTATATCGGCTGGTTTTTGTATGCGTGTTTTTGCAGCAAGCGCGTAAGCCGTACGATGTGAGGGATGTCATTGAGCAGTATTCCCAGGGTCATCTCAACCTCATGGTGCGCATCAAGGAGCTACAAAGAAGGTGGGATGAGGACTCACTTTATCACCTAGCAGCAGTTAACCATATATTGGGAAAAGTGTTTACTTTAACATGGCTTTACATGGATGACATTTTATAGGAATAATAGCAATATAAATGACTTATTTCATGACCTTTGGGTAAATAAAGCGGGGGAGTTAAGAGTACATCCATCTTTGTCACTATTCCTCTCACTTTTCATCTGCCATTTCTGTACATGAACATTTCACATGCCGCACGCTTGGTCCTAACAGACTGGATCAGTCCTTAGGGAAGATGTCCTTCTTCCAGACAAGTTCAGGTAAAGCTAGGTCATTCATAACACTTTCTGCTCTCACATTCCTCAACCCCACACCATGTTTTGATACAGTTTGACCCCTTCGTTGTTCTTAATGTTGCTGTTTATTGTTGTGTTGTAGTCGTAGTGCACATTCTTGTTTATGGAGGGTTTTTATTATGTTTTTCTTGGCTCTATTTTTGTCTTCTGTAGAACGCTTGAAAGACAAAGGCACAAACACTATTGGCTCCAGACTCAACAGGATGGAAGAGAAGGTAAGCACTTGAATATTTGTCCTACAGCAAGAGCAGGGTTTAGCTAAAGTTAGTAAGAAGGACATTTATACCATGTTTGTGTTGGAAAAAATGCTTTTACTTTATAACTATTGAGGGTTCCCGTATCTGAAGAAAACACCAAAAACTCACAATGCTATAAAGAGCCAAAAAAGCGCCTCCAACAAGTTAATCATTAGTAAAATAATAACAAGTTCCAGGTATTTAGTTTACGTGAAAATGCGTACAACACTGTTGGTTCAGCAAGGATTTTATAGATAAAGATCTGTAAGCTTCATTCATCAAGCCTTTCCCTGGAGGCAGGAGAAATCTTTCTCTGCTTTCAATCAAATATCACCTTTTGAAGACTTCTCAAACATTCTCCATGAGTGATGTGTGCTGATAAGGGTGTTAAGACTAAAAAGAACAGTTTTCTGGCTTCTGTGTGTGTGTGTGTGTGTGTGTGTGTGTGTGTGTGTGTGTGTGTGTGTGTGTGTGTGTGTGTGTGTGTGTGTGTGTGTGTGTGTGTGTGTGTGTGTGTGTGTGTGTGTGTGTGTGTGTGTGTGTGACCTCCCATGGCCAAAAGAATGACGGGGATTCAGGAGCTCTACAAACACTCTGTCTACTTCATCTGCCACTCCAGCCATAAATCCTTTTACAAACAGCTCTCATCCTAGACACGAACTCGAAACAGCATACACACTTGTTCACATGATCTCTCTCTCTCTCTCTCTCTCTCTCTCTCTCTCTCTCTCTCTCTCTCTCTCTCTCTCTCAGACTTGTTTGCTCTCTTTCTCCCTCTCAGAACTAGCAAATTGACTCATTTTATGAAATGCCAGAAAAAAAGCCTGTTCAACATGTTTAAAATTCTTTACTGAGAAAGAATAAAAAAAACATTTAAGAAGAAGTTGATCTTTTTTTTCTGTTTTCTATAGCAGACATATCTTTAGGGAGCGATACAATTTTTTTTTGGTCTTGCTGGCTACAAAAAGTTAGGGTAGGGATTGTTTTCGATCTCATTGACTCACTTGTATTGTCTTCATCATGCTAGCCATATCTCTATGACAATGCTAGTGATTGATGCATTGAGTAGCCAAATTACAAGAATTTCCCAGTAGGACACGTCGTAAAGAACTGCTTGAAAATACTTCATTAGCTGTAGAGGCTGTGGACAGGATACCCTGCCCCTTACAGTGTCATTCTTCTTCCCATAATTCTGTGGTAAACAGGAAGCAGGCAGTGTCTGGCATAAACAGGAACAAATAGCCTTAACTTTTATGCAAACACCCATCTGTAGAAACTCATTACTGCATCACTAACACAGTCTTCTGCCTCCACTCTGACTGGATTCTCTTCACGTTTTTTTTAATATTACCTTGATTTTTTTATTTTTTATTTAATCATATATACTACTGTTCAAACGTTTGGATTTTGTAAGATATTTTAATGTTTTGTAAATAATCCTCTTTAAATACTATTATTGTGAAATATCATTAGAATTTAAAATAACGGTTTTATATTTTAATATATTTTAAAATGTAATTTTACATTTTCAGCATCATTACCTCTGTCTTCAGTGTCACATGATTCTTCAGAAATCATTATAATATGCTGATTTGGTGCTAAATAAATATTTCTTATTATTATCGGTGTTGAAAACAGTTGTGTAATACTTTGTAATAGATATATTTACATATATTTGAAATAGAAATCTTTTGTAACAACTTATTTCTTAAAAAATATGTTATATTGACCCCAAACTTTTGAACAGTGCTCTAAATTGTTTTATGGAACAAATATTTAAAATACATTTAATCTGTTTAGACTATGAGGAGCAATGTAGGCTACTGTATGACTTTATAATGTTTTCCCAAAATATTTCCCCATCAAATTTATTTGAATGGCTTTCTAGTTTTTAATAGTAAATAGGGTAACACTTTATTTTACAGTGTCCCTGTTACATGTTACATGTAGTTACTATAGTAATTACTATACATTTTGCATAATTACATGCAACTAACCCTAAACCACTAACGCTGAAGTAAGTACATGTAGTTAATGAATTACTCAGTACTTAAATCTGTAATTACACTGTAACACGGACAGCTTAAAATAAAGTGTAACCGCAACTAGTTCTACGGTTTGCAAGTAAAAACCAGTAAATGTAAACTTTTATAGTATTATGACAAACTCGTAAGTCTGAGTAAATGTTGAAAGAATTTCATTTTGTGTGAACTATCCCTATAAGTTTCGACTCAAGATCTTATTTTTTCTCTGTGGTTAGTAGTGTGCATGTTTGCATTCATGTCTATATGGGGAGCGACTGCACATGTTTACATGCCCGAGTCTCCTGCCGTATGCTATATGTTTGTGCATGTGTCCATGTGTTTGTATGTGACTGTGGTGCCACTATCATTGTGTAAACTGTGGTCCAGAATGGAGACACTCGTCTGGTTATTTCTAATGGGGTGCAGACAGCCCTGGCTCCACACGTCACTTAGCTTTAACCCAGCGGAATGACATTTGGCTCCCCAACTGTAAAATGAAGAAGTATTTCTCTGACAGTTTTCTTCCTCTCAAACATGAATCCCTTTAAACATTTAACAACAATTCCCACTGGTTTTAAAATATGTTTTTTAGGCACATAGACAGTTACATAAACAGTACTGTAAAAAAATGCTTTGAAGTTAGGATATTGAACTACGTTTTAATAGAAAATACTATTTTAGTCTTTCAGCTTTAAAAGTTCACTTTTACTTCAATGTGTTACTTGGCATTTTTTGTAATTAATTGTGAAATGCACTGTTTCTGAGTGAACATTTTTCAGCGTGCTCTGACATGTTTAAAAATTTAGTATAATTATTATATGAAAATAAAGCATAAGGTGTCACTTTTTTTTGTAAATAAGTGTAGGTCTGACTATTCTATAGTTTCCACTCAGTTCAACCATGTGATTCAGTTATAACAAAACAGCATGGCCTAATCTTTTAATTTAACTGACCTTTTGTCGACTATTCATTATCACCTCTTTGATCAAAGTTTAATCTCATTTACAGCATATATAAGGATGGATTTATTTCTTTTCCTTGACTGTTTATACAGATGGGACCTTTTATCAGTTGCTGCGTTTTACGGCTTGTATGGACACATCGTCTCTTGTTTGTGACGTTATTTACCCAGACACCATGATGGCGTTATTTTAGGCAGTGTTTTGAAAGATGTGCTGAGACCACACACTCGTTTCCCTACAGATCACACACATGGACAGGACACTTAACAGCATTGCAGAATCTCTCAACCTGATGTTGGCGAGGGAGAGACGGGGGGATCTGGCCAAAGGGAAGGAACAGCGTGGCAGCTTCCACCGACAACCAGCCACCCTCAGCCTGTCAGTGCCGGACAGACAGGACAGCCTGCCCGGCTATGAGCAACTGTCCACACCAACTGTTATTCATGAGGACAGCTGAGTCTAAAGCTAAAGGACCACTAAATCACAAAGTGCCTGATATTCGATCAGTTTTGGCTAGAGTTAATGTAAGGTATTGGGTCTGGTTCAGGTTTAGCATCAGCTGATTTTAAGATATCTTCTTGTCTGACTAATTCTGTTCATCTTTATAGTTTGTCAGACAGTCGAATTTCTTATAAAGCATCACGTAAAGCAAGATGTATACATATTTTTAGCATACAATTGTGTAGACTTTGAGTTTTTGATTATGATTATCCAGTTGTTCTCTTTTAAAAGAATAGAGCTCCATACTTTTTGTGAGCGGTTTGCCCTCTTAAAAAGAAAGGTTCCAAAAGAGGGTTTTCGCAGCAATGCCATAGTTGTTTTGCCCAAAGAATCTTTCAATGAACATTTCTTAAGAACATTTTAATATCCTAAAGAGCATTTTCCCTCTTTAAAGAAATTGAAAGTTTCCATAAATGTTAAAAGTTCTTCATGGAACCATAAATGCCAATACAGAACCGTTATTTTTAGGAGTGCAGATGTGAATAATTGTGTTGTTATTTTGGAGTGTTATGAATTGACAAATGTCTTTAAATGATTACTGTTGACAGGAACAAAATGTGTGCTGCTTGTGTTTATGAATCACTAATATATTATTTTTTAGAGGCACACAGATTTGTGAATACTGTTTAAATTCAGCTGGATAAAGACTTTTCACTATCATCTTCGCAATTAGGTTATTTATTTATGTTCCTTCACTAATATGAATGTTCTATTTTTTTTAAATTATGAAATAAATACTGTATCCTAAAACAACACTACTAATTCAGTTCTCAATCCATTGCAGCAAAAACAGCCCTAAAACGCCTGCGCCAAATACCGAAGGAATTTAGTTAAGCAAATGACTTTGGTTCTTAAGCTCAAAAACGTATCAATGACACTGATGACGATGTAAATCAAAAACTTTTTTTCTTTGTATTTGGCCTTCAAATAAGGTTGTTTGTACAAGTAAAATCAATTTTCAAGAAATCAATTTTTTTGCTCACTGTCTCAAAAAACTGGTCCTAAGTAAACATCTTGTTTCTTCTTTCTCATGTTTGCAGTGCTTTAATTTCCACCATGTTTTCGTGGGGTCAAACGCCTTGGTTATTCAAACACAAGTGTGTGGCCAGTTCGACTTCCCGCTCTTTTACTTCACTGTCAGGCTAGAATGGTGCTATTTATGCCCATGTGGAGGCATTTATGGCCTTCAGGAGCAGTTGTTGTCTTATTTTCTAAAAGTCTTTCGGTGACACTTTCAGAATTCCTTTAGAGCATCCCGACAGATCAATGACTTATGCAGCACACGACCATATGGGGAGCACCGTGACCTCTGATCTTATTGTCATACATTTGCTTTCAGGGGTGAGGGGTATTGTTGCTATGGGGATGACTACATGCGCACCCTTTGACCTTATCATGGGCAGTAACACGGCTGTCCACTCCGCCTTTGTTCGCGCACAGCTTCTCGCATGGGCCATTGTCACCTGTAATATGTGCAACAAATCAGACATTCCGTCACATACGTATTCATGAAAGGCATGACAATTTTGTCTTTATTATCTCGCTACCGCAATAGAGGGCATGGGATTATATCTCAGAAAAGCTGACGTAGCAAACCAGGATGTCAGCTTCCTCTTGTGCCGACTTCATCTTAATTGAATAAAACCATATGCATATGCTATATCTACACCATATTCCAAAAAAAATGTCCCAAAAGGGCAGAGGAATAAGACACGTTAGAGTAGGCTACACCTCTTCATGGTAGGACAACTATGTCAACAATGGAATGGACAGGACAACAGTATTGGTAGACACCACAGAGAGCAGGCCTGCTACAGAGGGGGTCTGGCCCATATGCCGCCAGATAAATGATAAGCCTTTGTTATTCGTTTAAAAGGACGTACTGCTGTCACTGTCTCTGGGACCGCTGAGCAAACTTTCGGACCAAATGCCATTAATCCAAGCTAGTGAACCCATAGAGGTGTATCCAGCCTTGAAGACACAGCTTGCCAGTGCCTCCGCTAGTTTTATGGGTTTTATTAGTGAAAGAGAAACAGCTCTGAAATGGAGAGGGCTACAACACAGAGATGAATGGTTTGATGGTTTTGCTGCAAATTGCAGGTGTTTTGAGTCAAAAAGGGTAGCAATGTTGAGAAAGTGATGTTCCTGTTGTATATACATAAACAAACTGCAATTAAGTGAGGAACATGAATTGTTAACCATGACTTTCTTGTTTTTATTATTTTGTTTTTATTTCATTAACTAAAATGGAAGGGAAAAAATTATTTGTTGGTTTAACTTTTAAGCTGACTGGTTGCCTTGAAATTTTTAGTTAGTTGACATTTTAAATTTGAGTTAATACAATGAAGGAGATTGGTTTAATCCACAGAAACTCAAAATGTGATTTTATCTGACACCACATTAATAATCTAAGTTGATTTTACAAAAAAAAAATGTTGTGATTACAAATCAAGAAAATAATGTTTTACAGTGTAGTTTTTGGGTAAAAAAAATCTTAAGACATCACAGTCATAGTATTTACACTAGGCTATTTAAATTATTTGTTTTAATTACTTGATCATATTTAGTAGTTTACCTACTCTTAAAACTAAGTTCTAAAGGGGGGTTTTCGCACCGCGATGACATAGAAAGATTTTGGGTTCCCCAAAGAACCTGTGACCAGCTCTTAAAATAACAACTTTTTGTTTGTTTGCCGAACATTTTAATAATCTAAAGAACCATTTCCACTATAAAGAGCCTTTTGTGGAATGGGAAGGTTCCATGGATGTTAAAGGTTCTTCATGGAACCATTTATGGTTCTTTATTTTTAAGAGTGAGGCTACTAATGTCGTGCATTTTGTATTCAGACGCACAGTATTTCCTGTTGAATTTCTTAATCAAATAAACGAGCATTGATTTAATTCGTGTTTTAGTCCGAATAAAAGGATTCGAATTGAACTCTTAACTTCATTTAATGATGTATGGGCTGGATGAATGCGTCTCTGTGGGATTTGCTGATAAAAGTCGAGGTCCCATGAGCCTGCATGAGGAGGTAATCCATCTGGTCAGGAAACCCAGCTGAGCTATAACGGAACATATTGGAAACCCTGTCAATCTGGACATAATGATTTTAGTGTAAAAGCTCAAATAATGAGGTCCAGTTAAACCCTGGGGGATTCCTCACATTACAAGTCACATAATTTCGTTTATTAAAATCCACGTTTTTCATTAATAATTATGAAACAAGGTTGTGTAGGCTAATATTAAGCCAATTTCAAATGTTTTAGGTAGATAGCCATGCCGTGCAGCTTTCTCAAAAAGATAGGCTATATCATATTTTACACGCGAAAGATAAAAATTCGTTCAGGTAATTAGAAGAATTTGATCACGATGATTATTATTTTTATACTATGCTTATACTTTTATACAAAATCTATGTGTTCCTACATCGCCGGTAGCTTCTGAGTTAGGGACTACAAATTTATCAGGCATGTAGGCCTATTTTGGCCTGCTTGTAATAGTAAAGGCCAATTGTTAATTAGGCTATTATTATTAGCCTATTATTGTTGTTAATTAAGTTTCACATTGCATGTTTACATATTTATTTAAAGTGTTACCGAACAATCATTATGTAATTGTCTCCAAACGTTGTTGGTTTGTTCATTTGAATGATGGTCAGTCGCTGTCATGACGCACTGGACTGGAGTAGGCTATCTCTGTTTTCTTGCACACGACTAGATACGGACTAGAAACAAAGGCAAACAGGATTTGTGAGCACCGAGCGCTTCTGTGAGAGCACAAAGCCTCATTTGCAGGTGAATGCGATGGCACTCGCTTCGCCTTACGCCTTTAGCTGCCTTTGTTCCATTTCGCCTTTTTTGGTGCCAGATGGTCATGGAAAAGGGAAACTTCTTTAGAGAAAGGCTAGCGAAACACTGGCACTCTTCACCTAGCCCAAACGTGAACAACAGAAATTAAAGGGGGAAATCTGAGTAGCCTATCTGTAAAAAAAAAAAAAAAAAAAAACTTTGATAAGCAAATTATTATTTATTTATTTATTGTTGACCAAATGTGAGTTGTTAAAGGCCCAAAGTTTCCCGCGTTTTTAGTGTAAAATCCAAAGAATAAAACTCATTCATTAGCTCGAATACTTCCAGCTTTATCCAATTATCGGTCCCTTTCCAGTCTATTATGATAAACGTTTCAAAGATTTTTACTCTAAATACAAACGTAGCTGTTCATACTATTTTTGATAACACTTTTTTAAAGGTGTCCTTACAGTGTAATTATACATTTAGGTAGGCTACTGAAAAAAACATATTTAACTGCATGTCTATTTAGGATCAGAAATAGGGTTTGGTTTAGGGGTTAGTTGCATTAAACACCATTTATAGGCTAATCAGGCCTACTACATGTAACGTGAAATAACAAGGACACAAAAATAAAGTGTTACCTATTATTTTACTGGACATTTGATAGCCCATTGCTGTTATTCGTCATTTAAAATTGAGCAAATATAGCCTAATTAAAGAGTCACGTTTAAGTAGAAATGATAACCTGGTCAAATTGAACGAAAGTTAAATAAAAAAAAAATGATCCAAAAATCCAACTGGGTACAGCCTATTCCAGTTTTAACTTTATAAGGAAGTTTTAGCCTACCTATTTTGCTCACAATTACATTTCGTTTTGGACACGAATATATTTTATCTATAGGCTACAGTTTTTTTGTTTTCGTTTTTTTTTTTTTTTTCATTAGCTTTTCCCCTAACTCGATGACATTATAAAGATCTGGCGTGTGGTGGTATCTATAGTAAATGTTATTCACAGATAGTGTGTAGGTGGGGGGAGGGGAGGGGAGGCAGGTGGTTGGCGTGTAAATAGAAGGAGCCCATTTTGTTCGAGTCTTGGTAAGTGTTTCATTAGCGGGATAGCTGAGAGGGTGCTGAAAATGAAGGTCTTATGTGGACAAAGCGGGGTTCCAAGGGCACCTGCCTCCTTCATTATGGAAAGAAAATGGCATTTAAATCCTCCCTATAGCACGCAGCTGCCCGCGTATCCCTCCCCACAAACACTGAGGGCGGAACAGCTGAGTCCCTCCTGTTTAGAGGCCAAACTCTACTCTTTTTGTCACAGGCAAAATGTTGACGCCTCAAAAGTGCAGGGCACATTTTTTTCTTCAATCGTTTACCCACATCCCATGATCCACAATAATTACCTATATGTGACTTTCACAAGAACACACGTGAATACGACCAGGTTAGCAAAAATATAATTTAATTTACACTTTGATTCAAAGGTACAACGTGAGCTACAGAATATATTTTAACAAACACGGTTCAAAAACAATCTTTGCATGATGCTGCATACAAAACTTAAATAAAACAACTTAAAATATGGCCGAAATAATTAAAAACAATAACTGTAAATAATAGAGTAACCAACTATTGTGAACATAAATAAAATAAGTTAGTATATTTAAAAAACAAAAAATCAAAAACAAAGTATTGCTCTAGTCTAATTTAGAGCAGTGTGGCCTAGCCCTCTACACATGAGGAAACAAAAGAAATACAAAATTGCACCGTTTAGACATTGTAACACTGCAACAAAGTCTCTGTATTGCTACATATGTTCAGAGAGAGAGAGTGAATGCCTCTCGTCCCCTTGTTTTCTTTCATCCGCACTGCAGATAAACACAGGTGGACTGATGCATGGAGTGCAAACATCTGTACAGCCAAGAAAACGACAAAATTAACATTTGTTCCACATTAAACATCTTTACACATGCAGATATTTAAATGAAGATGAATTAAACTGAATAAGTCGCCAATCACTTATACGTTTGTTTAATGCAATCAGTAAGCTAATAATAATTGTTATTATCATAATACTAATGCAATGATATAGACATTTATATATGCACAGATTGGATACGTACCATCTTATTGTTTTGCGTGGCGTGACTTCAATGCTGTTGGGTTCATCCTGCTTGGACTCCAGGGTCCTTTTTCTTTTCGGGAAGAAGTCTGGTGGAAATCAATATTATGTCTCGTTAGACATGTTTCAATATGAAATTTTAAAAAATCGAGAAACTTAAATGATCCGTTATTCTTATTTATTTATATCGTTTCATTGCATTTACCTGTAATTTGCGGCGTGCTGTTTCTGGGGGCCTCTGGGATGAGTGACCTCTTTCGCCTGTTTCTGAGGACTGAAGCGCGAGCTGGTTTTGAGTTGAGTGCTCCAGAGAGGTTCTCCTGGTTAAGCTCGCTGGGTCGACTTGGGACGTCCGCGGATTCTTGAACTACCGGACTCCTGGATATCCCGTGTAACTCACAGTCAGCAGTGCTGGACGCGTCTCCTGTTGCGTTAACAGACGCCGCGGCGCGAGCTCTCTTATTTTGCACTTTATCCTTGTAGAAAAATGGCATAGCGTCCTCTGAAATCGATTCCCACTCGAAGTCTCCAGGCAAAGGCGAGTTGGTCTCAAAGTTAAAATTCCACCGGGTCTGGTCTCGCTCGGATATCTCCTGGAGTTTGCGTTTCATTTCACAGTGCAGCTCCTCGTGATCTACGGGTCCGAAAAGGTTACGGCAGACCTTTGTGCGGGCGAGAAGAGGAAAGGTTCTCCGTGCAACATGACGCTCCAGATTGCTTGATACGTCCACGTTTGCCATGATGCCTGAAAGTCAATGCGAGCTGACGCTTGTTTAGCTCTTGTTGTTTGTAGTCTGTTTATATCTGTGCCGGTGGTTAAAGGCCAGCGTTTGTACGAGCAAAGGCCTCCGATTGGCTAGACGGACACCACGCCCTGTATTATAAACCCCCCACCAGTATCAGCAATGTCACCCCCCCCCCCCCCCCCCCCCCATTTAGAAAACCACAGTCCGGAAATTATAGCCCATGCATAAAGGCCATGAAATAAATTATTGTTTCAGAAAAAGAAGAAAAAACACGGAGTAATTTCTACCAATGTGTAATTTAGAATTATGTAGACCTCCTAGGCCTAAATAAATGAGAAAAAAAATCATAGTCTATCTATATTATTTATAATAGGCCTATACAATAACAATAAATTAAAGTTTATGTAACATAAATATCAGAACAATATAAATTATATAGAATATTCTGAATAATTGGTCCCCCTGGGTTTAGTCTGAGGTAGCCATTATTATCTTCTTTAAAAATGTCTGGCTCAGTATAAACACATTAATTAGCTACTTAAATGCAAATTATAGTTGTCTTCAATGGAATCATATTTAAATGCTCCGGGGCGCCGAATGTTGCTGCATAGGATAATGCTACATTTATAGTTCGACTTCGACCAAATATTTAAAATGGTGTTTTTCAGTGCCAAAGGTTCAAGGCTTAGGGTTATCATAATTTGGTAAATGAGTCTTAATGTCGGAATTTAATATCGAAATGACGCATACAAATCTAAACAAAATCTAAATGCAGTCAAAATATTTCTAGTGCATTTCTGACGCCGCTGGGCGGGGTTCACCAATGGCGCGCAAAACTCAACCAACCAGGTATGACTCGAGCGATGATGACGTCAGGGGCATCTGCAAGATGGCTGCTGCTGTAAACGGACAACGAGAGGCGCTCCATTATCATTAATTATATTATGTATTAGTAGGCCTCTACATTTATGTTATATGTTGTATTATTATTTACGGTTATGCTACGGTACCCTCTTGTTCTGATCTGAACGAAATTCAAGAAATCCCCCCCAAAAAAAGATAATGTCAACATAAAAACGATCGCTGCACATCCAATTTGTTCGCTCTGGGTGAACGTTGCCTTCTCTCATCGCAACCCAAGCTGTAACGTTAGGTTTATTTACTTAGTTATATATTTATTTCACATCTATTATAATTTAGCCTAATATGTAAATCACATTCCACATATAATACTTTATATGATTTTCCAGATGTAAAAGAAATCATAAATAATTTGATAAAACCTAATGTATAACATCGTATTTTTAAAATGCAGTTAATATATGCAGTCAGATAGCTATTTTGTATGACGATATAACTCTGAAGTAAACTGATTTCAGACCAACTTCTTGATATGCTTCATAAGAAAACAAGTTGTAGATTTGAACCGATTTGAACACATTCAGGACCAGAGCAGTTCATCTTTTCAACGGCTCTGATTCAGGACGACCTCGACAGTCTTCTTGATATTCGTGCTCAATTTTCCTTGGAGTTGCTGACACCTAGTGGTTGATTCGAGTAACTGCAACTGTCCTAAAACTGGAGCCCTATAGCGTCAGATACACTGGACCTTCAGTTGGTGACAAAATACGCAATGAAGCATACACTAACACTAACAGGCAAAGTCATTTTTTGGTTCAAGGGATTTTCGAGTTATTTCACCATCGTAACACGACTTCTTTCAGACTAGTAGAAAGAAAACATCCAAAAATAAAAATTTTAGGCAAAGTTGCACTTTAACCATTTGCACCTGTAGATATCAATAACAATATAGCCTACCCATCTAATAAAATGCCGCTTTCTCTAAATACGTTTTTTCCTCATACTGAGCCAGAGATCTCCACTTCTATAGCACTTACACAAAACTTTCCAAATTGATTCCCATTTAGGATAGGCTACTGTATATTCTGAGGGTTTTTACAGAGGGGTTGGTTCATTGGCTATCATTCGCCTGATTTATGCCATCTACCGTTGTATTCTTAAAACATGCCTTTTTTCTGAATTCTAAAAAGTATTAAGAATCTTAAAAAAAAAAAAAAAATCAACAACATTGTGTTAATCACCACGTTTAATTTTAGCCAGGCAGACCTTTGTAAACTGGCATTGTAAGCTGTCAAACTTAAAAATGTCAAAAGTCCAATGCAAATGATTAAATATAAGAGAGAAAAAATAGTAAGCATGGAAATGAATCACTTATTTTGAAGATATTTTCCTGTTGGAATGTTTTTGGTGGAGATCGGAGCAAGGCAGGTAAGTGGTTGAGCGTAATGTAGCAGCGGTTGGTTAGGGAGTGGTTTTGTCAGAATAAACCTCCTGATTCACTTCCTGGTGGCACTCCAGCGCGGCCCAAGCCTGTAGTGGCCTAAAATAAGCTCAGAGGATCCAGGAGCAAAACCAACATCCAGATATCATGCTGGGGCATCGGGATACTCCTCTGGTAAGTGAATTCTTTCAGCCCAAAACCTGGAGTCAGATTGCAGGTCATTTCTGTGGAGAAACAGTTTCTCAAAAAGACTTTTGTTGTAAAAGATGTAAAGATGCAATCAAATAAATAGAAAATATTTTAAGGCAATCATTTTGATTGTTAAGTTTAGCAAGTCAAATTATTATTCATATACCTCCAGAGCCATAGATGTTTCTGAAATTTCAAGGTAATGGTTTCATTGGATTCATTTTGTGTTGAATTGTGAATGGACTTTTTTCAAGTAGCCTACAAGAATTGGACTCTGAAGAAAATATATTTTCTTATAGATCTAAGAGATAAAGCGACAATTTAGTAGAAAGCATTAAATAATGATAACATCATTAATTGACAAAGTGTCCCATTCATTGAACTGCGAGTTTTTAGAAGATTTGTTTTCTGATGGATATAATATAATTTCTATGTGTCACCTTTAATGCAAATAATTGTGTTTGTGTGCTGTGTTTCCTATGTTTTTTCATCTCTCATACACTCCATCCCTTTCCCTAGTCAAATCATGGGCAGCTCCTGCACCTCTCCACACAACCACACACATCAATCATTTTTGCATACAAGTCATTGGTACTCTACAACAATCGACACCTGGCCATATCCCCAAAGAATCAATTTAACATAATCTTTTTATTTATAGTTTTCACTACTTTTCAATGACTGCTGGCTGACTGAGTAATTGCATGTTTACTGATCAAACCAGATCGAATGAAATGAATGGCAACCATTAGGAAATTGGAGGTTTCACAATAAAAAGGGCTGGCATAGGTGGCAGTTATACCTAAATCTGATGGCATTTGGATAAAAACTAATTGATAAAAAAAAGACATTAATCAGATCTGATTACATCATGCTGTTAACCCCCTGAAATGTTTTTATAGCATTGCATTTCAGTTCCTGGCTGCTTTTACTGCTCTTTCGGTATGTGCCTCTTCAACCACATAAGGAGGACTGATCTCGAATCACTTTTGATCAGGATGTAAATAAGTCCAAGAGGACAAATGCATAGAGAACTTCTGTGGATTATCAATTTTGCCTGCTATCAGTAAACAATTCTACAAGAGTGTTTTATTATGTTTATGCATATTTCTCCATACAGTCTGTCCAGTAGTCTTTTTTTTCTGTTTTGTCTTTCACCTTTCTTTCTTGCTGACTCTTACTTAACCTCAGGTTGCTAAAAATCAGGTCAGTTTCCCAAATCATGTGTTGCTCTGCTTTTAACAGGAGGGAGGGGAAGTTTGCATGTGTGTAAAGCAAGGAAATTAAACTTTTTTTACATAAACTTTACATAAAGTTCCTCACTGAGCAGAGAAGCGCTCATATGGCTGCACCTGAATGGTCTGTAATACAGATGCATTTTAATTCTGTCTCTAGGGTGTGTTACGGCAGGGCAGAAGGTGTATGCAATGTGGGGAACTGTTGAGTGAGTCCAAAGAACACAGGTGAGACTGGTGGCACGACTTATCACCAATACATACTTAACACAGTTCAAAATGCTTGACCTTTTCTGTCACTATTTGCAGTTCTCCAGTGGGATGTCGGTGTTACAACCTACTTACGGAGTCCGTTGTTCGTGTTGGAGAGAAGAGCAATGAGAGATCCAATAAATCCCACTGCACGGCCGGACGTTTGGGAGATATTGATTTTGTCGGTGTCAGTCGGACCAAGGGCAAGGTGTATAAGGACAGACATTTACAAAATCTTTCTTTTTTTACTCAAAATCTTCACTGTTCTTGATGGGTTTAAGCTTGTGCACATTATTCACAGATTTCATTTGTCAGTCCAGTTTGTCAGGGTGACCAGCTCCACAGATCCAGCTGAAATCTATCAGATTTTGACTAAGCAGTGGGGTCTGGCCCCTCCTCATCTGGTGGTGGCACTAATGGGAGGTGATGAAGTGGCTCAGCTGAAGCCCTGGCTTAGGGACACACTTAGGAAAGGCCTTGTGAAGGCGGCACAAAGTACAGGTGGATTATTTACTGTTCATTAAAAACAAAAATCATAATCTCTTTTTGAACGTCACAGATCTCTGACCGTTAACTTACATAGGGGCGTGGATCCTCACCAGTGGTTTGCGTTTTGGCATCACCAAGAACCTGGGTCAGGCCGTAAGAGACCACTCTCTAGCGAGCACTTCCTCTAAGGTGCGAGTGGTGGCCATTGGAATCGCTCCCTGGAACATGATTCAGAACAGAGATCTGCTGCTGTCTGCAAAGGTGGGGACATCTCAAGAGATAGGGGTGAATCCAGGTTCATTGGCCCAATCAACCTGAATTACCCCAACGTTTTAATGTTTCCATTTATCTCATATGATTTAGTTGCATGGAATAGGCATGTGGACTTTTTATTATGCTATAAAACCTGGAAATCAGTTAGCATTTTGTTCCATTGTCCCGAAGTAAATCGTTTTTTTATATGAGTAATAGTGAGTAGTGAACAAACACACACTGCAAACGGTAAACACACAGACCCAGAGCAGTGGGCAGCCATTTTTACTGTGACGTCCCGGGAGCGATTGGGGGTTTAGATGTTGTTTCCTGCCTGTGTTGAGAATCAAACCCGCAACTTTCGGGTTACCAGTCTGACTCTCTAACCATTAGATCATGTCAGATCCTTTGTGGCGGTGACGTTGATATCACTCTGGTGTTTATTGCTTAACTTTAGCTTTCTAAATTCAAAATTCACAAAAGTTGTGAGAATTATCTTGATGAACAAAATGTGGAAAAATCATAAATTTTTGTTGGTCACAGGGCTTATTTTCTGCATAAAATTCCTATTGGCTTTTTGTTGAGGGAATCAGGGTGATGCTAACTTCCGGGTTGGCCTACAACTCCAACTCTATAACTTCATTAATGATTTTAATGTTTACTTTACATGTAAACTATTTATAAGACAACATTGTTTCATTTTTCTAAATTTAAATTTTTTATTTAGCCTGATCATCCAGCAACATACCCGTATGAGGATCTTCCCCACGGTGAAGTGTATTCCCTGGACTGCAATCATTCCCATTTGATCCTGGTGGACGAGGACCCTCAGAGACCTGGAGCCACTGGTGAGATGAGAGTCAGGATGCTCAAACACATCTCTCTGCAGCGCACAGGATATGGTGGTGAGTTAAGACTCAGTTTGTTTTCAACTGTCTCTCCGATTTTTATCTTCTTGTGCTCTATTCAAATTATTTCATTGTTCTAACAGGCACAGGCAGTATAGAAATCCCAGTTTTGTGTCTTCTGGTCCATGGAGAGCCAAGGATATTACAGGTCACTCTTAACATTTTGTTAATAAAACATATCTAATTAATTGATACTGTATATTAAAAGTGTTTTATTGTGGCGTTTTGTTCTCCCAGGTTGGTAATATCCACTTTTATTCCCATCTTACAGAAAATGTACAAGAATATTCAGAATTCAATACCCTGGCTGATTTTAGCTGGCTCAGGAGGAGTCGCTGATATTTTAGTGACCCTGATGGACAAAGGATGCTGGGATGCTGATATGGTCCAAGAGCTGTTGACAAACACCTTCTCTAAGGGCCTACACAGCACTGAAATCACTTCCTGGGTCAAACTGGTAATGGACAACTTTTGTTTTATGATAGTTAGATGGGTTTTTTGTTCTAGATTATATATAGTGTAAAGTGACAGATTTTGTCTATTAGATCCAGAGAATATTGGACTACGGTCACCTGCTGACAGTGCATGACCCAGAACAGGACTCCGAACTGGACACAGTAATTCTCAAAGCCCTGGTTAAGGGTGAGTAACCATTATATCATACTAACTAAAGCAAACAACTAAGAGCAATTATATTTCTGTATATTGATGTCGTTGAGTCTGTTATTGTTCTTGTGTTTGTTTGGGCTCAGCGTGTAAGAGTCAGAGTCAGGAAGCGCAGGACTTCCTGGATGAGTTGAAACTGGCTGTGGCCTGGAACAGGGTGGACATTGCTAAGAGTGAGATCTTCAGTGGAGATGTGGCATGGAGTGTAAGAATTAAACAATATCATTCTGTGCGTTTTAAATGATCAATACTTGTTTTGGATTCTTATACACAATATCTCTTTATTCTCTTTTAGGCGCAGGACCTTGAGGAGGTGATGATGGAGGCAATGATAAATGACAAACCTGACTTTGTGCGTCTGTTTGTTGATAACGGTGTGAACATAAACGAGTTCCTAACTTATGGCCGTCTTCAGGAGCTCTACTGCTCTGTGTCCGAGAAAAACCTCCTTCACACTCTGCTCCTGAAAAAGCATCAGGAGAAACAGGCTCATTTGGCCAGCAAACGGATGTCAGGACACCCCTTCACTGAACCAGGTGACCGCAGGCATCGTTTCACATTCCACGAGGTCTCCAAAGTCCTTAAAGACTTTCTTGATGACACCTGTAAGGGTTTCTATCAAAAACTTCCAGCAGTGAGTGGGCCTTTAACATGCACTTACACATAACACACCATGCTACCATTCTGCTATATTATGTGTATCTGCTGCAGGAGAGGATGGGGAAAGGCCGTCTTTTCCACAGCCAGAAAAACCTTCCAGACATGGACCGACGTTGTGAGCACCCTTGGAGAGACCTTTTCATTTGGGCTATTCTGCAGAATAAGCAGGAAATGGCAAACTACTTCTGGGCCATGGTGGGTCAATAAACCAATATGAGCGATAAGCTCATTGCTCATGAACTAAGTCCATTTGTGAATAAATGTGAATTGAATTGAATTTGCATGTTCACAATTTGTTCTTTAGACCTTATCACAAGCTATAACCTAAGTCACATTGATTACTAGTCGAGTATCGCACTTGACCTCAGATGGGTTTACAGATCAAACTTTACAAGGGTCAATAAACGAAGAGCAATTTGCATGAAAAAAAGTCATGTTAAGCTGAGAATCAACACTGAATGAATTTACTGCTTGTCTTTGCATTCTTGCAGTTAATAATTGTCTTTATTTCTACTTTATGTACAGTACTTATTCAATGCATTATTTTACAATCGACTTTAATAGGCATTTGTGTGTTTTAGGGCCCGGAGGCCGTGGCAGCTGCTCTGGTGGGCTGTAAGATCATGAAGGAAATGGCCCATCTGGCTACTGAAGCAGAGTCTGCTCGCAGTATGAAGAATGCCAAGTATGAGCAGTTTGCTATGGGTGAGAATCACACAACTACCAACCACAGACTCACTGCATATGGACAGCCCAAACAGTCAAACATTTCAAGGGTCAGTTCACCCAATAATGATAATTCTGTCATCATTTACTTATCTTCATGTCATTCCAAACCTGCATGGCTTATTTTCTTCTGCAGAACATAAAAGAAGATTATTTTGAGAAATGTCTCGGTGTTTGTCCATACAATGGTGTTGTAACCAAAATGTTTGGTTATCAACATTCTTCAAAATACCTTATTTTATGTTCTGCAGAAGAAAGAAGGTCATTAAGGTTTGGAATGACATGAGGGTGAATAAATGATGAAAGACTATTCATTTTTGGATCATTTACTCACGATATATGATTACATGCTGGGACACGCTTCACCAGCTCAGTTGTGCTAGAGAACAGCATGACTATTCTGGTCCACTAGTTAGACCAGCACTAGACCAGCATAAAACATGGAATTCATGCTGGTTTATGCTGGATTTTTCAGCAGGTTTAATTGCACAGTAAGAGCGTTAGGTTGAGTAAATAACACAAAAATGTTATTTTCTGGGTAAACTATTTCTTTAAGCTGTGTGAAGAGCCTATATTAAGTGTAACTACCAGAATGCTCAGTTCTGATACATGCACTATTCTGACAGATCTTTTCAGTGAGTGTTATTCAAACAGTGAAGACAGAGCCTATTCCCTCCTGGTGAGAAAAACACGCTGTTGGAGCAAAGCAACAGTCCTGAATCTCGCCACTGTGGCAGATGCCAAATGCTTTTTTGCTCATGATGGTGTCCAGGTAACATTTTATGCCTAATTCTTGCATTTTTTTTAATGCCAGCCTTATCCCTATGATCAACTTTATGTGGATTGTCTTGCCAGGCCCTGCTGACCAAAGTCTGGTGGGGAGCCATGAGGACAGACACTGCCATCTCTAGACTTGTGCTCACGTTCTTCATCCCTCCCCTCATTTGGACCAGTCTCGTCAAGTTCAAGTGGGGATATTTGTTGTTATTAATTCCATGTGTGGCATTTAAACTGATTTTTTTGATTCATTGAGCATCATGAGCATATAATATGTGAATGTGTCACAGTGCAACGGAACAAATGAGCAAAGGTGACGGGGAGCCGTTTGACGAGCTGGACAGTTTGGAAACAGAGCGAGCCTTGTTGCTCACAGACGAGGACCCAGTGTAAGTCTCTATTTCATACTGGAATAGATACAAACTACAGTAAAGCTTAAGTATCCTTTTAAAGAACTCTGTTTTCATCTTTTTCTTCCTCAGTGCCGCTGAAGGTGGTGGTGACCCTGCAGCGCAGACCTGCAGTGCAACCCTCATTCATGTTGTGCTGCGACGGTGGAATCGTTTCTGGAGTGCTCCGGTCACTGTGTTTATGGGGAATGTCATCATGTACTTTGCCTTCCTCATTCTGTTCAGTTACGTGCTCCTCCTGGACTTCCGGCCCCCACCACCGAACGGCCCATCTGCAGCTGAGATCATCCTCTACTTCTGGGTCTTTACCCTGGTGCTGGAAGAAATCCGACAAGTAGGACTAAATGTCTATGGTCTATAATTTAAATTGTTGTTGTTTTTATATTGTGCTTGTGTGTATGGTTACACAGTCTTGTTTGGTACTCTTTTGATACGGCTCATAGAAGAGGTTGATTTATCCAAAATGACCTGGGGGGCCTATACCATGAAGCTGGTTTAGGTGGCTAGCCAGGTATGTTTCAGTTTAGTTTGCACCAACCCTGGGTTTTAGGTACTATGAAAGTGGTTTGGCTTTTAGCAGTGTTAATCGCCATAGTAACTTGCGCTCCACGGCTAACCTGGTCCAGGGCAGGTTATGTTCTAGGTAAGAGGTTGCAAACCGAACTTGTACCAATCAGCTGTGAGCAAAGTGACATGTCTGATTGGATAAAGTCACTGCACCTGTTTCTACTCCATGTTAAAGGTCACTACATGGCAAATGATTTTTAAAGACAAAATCGTCTGGCTTTTAGTAATGCTTATTTAGAATAATAATTTTTATGATTTATATATTACGTAATTGTCATTATGCAGGGTTTAAATGAATAAATATATTAAGGTAATATAAATACGCTTTAGAATCGATAGATGAAGCTATAAAATGACTACATGTAAGCTTAAATGTTCAATTCTCTCTATACCTTTATCAACTGTATAAACTTCACAACTTTTACTTGCACTGATATACAGTAGCGAGACTTTTTCTTTTAGTTGTCCCCTTTCATAGACAGCTATTTTCTTCTTGCTGTGTAAATTTGTTCAAATTCTTAATATGTTAAAACTTTTATTTAATAAGTGAATTGCGCTGCTTCTCTCGCGAGAAATTAATTTCAATGAGTTTTGAATGAGATTCACTTTTTCTCAGCATGTGATTGGCTGTTCGCTACTGATGTCACGCCTAAACTCCTAAACTCAGGATCAAAGCCTCTGAGTTGACAGAGAAAGTTGATGATCAGCATCATGGTACCAACAAAGCCTGGTTGGATTGGTTTGGTTTGGTTTGGTTTTGTCAACTCGAAACTAATCCTGGAACCCTGAGTTTGTTCAACTACCATCATGGTACAGGCCCCAGAAACATAATTCTAGGATTCTAATATAATGATTCCTCAGAATATGTAAGACCGTGTTGTTATTGTTAACTAAAACTATTAAAATTGTTTTCATTCATTTAAAATAAAGCTAAAATAAAATATAAATATTTGATGAAAAACATGAACTAAATTAAGGAAATTTACCATGGCAACTAACTGAAATAAAGTAAGTTTATGTAGTAAAGTTAGTTAAACTAAACTGAAATAAAAAGTAGATCCAAACAGAAATGTATCTAAAAAAAATTAAAATAAAAAAAATATGACAAAACAGAATATTCTAAAACTACTACTAAATAACAAAATTAATAAAACTTAAACTAAAATCAAGACGAAATATAAAAGCTAATTTAAAATGTTGATAAATACTATAATAGTAATTGAAAAGCACAAGACTTAGCAGATTTTCACATATTTACTCTTACTGGGTTGCGGACCATTAAGATGTGAATAAGGAATGACTTATAAATTCAAAATTGATTTGAACTGAAGTAGCGAACAAGGTGCAGAACTGTAATTTCTGTACTTTAAAAGTAGATTTTTAATAATAAAAGAATTCATTGTCCAGTATCAATTAGCCATTGACATGTTATGGTTACAGACAACATGCTTGTTAATAATCTGTATTTTAAATCCTCATATAGAAATGTATTAAATGTATTTATGAAGTACCTTTCAAAAGTCTAATAGTCTGAGTTTAGGACTTAAAAATACAGTATACAGTGTGATGAAACAGAGAATATCCTACAAAACAGTACAGTACAATATGCCATTTATAATATAGTACAATGCAGTGCAGGAAAATTCACACAATATATACAATACACAATTCAATATGAACTATGAACACATACAGGGTGGAGTGTATGGGTTCAACTGAAATAACAGGTACAAATGCAGTTTGGCAGTAAAGTGGCCAGTGTGCCCTAGCAGCTGAACAAACAGTCCCAACAAAAACGGGAGAAGGGTTAAGGAGAATATCCAATTCTGGGAAGGTCTTTATAAGAGTTGCGGCTCAGGGGAATATACTGTTTTGTTCTTGTTTTGAAAAGATGTTTTGACCAGGATGTAAACACTCATTGGTAATCTCACCCACCTATTTTCCAGACTCTTACTCATTGTCTGAGTCCTGGAGGAAAGGTAAATGACAGCCAATGATTGGTTATTTCTGCTGGGTGCCTAATGTGCAAAGGTGTGGCTTCTTCATGCGTGATGATACTAAATATGGATTATGGATGAGGAGAGGACAGATTCAATGACAGGTGCAGAACTGGTTCATCAGGACTAAACACTGAGCATTTCAATCAGTAAATTATTTGCTGAGACCTTTTCTTGATGTTTTATTGGTCTTAAAGGAGAATTTTAAGGGGAGAAATTAGTTGATGGACGTCCTGAAGTACACAACCTTTTTTTTTGTTTTGAGTACAACACAGTACAGTTGTATTGTGCAAAGCTGCTATTCAATGTATGATTTTTGGCACTCTCTGATGCACAGAGTTTCTTCACGGACGAGGACATGAGTATTCTGAAGAAGATGAAGCTATATGTGGAGGATAACTGGAACAAATGTGACATGGTGGCCATCTGTCTCTTCGTGGTTGGATTGTCATGCAGGTATTTTGATCAAATAGGGCTGTTTTGTGGGCAGTATTAAGAGTTGCATTGTGCTTAATTTGAATTATTTTTGTCTTAAGGATGGCCTCAAGCACATATGATGCTGGACGAACTGTTCTTGCTTTGGACTTCATGGTTTTCACCTTAAGACTCATTCACATTTTTGCTATTCATAAGCAACTTGGGCCCAAAATCATCATTGTGGAGAGAATGGTAAAGATCATTTAATATGAAAAACTATAGACAGAGCAAACATCTGTTTAACCCCATGCATTTTTTTATGATTTTACAGATCAAGGACGTGTTTTTCTTCCTCTTCTTCCTGACCGTGTGGCTGATAGCGTATGGAGTGACGACACAGGCGCTTCTGCACCCCAATGACCCACGCATCGATTGGGTCTTCCGCAGGGCACTGTACCGCCCCTATCTCCATATATTTGGACAGATTCCTCTAGAGGAAATAGATGGTACACTATATATTCTTTGTATGTTCTTGCTTTGAGCACATTGTAGCTCATTGTTGGGGCTGTATTAATAAAGGCTTTTTTTGTAAGCAGTGCTATTTTAGTATTATTTATATATTATTATAGTATTTATCAATATTTTAATAGGCTTTTATTTGTATATTTACAGTTTTCATTTCAATTTCATTTTAAATTGTAGTAATTGTTTATGTGATTTTTACATTTTTGTTATTTTTAAAAATATATTTGTTATAAGTTCTAGTAATTTTAGTACTTATTGCGGTTACTTGCAAGTGCAATATTTCAAGTTTGAGTTTTTCCATTTAATATTTATATATAATTTTTTAATTATATTCATTTTTTAAATATATTTAATAGTTTTAGTTAAAGGGATAGTTTACCCCAAAATTTAAATTCTGTCATCATTTACTCATCCTCAAGTTCTTCCAAACCTGTATGAGTTTCTTTCTGCTGAACCCAAAGAAGATATTTTGATTTTCTTTTTTTATATCTCCATCTCTTTTTTTTTTTTTTCATACTATGGAAGTCAACGGGGTCCATCAACTGTTTGGTTACCCAAATTCTTCAAAATATCTTCGTTTGTGTTCAGCAGAAGAATGAAATTCATACAGGTTTGGAACAACTTGAGGGTGAGTAAATGATAACCAAATTTTCATTTGTGAGTGAACTATCCCTTTAACAACACTGGTTTGAAGTAAATACAAGTAACCAAATTGCCTAGATATCAATTAAATAGTGTTTAATACTTAATCAATGGTTCATTTCATGCTCAGTGGTTCTAGTCACACACTTTCTGTCAACATTCGACTTGACCTATAGGTGGAACTACTTGCATTTTTATTTTTGACTATATTTCTCCATGTATCTTCACAGCGGCAAAGATGTCAAACGATAACTGCACTACTGATGTGCAGGAGATCATCTTAGGGACTCTGCCACCCTGTCCAAACTTATACGCCAACTGGCTGGTCATTCTGCTGCTCGTCATCTATTTGCTGGTCACAAATGTGTTGCTGCTCAACCTTCTTATTGCCATGTTCAGGTCAGAGTTCAGCTAATACAAAACTGGGAGATTCTTTTTGGATATTCTTCACTCTGAAAAAGTAAAATACAATTCAAAAAAAATTGCACTTTTCAGTAACCTTTCGATGTTCCACTTTACACATTTTGATAACTATAAATAACTTGGCACCTAAATGTCAACTAACTTTCATTAGAGTATAAGACTGTCTGCTGCTAACACTTTATACTTTTATAAGTAACTTTGCAACCCTAACCTAACAATCTACCAATACTCTAATGAGAGTTAGTTGAAATGTAGGTGCAAAATTACTTATAATCAATAGAATGTCTAAAGGGGACCATCAAAATAAAGTGTAACCCACTTTTCCAGTAAAGGCGTGTGTGCGTGTGCGTGTGCGTGTGTGTGTGTGTGTAAAAATACAATTCTTCTCATAAACAACGTCACAAAATGCTATTTGAAATGCAACCAAACATGTCACCTCTCCGCAGCTACACCTTCCAGGTGGTGCAGGAGAATGCAGACATCTTCTGGAAGTTTCAGCGCTATAACCTGATTGTTGAATACCACAGCCGCCCGGCACTAGCCCCACCCTTCATCATCATCAGCCACATCTCTCAAGTTCTCCTCAGCCTTGTCAAAACGACAGAAAACAAGCAGGATCTGCTGGGTGAGGAAGTCGTCTCACTGACTGTGTACTTCCTGTACAGATTATTTAGATAATTCATAATAATTATGATGAAGTCAATCAAACTCCAGTCCAAAATAAGAGCACAGGACAAAATGGAACAATTAAAGCAGTGGAACAGGAAAAGCAAAGATAATTTAAAGAATCGGTGGTCGAATGTTTGTTCCTCTATTCTTGTTGTGGTCAGAGAGGGAACTACCTGCTGGCCTGGACCAGAAGCTGATGACATGGGAGACGGTGCAGAAGGAGAACTACCTGGCTAAACTGGAACGAGAGCATAGGGAGAGCAGTGGAGAGAGACTCAGATACACTTCCTCTAAGTGAGTCACATTTAAACGCTATACACATATGAGATGGATTTGGATTTGTATAGTACTTTCCACAATACTTTTTGTTTCAAAGCAGAGGATTCTTGTTTCAGTGTTACAATTTAGGAAGTATTCTGTTACCAGCCAGAGATAAATGTATCAAAGTAATGTTCACATGGCAGTAATATAGAGCTATAATATAGTATGTTGAGTGGTTAACCTCATATATTTAGTTAAGCTAACAAAATGAACATGTGAGGCAGCGATTACTACTTGCACTTGTAATGATTGTGATGCAAAGATAGTATATAGTGTAATATTTGAACGCTTTGCGTGTCGATCCAAAGTTGCCATAATCTGACATAACTGTCGGCGTCGCCTGAAAACATTGCGAAGGTTGTTCCAAAGTGGAGCTGGCGCAATTTGTGGGAAAAACCTGAGGTAAAAACAGGGAAGCAAAAGGAGAGGAATTAGCATAGCTGCAGTTCATAGCATTTCAGTATAATCATCATGTGTATTTGGCACTATTTCAATTTCAAGTTTATGAGAAGCATTAGGTGAATGCTTGGCTAAAGAGATGTATATGATCTAGATTTAAACAGAACATCATCAGGAAGGCTATTCCAGAGTTTACGAGCCAAATGCGAAAAGGCTCTACCTGCTTTAGTAGACAAAAGTCCAGAGTTTTGTGTCCTTAAAAACATTGTGATGGACTGTATTTTATAATCATGAAATGTATCATTAACATATTGTCTTATATTGATATTTCTGCTACAGGTAAGTCTATGCTGAATGAGTGTATGAATAACTATTATAATCTACTTTTTGCACGTATCATTTTATAGGGTACAGAGTTTGCTGAGGTTGGTTGGGGGTTTCAAGGATCAAGAAAAGCGAATGGCAACAGTGGAGACTGAGGTGACGTGAAGGAGTAGCTGCAGTCTTGTTTTTTTATGTTTATGGAATACCGCAGTATTTATTATGAAATGATTTATCTGTGTACATTTAAAAAAAAAAAAAGTATGTGCCCTCGTAATCTTTACCACAAAGATCCAATGATTCAATGGATGATCCCAACGGATTTTTTCGTTTTCGAGAAGCTGTTTCACACTGATGTACATCACAATAGGAAAGAAAAGACTATCGCAACTTCCGTTTCATGTCAACATTAATATCTGGTGAAGTTCATGTTGCCAAATGATTTTACTGAACATGTACATTTATCTGTAGGTGAGATATTGTGGAGAGGTGTTGTCTTGGATTGCGGAGTGTTTCCACAAAAGTACTCTGAAGTGTGACAGAGACGTGCCTATAGCCCCACGTGAGGCTTCCTTTACTATTATGTTGCCCTTCCTCATATTGTGTGTTCATCCTTATATTTGTATCTTATTTGTTCTCTCTCTTACTCTGTCTGAGTGTCTTCTTTTTACTGTCTCACAGTCTTAGTCCTCTCAAAATTAACACTACATGTGTTTCACAGGGTCCATTGGCATCAGCTCCAGAAACATACAACCACAGGAAGCCAAGAGACAGCAGCCATCAAGACATTCAGGATATGGTGCCGAAAGGAAACTGCCTTACATTGATCAGTGATCTGGCTATATTATTATGCTTTTTTTAATTATTTAACTAGAAATAGGATATCAGTTGTTATAGTATGTCATTATAATTGAGACTCCAGGCAACACAATTAAAGACAAAATCTGTGCAGATTAATATTTTGATTTTACCGTGATTTCCTTGTACATTAATTATCATTATAACTTTTACTATACAAATATCAGCATATTTTTTTTTTAAATGTATAATTTGGTAATGCACTTGAAGTAATTGAAATTGTGTAATTGTCTAGTCAAAAGAATATTAGATTTTACTTTGTCTTCTATCAACACCTGGCACAATTATTTCTGTAAAATGAACATGTTCAATTGAATTACCATTGAGGAATTGTATGAATGCTACACAGTGTGAGCTCTTGACTTCCTCATTGCAATAGACTAGATGTACATGTTTACACTACCATTCAGAAATTTGTGGTCGTACGTTTTTTTGTTTTTTAAAGAAGTCTCTTATGCTCACCAATGCTGCATTTATTTGATCAAAAATACAGTAAAAAAAACAGTAATATGTGAAATATTATCACAATTTAAAATAACAGTTGTCTATTTGAATATATGTAATAATTTTTTTGTTAATAATAAAATATATTAATATATAATATAAATATATTATAATAATGTATTTTTTTTACATTTATTTGAATATATATATAATGTAATTGGCAAATGTGTTGGCAAAGCTGTATTTTTAGCATAATTACTCCAGTCTTTAGAGTCACGTGATCCTTCAGAAATCATTCTAATATGCTGCTTTGCTGCTCAAGAAACACTTTCTTATTATCAATTTTGTTCCATTTTTCAAACCATTTTTTGTTCAGGATTCTTTGATGAATAGAAAGTAAAAAAAAAAAAAAACATTTATTTGAAATAGACTTTCTGTAAAAGCCACTTTTATCAACTTTATGCAACCTTAATAAAAGTATTATTATTATTATTATTATTCATGCTGACCCCAAACTTTTGAACAGTAGTGTATAGATATTCTTATCACACTTGAGAGTGTAAACATCACACTGGTTCACACAGAAAAACACTGATTATTCATTATCAAGAATGACCAATCGTTCTCATAGCTAATGAATCAGTAACCAGTTGACTAGGCAAATTTACCCAATGTGTGCAAGGGAAGTCGGATCCAGCCTCAAGGGAAAACAAGGATTTTGAAAAGTCTTGTTTTCAATCAGTATACCAGAACTAAGTGAGCACACATTTACTCTGTGTGAACCCACAGTGTTTTTTAAGAAGACCTGACATTTTGTATAAGCCAGAAGAGACTGCTAAATGTCATACTCGTTTCTGTACTGTGATGGACAGGCTCGGTATGTATTATATTTCTTTTGTTCCTTTATTACCATATGTGGAACAAAGTTTTCTGTTCCAAATATTTGACTAATTCTATACCATTAATGATTTCTTACTGTTTTTTGTAATACTTTATATAGTTTGATGTAACAATGGTTGAGAATAAAGGGGGAAAAAACATTCAATGGGAAACTGTATAGCCTATCTCACAACAATATATCTCCTATATGTTGCCTTTATTTCAAACAGTGTAGCAAGTCCTGATTTTCCCACTATACGCATTCCTGGGTCAACATATTTTGTCAGAAAATTTAGTCTTACCCAGTAATCCCTAAAATCAGAGGGAAATAATAGGTGAATAACACGGATGTAGTAGCACCCTGGTTGTAAGCCTAAACTTGACAAAAACTGAAAACTTGTCCCTCAAATCTTGGTATGTTGTTCCAGGATCAACAAAGATGTTGATCCATGTTGTACTTGGTGAAATCAGGTTCAGCGTAGAGTGTCAACAGGAAAATGGGGGTGAGAGAAGGAGAATATGACCAGGACATGACCCATATCAGACTCGAGCCTGGGTATTGATCCTCGCAAATCCTGAGCATGCACAGTCCACTGCACCACAACTCTAGCTTATTTTATTCTTATTGTATTGCAGTTCTTATTGTTTTCTAATATTATATGCTGCGCTGTTGTCAGTGTGCCAGATCCTAAATTGAACAAGATACAAAGTGTCGAGTTGATTTGAGGTTAATGACTGAACTGATGTAAACAGGACAGTTAGTAACAGGAAGTTGGTGCACCACAGGAAGTAGATTCTCGAACAGTGATGTGTCAGATCCACCTGTCTACTTTCACACAGCTCTAAAAACCTGGAAATGGCCTGGTGTGAACTGACATAGCAGTTTGTTAAGTTACATGGCTGAGCTATGAAAAAGAAAGTTCCTTCTTTGCACACTTTTGCTTTAACAGACCTCCATTCAGCAGCTCCATCCACTGACACCATCCAGCAGGGTCCCAGCATTGCTCTTACAAATAAGTATAGACATTTTTTACATGTTAATTTTCCTTCTTAAAGGCCAAAATCACACTGCACATGCAGACCGATGCCAACAGTCACCAGATTAAGGCACGTCACTTTTTTTTATTCTAAGCGAATATTTAATTCAGTGAAAACAAGCTCAAAAAGACTCTGACGGGGATAACACACTAATCTGACAAAACACAACCAAGTGTCTGTAGCCTTTTGTCAGCGCAGTGTGAATTGGCCTTAAAGGTTCTTGTATTTCTTTTGGCTTATTTACATTTTCAGAAACATTCAAATACATAATGCTGTTTGTTCTTTAGTATCTCTGCTGCTGTTATTAAGGTGTTCAAGGGAGAGGAACTACAGCCGAATGAGCTGTACTCCTTGAGTCAAAATACCAGGTATAAACACTTGATGAAGTCACATTTTAAAATGTGTATAATAACTACATTAAGCAGTTGTTTGTTTTCATCCATGCAGATGGCTACTAAGGGCGGATATGGGCTTCTTTATCAAAGAGTATTTCCAGGTGTCAGTTCCCAGAGCCATGATGTGTTTTTTTTTTCTGGTTAAAAATAAATAAACGGATTACTGGTAGAAGAAAATTATGCTGATATTGCTTCACTTGATTGCTTGCAGAATCAGATTTTGACCAAAGGTCTATCAATCGTTTTGGATGAGATACAAAAGCATGAAGGTGAGACTCTGGATCTACTGTATGTGCATGAGTCTTTACAAAGTCCTTTTAGGCAAGTCATGCCACTCGGCCGCCATCTTGGCAACGCCCCCGGGCAGCTATTTCGGACTAACAAGACCAGGCTCCTATCTAAATGAATGGGCAGAGAGTCAGAACTGCACCTTCACTGGTCACCGGGACATAAAAACTGCATGTATAGAAACAGCAGTAAAATATGATAAAAATCGCTGAAAAAGTTTGATGACTTTGCCCCCAAAATAAGGTTTAAAACGCCTTTTCCCCACAGGTTATACTTCACTACGCATGCGCAAGGGTTCTCTCCCTCTCTGACGTGCGCGCGCGGCACGGTTTGAAAAACAGTATGTGTGAGCTCTCGCTCGCTCGCTCTAGATTCTGGGAGATTTGAACTAATTTGCGGGCATCAGGGAGCCGCTATCAATATGCGGTAGACACTTGGGATGTCTGATATTTACACAACAAACACATACACTGAATATCAAATCTACCACCTTTTCAAACAGTAACATATTTTCCACTGTCGCAAACCTCAACTGTGCGCATGCGTCAGTGGAACCAGACCATAGGCTTAAATGTTTCCCGGCTTGACTGTTAAAAGCAGACGATTGGCTTTCCAGCGAGAGGGGCGGGACATGTGCATACAACCGCCATCTTTGGCGTTACGGGTTTTCCCTATATAGTTGTATTGAGGATTGAGTAAGTGGCATGTCTCTATATAAATAGTCTCTGGTCTTTATCATGACATAGACCTTTAACATGATCCTTTTTTTTTTTACCCCCTAGGAGAGTCAGGAGAGAGACAGCTTTTTGTTTTGGCCCAGGTGTGGGACAGATTTTTCTCTGAGATTCTGCCTACTTTACAGGCCATTTTATATCCTCTGCAGGTAAATTTTTTTTGTGAGCTTGGCCTTCCCTGTCTAGAAAATAGGTTCCAACACTTAGGCGAGGTCTGAATTTGAAACATCAAATGTGTCCCACAAGGTGGGTGTGTGTGTGTGCGCGTGTCTGTGAAATGTAGTCATGTCTCTTTGTATGCAGGGGCAGGAGTTGACAGTGAGACAGATGACTCTCCTCGGCTTTAGGGATCTGGTCCTAATGAAGCTTTCTCTGGGTGACCTGCTGTGCAAGAATTTGTCTCTCATCCCAGCATCCATCACACAGATGCTCCTTGTGCTACAGGTGAATGTTAACTGCAAACCCATGCTGAAAAGCCAATTGTATAACCATCTCTATTATTCATGTCTGTTCTTGTGTGTAGGGAATTCAGGAATCCAGGGGCCCTTCAAAGGAATATTGCCAGCTTGAAAGTCTGGTGGCGCTAGTGGTAACACCCTATCTATGGAACTGCAGGCACACAAGTAGGAAAACCAACATTGATTCATTTTAGTTTAATCTATTTTGTTGCCATCTCAAAATTCTTTCACATTAAGAGTGCTGTAGGGATGTTGTATTTTTGTTGGCCAAAACCCAGAAACGAGTTAGCATATCAGCACTTCTGGTTCTATCGCTCCGAAGTCAATGTTTTTTTAAAATCGGATTTTGGTTAAAAGCATGAAATAAGGTCTATGGTGAACACAAGCTCAAGATATTTTCATGCCCAATTGTACAACATACAACAGCTAAAATGGGACTACAGATGCTGTCTGGGACATTAAACAGCATCACACCTAACAGGTAAACTCATTACTCCAGTAATCACACTCTATCTCACACTTTCAGATTTATTTTTTATTTTTATAAAGACTGAAAGAACAAAGAGTAGCCAGAAGCTTGGTGGTGGAGATGTTAAAGTCCAGCGACCATAGTGTTGTTCGTTTATAGCCGGGTTAGCTTTTTATTCCTGCTGGTTGTATTTAGACTTCAAAAAAAAGTTGTTAATTTGTGAAATGAAATCTGTTACTATCAACTTTGTTGAACACAGAACTGTTTATTTTTTGTGATAATTCAAAAGCCCATGGAAAACTCCTATTGGGTTTTTGTCGAGGGAACCAATGTGATGCTATACTTCTGGGTTTGGGCTACAAAAACACTACATCACCGCAGTATTCAGTACTCTATTATGCCATTTACTCAAATACAAAACAACAAAGTATTCGTTAACCGCCACATTAAAAATATGTTTGTACTCATTCCCCATGTTCAAACCCCACATGTCTGTTCCAAACAACAAATGCGTGACATTGCAAGTCTTATAGTCATAAAGCTTTGTGTTATGAACAGACACAAATTTATGTTGTTAATTCATGGATAATCATCCCCTAGTGGGCTGTTAACCATTGTGACTGGATCATTGAGTCAGCAAGTTAACGTCGAGAACTGGATTTCAGACTTTGGCGGCATCTGAAATCGCATACTTCCTTCCTATTTAGGTTAGTAGGCAAAAAAACAAACAAACACAGTACGTGAAAATAGTAGGCTTATGTCAGAATTTACAATATTCATAAAACGGTGAATTAGTACAAAAACATCCCAAAGGTGAATTACAGCTGCAATTACATCCGTACTCGGATGACTTACTACAACGAGATTCTTAAGTGCGCATTTAATGGACTCGTTTGCTGAGTCCCAATTCAGAGGCTGCTTCCTTCGAAGGCCAATTGCGTTACCCCGGTGCGACGAAGACTGTCCTTATTCAAAGGGTCCTTCAAATGCAGCCTCAATGCACCCTTTGTTTCCCGTGTAATGAAGGTTATAGGCTACAACAGATGGATCCATACCAGTGACTACAGGATTTTTTTTTTTTTTTTGAGAAATAGCCAAATTACTTTTAGACGCAAGTATTGGGTTTCAGCTTACTCAAATATCTAATGACAAGGATTTAAATAATAATAATAAACTTGAAAGCGGTTCAAATGTTGACTTATATCTTATGCGATTATACATAGTTTATACTCTTTATAAAAATGGACCATGGTAAGCATTTTTAGACGGTTTGTGAACCCGGTTACAAAAAAAAGTTAAACAAACACATAATGGCAGCTGGCAATAACAATCCTCCGTATAGGCTAGAACGTCCCATTTAACAACGCACATCAAATGCGTGGCCTTTGAAGTCCGAGTCCTCCGATGGACACAGCCTTGGGAGAGGAGTTATGCATGGCAGTTTAGACGTAGCCTAACTGACTCTGGTAGGTCACATGACAATGACAACATGGCAAATGTAGCAGCCTAGTCTGAAATACATAGAACATTTTTTTATTTAGCAATTACAGTGTAATTACTTAAAAATAAAAGTACTTATTCACTACAGTGAGATTTCAGATGCAGCCATTGTATTCATTCAGATTGAATCAATCATTCATTCTGAAATAACGATTCACAGAAAAGATCTTACTCGGAAAATTAATTAATTCAGTGATATTTTAGTACCCTATTATTTATATAGTAGGCTACTGACTGAATAAGCTTTTATTTTTATATTTTCAGTTTTTTTATTTAATTTTAGTAGTTATGTGCTTTTGTGATTTTATTTCTATGTAGCTTTATTTTTATTTCAGTTTTAAACATTTTTAGTACTTTAACAACAAATCTGTGACTTTCTCACATTCCTCTAGGCTGCTCTGAAGTTGAACAAAACACCACAAGAGCACACCCGAGTCATCCTGAGATAAGGATAACTCATTACATCTCTGAAGGCTCTTTGCTGTCCCCTGTATTAGAGCAGGAAGGGGAGATGTACCTAGAGCGAGTGGGAAACCTACGCCGCCACAGCGTGACAAATGCTCATTCTGACATTCAGCTGCTCACAGTTACAAACAGAATGTATTCTGGGATGGACGACAGCTGTAAGACCATAGATTGACTAGAAAAACATCTCTGAAATCTGCCACGTTATGAAAACATCTGTGGGGACTAAAAATGAAAAGGAAAGACAGAAAACAGGGCATTAACAATAATTTATAAAAAGACACATTTGAGCATTGAATATTTTGATGGAAAAAAAATATATTATATGAAAAAGGATTTTTGTCAGATTTCCAGTGTCAATACAATTATCAGATTAACTTGCATACATTAGTCCATTTGATTAAAAAAAAATACTTCTACTTATTTTGTCAATGATGTTCAATTAAGCAAGTCCAACATTCACACGTCAGCAATATTGGACACAAATTAAGTAAGGTAACTGGTGTCATCTGCATTAAAGGTGCGGTCACATTTACTGTTGTTTAGCGAATTTTCCTAGCCTGGATGCCAGCCGAATTTAGCCCCTCCCACAATATTTGAGGGTGGGAAGTTCAGTCTGGACTTGATCCGTTGTGAAGCAAGTATGCCCGAACAAAACCTGTTCGGACCAATAAAATTGTCAGGGCGGGCTTTATACGATGATGGACAGATGATCAACAGTAACGTTATCATCCACGTCACCAAAGAGTGCTTGGGTTGAATTCGTTTACAACAAAGAATGGCTGCCGCTGGAGAATTTAGATGTGTAGATTCAGCCATCCCGTCTGCTATAGAAGATGTAGACCGTGCATTCATTTTAAAAGAGGAACAGAGAACTGCGATCAAGGCATTTGTCGATCGGAAAGATGTTTTTGACGTCCTTCCTACGGGATTCGGCAAAAGTTTTATTTATCAGTTGGCCCAGATGATCGCTTAGAAGATGGGGCGCAATGAAAACCCTGTGGTCATTGTTGTTTCTCCTTTGGTCGCACTAATGGATGCCCAGTGAAAGCAGCAACCGAAATGGGCATCATGGCGATGCAACTCGGCGTGGACGACGAGGTGGACATAACCAGCGGTCGTTGCCAGCTCCTTTTCGGAAGCCCGGAATGTTGTCTGTTGCTCTGATTGGTTGTAGGTCTATCCAATTGAGAGCAGAGGCATTTTCTTTCTTGGTTCGGTTGAAACGCCCCATTATCACAGCCCAATGGAGCAGTTTCAGACTCACATTCTGACTAGAGCTGTTAGTATGACGACGTCAGGCTAGAATTTTCCAGTTATTTCAATACAAATGAACACAATTGGAAAATTCCCCAGCCAGTTCAAATGTGTCACGTGGATTCGCGACCTTGACCATCAACTTGTACTTAATCCATTGCTACACTATTGACAATACCATTTTTGTCAAAACTTCATAAACGTGATAGCACCTTAAAGGACTAGTTCACTTTAAAATGAAAATTACCCCATGATTTACTCACCCTCAAGCCTGCCAAAGAAAAGTCATATACACCTAGGATGGCTTGAGGGTGAGTAAACCATGGGGTCATTTTCACTTTAAAGTGAACCACTCCTTTTAAGTATACCGGTATGCACATTTTGAAGTTGTTAAATGAAGTTGATGCACCATATTCAGTATAGCCACAGTTAACAGTGATGCTCTGTTCTATTGATGCTTTGAATCGTCAGATCTTGTCAAATCAATGAAAATGATGTATTTATGAAAAAAAAGAGCAAAAACATTTTATTTATACTCGCAGCATTTACTGTTGCGTTGGTGGGTAAGGCAGCAAAAATGAGCAGTTGAATGTAGTTTTGTGAAATTAATTTGTGGAAGCTAACACTTAGCATAAGCAGCACCATTACATAATGTTTTACACCCTTTAGCTTGGTTGACAGGACATTCAGTGAAATGGCTAAACAACCAGAAGTTGGTCGATTGATTGCACTGCACTATAATGTTTTGCGAAACATTTGTATATAAAATATTTTTCACAACAGACAGGAATTGCGAGTTATGCAACCATCATTACTTAGCCTGGTAATGAAAGTCTAAATAAGGTTTAACTGGTATTTTCTTCGTATCAGCAGAGTGTCTATGAGAACTTGAGAATGCAGGAGCGATGTAGGAAATCAAAGTGAAGGCTCTGGGCCCCGGGGTTGGACCCCCTCCCTTCTGAGGCTAGCATCGAATCGTGGTGTGACTTCGCAGCGCACCAACAGCACGTCCTCTTTCACAAACCCACGTTGCCGCAACACCTGTAGGTGCAGGAAAGTAACATAGCCGAAACCCTTGGGGTTGCGTTGCACGGTGGGCCTCTGGAACGCCTGTAGGTCTGGCTTGGTCTCCATCACTTCCACATGGTGCTGCCCCTCGACCTGGTCCAACACTGCCAGTCGGATCGTCCCCTGGAAGGGCCAGGAGAGCTGGCTGTCAAACTCACCCTGCATAGTGTGCACGAAAAGCGAGATGTAGTTAGAACAGCGAGGGGCGCTGGGGGTTTGCAGATGCAGTCGGAGACAGAGTTTGTATCCCGGCCGGCCCGTGTAAAATGGTGGGCTGTGGAGGACTATGGGCTGACCAGCCTCTTGGTTGCGCAGGTGGAGTGAGAAGTTCTCCAAGCGCCACACATAGACACCTTGGTACTGCTGGGCTTCCAGCTCTCGGGTGGCCTCTTCCAGTGAGCTCAGCTTTCGGCGTAGTTCGGTGACCTGGTTTTTCTGTGTTTCATTGTGGATGCACAGCTCCCGGATCTGTTGGTCTTGACGCACCAGCCGACCCTCCAGCTCCAAGACAGTCTCCCGCAGGTTTATCAGCTCCTGTTTACACAGGCAAGAATCTGCCGCCCGGGAAGAGGCACCACGTTCGTCTGACGAAGAGTGAGCGGCAACCGACGGCATTAGGCAGCCATTGAGAGTTTGGCTACGCAGAAACTCAGCCATGTAGCGCATGTGCATCTGTGTAAATTCCTGCATGTGCTGGGCAAGTTCATTTCTCGGCATCTGCAACACATTTCCAAAGAATTAAAAAGATTTTTAAAGTTTGACGTCAGAAAGATTTTTTAAATGTTTTCAAAAGAAATCTCTTCTACTCAACAAGGCTACAATTATTTGAACAAAAAGTGTAAAAATATTTCATGTTACTTTTTTGTAATCTAAAATAACTGATTTCCATTGTAACATATTTTAAAAGCAACGTTGAATTTTCAGTAGACATTACAATAATAAGTTGATCTGGTGCTCAAGAAACACTTATGATCAGTTGTAAACAGTTGTGCTGCTTACTATTGTTGTGGAAAGTAAACTGATATACATTTTTTTCGGGCATCTTTGATAAATAGACCAGTGAGCTCAGCTCAGTATCTATTTGAAATAGAAATGTGTTATCGCATTATGTGTTATCCCCAGGAATCTCATTGCCCACCTTTTCACGACAACCAAAAGTGCTGAAAGTACAGGCTACAGGAGCTTTCAGACAGTCTGTGTCACAGTGCAATGCCAACTGAAAACAATAAGAACAGATTCATTCAGCATTATAGTTCCATAATGTATAATTTTAGGTATCAAACAGAGTCAATTACTGTTGTGCCTAAGGTAAAGTGCATATTAGTGACAAATCCTCTGACACACCTGATCCCGAATAAGCTCCATTTCGCAATATTCACACACTGTATTGGCGAAAGGACAAATCTGTTCATGAATCTACACAAAAGGAAAACAAAGTTTTACAAACTAATGTTACACAGTGTTGTTATTGTTAAGTTAATAAAACTAAAACTGGCATAACAATTACAGCTAAATATACATTAAAAAAAAACAACCATTACATGTCAAAAAGCACAATATTACTAAAACGAACTAAAATTAAAATTAACTAAAAAAATATATAAAAATAAAAGCTAATTTAAATTATCAATACTTCAATAGTAAATAAATAATACTAACACAACAATGATGTTAGATGAGAAAAAAAAATTATTAATTGAATACCAAAATTTTTATAATCCCTGCTTATGGGTTTACTTTCAAAACAATTTTACGCCAGTCTAAAACTATCCAGTATGTGAAGAGGGATTAAAGGTTTTCACCTGTTTGTTAGCATACACAAAACTCCCTGCGCAGGCAGGGCAGGTCATGAGCCGCTGTAAGCACTGCTGGCTCTTGTGTTCATCCAGATGGCTCTTACGAACAGACTCCAGACACTGAGGGCATGGCGCTGTGGCAAACTTGCACTGAGACAAGTGTCTCTGAGGGAGAAAGAAAGTAACAATTAAACACGTTAACACCATGATGACCGTTCTTAACTGCTCACTAATGAGTTTGAAATGGCATTTATGAAAGGTCTTTCTCGAGTCGTCGATGCATAACATATCCATGAACTGTTTTAATAAATAACAAGATTTTAAGTCAGAATGTTAGGTTCTGTAAAAGATTCTTGTTTTTTTTTTTTAAGAACCTGGGGCCAGATTCCTAAATTATTCTTACGAAAGAAGTTAAAGGGGACCTTTTATGCAAAACTTTCTTATATTGTTTTTGAACATAATTATGTGTCCCCAGTGTGTTTACACAACCACCCTATTGTGGAATAAATGAAAAAAAATCCATTCATCCAATTTCCCCCTTAAATCTGAAATAGTAACTCAAAATGAGCCTTTCAGGAATGTGCTCCAATGCGATGTCACATTGGAACAGGCCCCGCACATGACGGCTTAGCTCCTCACCTGAGTGAGCTATACACAGTCCGCCATGTTTATCTCCTCACCAGAGCATTTAACAGCAGCATTCAAGAAATGTATTCTTAATAAAGCTATTAAAGTTATTCAATTAAGAGCAGTGAGTGATTTTTCTTTTTTCTTCTGTTGTTTAATTCATATTAACAGTATACAGCAGTAGGTAGTGTACATTACGCTGCTGTCACTTTAATGCACAGATCTAATATACAGATGCAATTTCCTTACTTGATGTTTACGTTCACTGACATAACCGACTGTTTGTGAACTTTGTGTGGTTTTTAACATAACCTTGTATGTATTTGACAGTTAAAGGGCAATAAGATGTGAAAGAGAACTTAGTTTAATACTCATGGATGTGTGCACTCAGATAACCATTTCAGAAATTTAGACTAATATGGCTTTAAAACGGATGCAGATAATACACTTTTATGACGATGAAGAACTGCAATGACGCGAGCATGTTCGCAATAGAGATGATAATCAAAACCAAACAGATGTATTTGGCAGACAAATTTTGGGGACACAGACTTAAATTACATCTTGTAAAAAGGGGCATAATCAGTCCCCTTTATGAAATGTATTAATAATAAGATAACTTCTAATAAGTTCATAATTTTCGTAAGAGCAATTCTTGAAAAATTCACATTCTTGAAAGAGTCACGTTTTATAATGTCCTGTGTATTTTAAATGGTAATTTTTTTAAGAGCCAGTCCCAAGATGGATTGGTCCGTTGCATTCATTCTGTTTACTAGTTAATTTTAAATGGCCATGTGGTGTGACAAATTCATTTTTAGTTGTTTTTAAAATACAGCATTTAATATACTTTTAACACCAAGTAGGGTATTCCTACAATACTAAAGACTACAGTTTCAGGGCCGCTTTTTAGAAGCCTATTTTTTTTTTTTGTATACCATTTTATATCACTTACTATTCAATTCTGTATTTATATTATTAATTTGCAGGAATTATTTTAAGACCCACTATGGTGAAAATCACATTTTTAATGTTGTTTATATGTCCATGTGGTGTTTTTAAATGTGCTTTAAAGGAATACTCCACTTTTTATGAAAATAGGCTCATTTTCCAACACCCTAGAGTTAAACAGTTGAGTTTTACCTTTTTTGAATCCATTCAGCCGATCTCTGGGTACAGAGGTAGCACTTTTAGCATAGCTTAGCATAGATCATTGAATCTGCTTAGACCGTTAGCATCTCTCTCAAAAAATGACCAAAGAGTTTCGATATTTTTCCTATTTAAAACTTGCCTCTTCTGTAGTTACATCGTGAACTATTTCCAAAAAAAGTGGAGTGTTCCTTTAAGACAAACCATGTAAAAAAAGTCACCTCCATTGCTGAGTAATTTCTCCTCAAAACTGCCGTGAAAAAAGACGGTGTTTCTTACGTCACAAACTACCTTGTAACCAATCCCGTAAACATGCCGGCGGGCTTTAGCATATCATTAACTATGACTACTCTGAAGCCGGAGAGTGTCAAGAGAAGCACAGGTCGTGCACACGCCACCCCTCGCGCACGTTACAATCACATGCACACGCTTGAAGTTCGTGCAGTAACGAAGAGTGATGGCGGAAAAGATTCCAATTCCTCGGTTAACCTCAAGAGCTAGGAGGTCAAAAACAACACAGGAAAAGAGAACACCTGCTGAAAAGAAAGAAGTAAATAAAGAAAGCCACCGTGCCCGTAATAAAACCAGGATCAACATCGGATCGGCATTTGAAAGGTGGAGAGATTTACGTGATTTAATTGGGTTCAAGCTGGATGCAGAGCTTGCAACATTTCTTCTCGACAGGTAATTGTGCTTTATCAACCAGTTACTTTATTTCTTTGTGTTATGTTAGTAATCTAAGTATGTTTGCCCAAATGTGTTGGTATGGATAGCTAACGTTAGCACTTGTTGGGCAGGTTCGTGGTGCACACGCACTGACGAGCACGAACTCGGTGGGAGGGTATTCGTTGATAGTGGGGGAGGGGCATGAGAGATGTAAACATTCAAAATTTTGCCTAAGTCCACTCAATCTGCCAGACTTGCCGACTGCAGCTTTAACTACAGGGGGACTTTAAATTTAATTGATATATTGTCCTAACCAACCCCGAACCACACCTATTGGTAACCCTCTTAATATATTTAACCTCATTTCAGAATATGAGCCCCTATTTTCTGGTTTTAAATTCAGTTTTCTGGAAAATACTATTTTCAGTGTTTGTGTGAGACCTCAATTCATTAGCCATAGCGCAAGCGTGGCGCTTTCCATCTGATGTGTGACCCACTTAAAGTTCAGTAAACGGTAAAACAATTGCGCTACAAACTAATGTGTTTATTAGTAGTACGTTAATAAATTTAAGTTTAAATGGTCGTCTTTGCATCTGTTTGTTTGAAGTTTGAATTAGGTCTCTGTTCAAGTAGAATTGGCTAGGTGGTACCCTCACAAAAAAACAAGAACTGCAGTCCTTAAACGACATCCTCTGGTACTGCAGGAGTACAGTAGTGGTCACACCAGCAAATTTACCTCCAGTTGGCGCAACTCCATTTTATCATTGCATCCTACATTAGGACATCTGATGGTGAGCGAGAGGATCTCTCGTTTGGCAAAGTTATCAGGGAAGAGCTGTTCTTCTAGCAGCACCTCATTGTCAACTGGACATTTTTGCCCCGTGTCCCTGCCAGGCAGAATAAAGACTGTTATATTTTAAATTTGTAATAATGTAAAGCTTGGCTTAATGGTTTAATAACAATGGTCAGAAAAATCTGTTTTAAATAAAAAAAAAAAAGGTTTGCATATTTGTTTTTGTTGAGTATCATATTTGATACATCAGGCTTTATGGCTCATATAGTATTTGGGAGAATATGGAGCTCAAATCCGATGAGGAAAAAACACCTCAATTTTACTCAGAGATTGAGCAAACATACATTGCTTAGGGATATTTAACCCAAAAATTAAAATTCTGTCATTAATTACTCACCCTCTACAAGTATGTATGTTCACTGATCAATGTATATGTGAATAAAATCAGTCTGTTCATCATATAGCCTAAAGTGATCGTGTCTCTTCAGAAAATTTGGACTAATCTACTCAATTCATATGGATTAGTTTTACAATCTTTATGAACTTTTTGAAGCGTCAAAGTGGTAGTAGCGTAGCTGTCTATGGAGGAACAGAAAGCTCTCAGATTTCATCAAAAAGATCTTCATTTGTGTTCAAAAGATGAACAAAAGTCTTATGGGTTTGGAACGATATGAGGGTGAGTAATTAATGACAGAATTTTAATTTTGGGGTAAATAATCCTTTTAAATAAGTTGCTTCAGTCAAGTAGGTGTCCATCTTGAAATATTACTAATGATATACAAATATTTTGTTTTCTGCATAAAAATCACTAAAGGATTCACAGCACAAAGGCATGTGAACCATGACCTAATGCTGTACGTTTTTTTAGAATCAAACTAAAATGACTTTTACTTACTAAGAAAGTATAAACTATCAATCAGACAAAAGAATGTAGCGTAGTAGATTGTGTGCAACAGGTTTTGGTCATGTTGATAATTTAGAGGCTGTAGCAATTTGCATACCAAATATGATACAGTAGCCTTCACAGGGTCAATTTTGAAAGTGACAAATACACTAACCTGATGGACTTCCTGATGCACGAGTCGCAGAATCGATGTCCACATGGTGTCTGTACTGCTGAGCGGAGACCCATTAGACAGATAGGGCACTCATACTTGCTCTCTAGTGGAGGGTCAAACTCTACATCATAGCCTTGCAAGTCTGGGGGGTTACTAGAAGAGACACTGATGGTGGAGGGGTTCTCTGTCGGGCTCAGATACGAATCTCTCTCTTTCTCCATGGCTAATCCACAACTGGAGTATTCGCCCTCACAGCAGTCATCATTGAAGATGGACTTCTCCATGTCGTTGCAAGCCATCTGTAATCACATCAAGAGAGTGTTATATGTTGATGTGTGAAAATAATAGATAATCGTCCATACAACACATAACAGCAAAACACATATAACAGCAAAACACAAATCTGGCCCCCAAAATACATGGTGCTTTTCATTTGATCTGGATGTTACACAAAAATTGACCTCTAGGTTTTTCAAAACATCGACATATGTATGCTTTCAATTCAAAGTCTTAATTGCACGGAGGATGTGGTCACAGACAAGATATTAGGTGGATTTCCGCTATACTAATGCAAAGAGGGAAGGCATGGGATGAGAAACTACAGGCCTATTGATGTATTCATCTTTAAACTACGGTTTCCTTACGAGCATGCTGGGCGGGGCTGATTTGTTTGAGAAACCTTTCTCTTAACAAATGGAAAGGTACTTTTTTTATCCAAAATAACGTTACCCACATTGCACATCGTAAAAGTAATATGTACATCTGTAAAAGGTTAAACTTATATTCCATCTAAATATTAAACTAAATTCCATAGGAGTAAAAAGGCGAAATCAGCTAACGTTAACCAGTCACAACCGACGGTTAACTTTATATCAGCAGCTTTCCTGCCGTCGCCTGTGAAACGCACATTCTAACCTGACATTATTGTTGCTATAATACCACAAACTTCTTGGTATAACATATGATTCGATTGTATATGACAATCTTCCGTTATAGTTTTAATTTACATACCCTGGCTCGGTCCGGCCTCGCTGTCTACTACAGCTTCCTGTATTGACTCCAAACATTTCAGCGCAAGCGCAACGTCACTGGACAAAATCTCCCCTCGTGACTCTGATCCCAGACCTGCACTCCCAACCGTATCCTCGCGAGAATCACCGCGATGTCGACGTCTCTGTTAGCCTCAGATCGGCGCTCACCCGATAAGAGGAGAAAGCGAGTTTTGTGACGGGATTTTGCCAAGGGGGTAATCCATCAGCCGGACGTTGAAGCCTCGCATTGTAGCAGAACTTCACCTGCTGTTAGCATTCCATTGACTCCCATTCATTTTAGCGTCACTTTGACAGCGAATAACTTTACATCTGAGGCGTCCAAAGACTTCATTTGTCCATTATTTATTTCTAAAGACACACGACAATGTATAAAAGGTTCCATTACTTGTATCTTACGTTATGGCCCCGTAGAAGCCGTTTTTGTAAAAAAAAATAGGCTAACGATTGCGTCATAACCACGCGACTTTCTGTCCCACAATATAGACATTACCGTAGAGACAGGAGGAGAAACTCGCAGGCAATCTGTTACTGTCTATGAGGCAATCGGGGGGAAATTGAGGCATAAAGTCAAGGCAGAAGCCCACAGATAGAGAGTCCATAAAAGCAACAGGACAAAATATTTCAACAACGTTTTTGAGGAACTAGGAGATTCAGACTGTCGTCACGCTCAGTTTGAGCCTGCTCAGCCATCAGACAGCAAGTGCAATAATCGGGCTTCAGTCTTCTCCGTTGAAATCAACGGGGTCGCTGTGTCCATTACTTTTACTGTCTATGGATTTTACCAAGGACTGCCAAGCGTGCCACTAATGCGCTGAAAAGAAGCCAAAACGTCTCGATCGCCCGCCGGTGGCCGATTCTAGTATAGGTCATAAACCCCACCTCCCCATGTTATTCAACGGCACGTGAGCGCGTGAGACCAACTAAACTATTAAATTACACTTCAAATATCGTTTTCCCAGAGATGATTTCTGTCATAACGGTAGTTTTTATCACGCTGATGTAATTTCAAGAGTTTTTTAAAAAAAAATACGTTTGTTTTTAGTTATTTGATGCGGTGGTGTGACGTCATGGTTGACAGCTGTGATTGACAGGTTCTCTGAGCGAAGTAGTCACTGAAGCACCAACAGACTTTTTTTCGGAATCTTCGGAGGACTGAGGAGATTGGAGCTTTAAATTTAATATATACATTTAAAAAAATTAATTTAAAAAAAGTGCAGGAGCGTGTTCTTGCGATTGATTCTGCGAGAGTGAGGGCGGGGCGTTGATTTCGCGGCTTTACTTCCTGCTCACGACTGCGCATGTCTGGTCCCGAAATCACTTCTGCGCAGACTCAAGTCCCAAGATGTCAGCGTCATATCGGGACACTGGCGGCTTCACTTTTGACTGGAAGAGAGCGAAGGGGCGTGGTCCATCTTTTTTTACAGTCTAGGAGTACTGCATGCAACGTTAGCCTACTAAACTGAATATTGAAATCCACGAGATGGCGCGGTTACCTCTGATTCTAAAGCAGAGACGTTATTCACCAAGCAAGGTGACAGGACAGCAGTGTCAGTAAAGAACTTGCTTGAGATCATTACATCACTCTGCTATTTTGGTAAATTGTAATAAATAAATAAATAAATAAGGAGAGGGGGCAATTTTTTGTGTGTATTTAGTATAAATGCTAACTCATCTGCTTTCCAAGAGTTGGCTTGGCTCAACGTGATAACTTCACTGAAAGGTAACACAGTTGACTGACCAACTACATGCATTTTCTTAATCAGGTTAACCTCACATTTGAATAGGCTATAGCCTATATTTGAATTAAAATCATAAAATAATACAAATCCTAACGATAAACCCAACATAGACTGTCCCAAAGGATGCAGCCTTTTAATTGGGACAAAGCTATATAGTTTACAGTCAATCATGATTAGGCCTATACTCATTGACAAAATACTGAGGTAAAAAAAGAGAGGACACTTACAATAATGTGTTTAAAATGTCCATCACATAAAAATTATGTTTTGATAACATGTGTTAGTTGCAGGGGTTGTTTGGATAGTATATTTGACAGAACACAATAGCCTATTAAATACGAGAGCTGAAATGATCCTGGTACTGGTCATTCTAATTAAAAAAATAAATAGAAAAACTAATAAATCAAGACAGAAAAAAAGAAATTATTAAGCTATTCAAAAGTAAACTATAAAAGGCTGAGTGACAGAAAAAATAGGAAGCAGTAAACAAGGCATGAGTACATTCATATGTGCTTATATTCTTGTTTTCTATGTATTTACAGGACGTGGCAAATCTGTGATCAAAATCATATTGTGGTTTTCCTAAATTGCACTTACCCACTGGTAATATGGTCATAAGGAGCCTTGTTATATGCAGGTTGTTGACCTTGCTGTTTATAAAATGTGCTTTTCATAAGTGACATAGAAGCTCAGTGTGACCCCCACCTACCCAAACTTTGACACACTATGTGGGCTGTGATCAGGCTACAAGACTGGCAAAAAACTACTCGGTTACTATCATAACCTCAGTTCCCTGAGTTAGGGAACGAGTATTGCGTAGCTATACGCACTGGGGAAACTCCTTTTCCTCGATTCACTGAAGCTTATATGTAAAATGCATTTGCAGCTGCACAGCTAGCTCACTGAGCATCTGAACGATTATAGGCTGTGCTGCGGCAACTGCACATCCAATGGCGCAGGCGCCTCTGAGCCCGCAAAGGGGGCGTGACCTCAGTCTATATTAGTCCCCCGAATTCACCATTATAGCAGGTATAAACGACTGAAGCGACAACACATAGGTTAATGCGGTGTGGCCGGCTACGCAATACCCCTTTCCTTAACTCAGGGAACTGAGGTTACGATAGTAACTAACCGATTCGTTCCCCTTCGAACGGTCACTTTGTATTGCGTAGCTATACGCAGTGGGGACACAATGAAAAACGCCGCACCCACATAACCGGTTGCCACTGCAACTCAGGACCCCTTAACTACAGAACAAGCCATAAAACCCAAAATAATATATATATATATAAAAAACAGGCCAGACACCGTCAGGCCTGAATAATACATATAAATAAGTCAGTAAGAAAACCAACATACCTCACTAATAAACCAGACACTGTTGGGAATATTAGTATAGGAATAATAATAACCGGCCATAGCGGGTTTTATGTAATATGTGTGATTGTGCACAGTATATTTATAGAAATCGTCACAAATATCCTGAATGGGAAAGCCAGATGACCACGTCCATGAAGAGGCCATGCCTCTGGTAGAATGGGCTTTAATACCAATGGGGCAAACCTGGCCCACTGAAGTATATGCAATCGAAATGGCATCCACTATCCATCTGGACATTCTTTGTTTAGTGACTGGGTCCCCTTTTGACCGGCCACCAAAACAGACAAAGAGCGGATCTGATTGTCTAAACCAGTGTTCCCCAACCCTGTTCCTGGAGGCACACCAACGCTACACATTTTCCAACTCTTCCTAATCAATCACACCTGAATCAGCTCATTAGTAAAGACTCCAAGACCAGAAATATATGGGTCAGATAAGGGAGACATCCAAAATGTGCACTGTTGGTGTGCCTCCAGGAGCAGGGTTGGGAAACACTGGTCTAAACGACGCAGAACTCTCCAGATAGATTCTCAGCGCCCTGACAGGGCAGAGAAAGTTAACCTCCTCATCCTCCGTAGAGGGGGGAAGAGCTAGTAATGTAACCACCTGTGCTCTGAAAGGCGTTGAGAGCACTTTAGGTACACAACCATGCCTGGGTTTGAGGATGACCCTGAAGTTTTCCACACCAAATTCCAAGCATGAAGGGCTCACTGAGAGAGCCTGCAAATCACCTACTCCCTTGATAGATGCCAGTACCAACAGGAGAGCAGTCTTCAGCGAGAGAGGTTTGAGATCAATCGTGTGTAGTGGTTCAAATGGTGGCCCCTTCAGGGCCCCTAGAACCACGGAGAGGTCCCAAGGAGGTACCGAAGGAGGCCTGGAGGGGTTAATCTTCCTTGCTCCTTTCAAATACTGTACCACTAGATCGTCTCTCCCCAGCGATTGGCCAGCCACCGGAGCATGATATGCTGCTATGGCTGCCACGTACACTTTGAGCATGGACGGGGACCTAGCCGCGTCCAACAGCTCCTGCAGGAAGGAGAGTACCCTAGGAACCTCACATGACTCTGGGTCCAAGTGTTTTTTCTTCGAGCACCAGCTGGAAAACTCGACCACTTTAAAGCATACAGGCACCTTGTAGACGGGGCCCTGGCTTCAGAGATAGTGTTTAAAACCTTCAGAGGAAGGTCCCCATGTACCCGTTTATGGGCCACACGTGGAGGGCCCATAAGTCGGGACGGGGGTGCCATATTGTCCCTTTTGCCTGCGTGAGGAGGTCTTTCCTCATCGGAACTGGCCAGGGGCTCGTGTCTGACAGCTGAACCAGCTCCGGAAACCCCGGTTTGGATTTCCGTTCAATGACTTGTTGAATCATCGACACTGGGGGAAAAGCATAAAGAGGGTGATTGGGCCATACATGGGCCAACGCATCCCTTTTTTTCGAGAAGAACTCTCTGCAGTGTGTGTTGGCTCGCAAGGCGAACAGGTCGACCTCGGCCTTCCCGAACACACTCCATATCAGACTGACCGTCTGAGAATTCAGGGACCACTCGCCTTGGGGAGTGTTGCCCCGTGATAGCATATCCGCACCCAGATTCTGAATGCCCGGGATGTGCGCTGCTCTCAGAGAGCTCAGATTGCTCCGTGTCCATAAGAGGAGGTCTCTCGCCATGGCATGCAGGTTGCCTGACCTGATGCCCCCCTGGCGATTTATGTAGGCCACCACCGCCATGTTGTCCGTGTTGACCAGTGCGTGGTGACCTCTGAGGTTCAATAGGAAAGCTCTCAGGGCTAAACCAGCCACCTTCATTTCTAGACAGTTGATGTGTAAGCTCTGCTCCGTGCTCGACCAGAGGCCGGAGGCAGGCTTGCCCTCGCATCCCTTGTTGGAGGCGTCTGTGAAAATCACCTTCCTTCTGAACACCACCCCCATGGTCAAACCCTTGTGATACCAGTCCTGAGCCTGCCAGGGAATCAAGGTCCTCAAACAACTGCGATTCACCGTGATGCGTAGGCTGCCTGACTGCCAAGCATGGGTTGGTACACGGCATTTCAGCCAGTGCTGCAGTGGGCGCATGCGCAGTAATCCCAAATGGAGTACTGGCGATGCATCTGCCATTAGACCAAGCAGTTTCTGAAACCTCTTCAAGGGCACGCGCTCGCGCGCTCTGAACGAGTCTGCCAGCGTCTGAACAGAGAGCTCGCGCTCTCGAGTGAACCGCGCTGTCATTCCCACAGAGTCTTAAACTGTGCCCAGAAAGACCACAGTCTGGCTGGGGGTCAGTTCACTTTTGGCAACATTGATTGTGAGACCCAGGCATTTTAGATGGCCGAGAATCAAATCCCTGTGAATTATCAGTTCGTTTCTCGACTGCGCCAACACCAGCCAGTCGTCGAGATGATATAACACGCGCACTCCCTGACATTTCAGCGGGGAGAGCGCTGTGTCCATACATTTCGTGAACGTACGGGGAGCCAGGGACAGACTGAATGGCAGAATGGTGTACTGAAAGGCCCGCCCCTCGAAGGCGAATCTCAAGAATGGCCTGTGACGAGGGTCTATCTGAATATGAATACGCATCTTTCAGATCCATTGTAACAAACCAGTCCCCGGGGCGAACTTGCGCGAGGATTTGTTTAAGAGTTAACATTTTGACAGGCCGTCTCATGAGGGCCCTGTTCAAATGTCTCAAATCTAGTATGGGTCTCAGCCCGCCGCCTTTTTTCGGAACTAAAAAGTAATGGCTGTAGAAACCCGAATGCATTAGCACAGGAGGGACAGGCTCTATCGCTCCTTTTGCTAGCAAATTCTGTACTTCGGTGCAAAGCACGTGACCCACGCTGCTTCCCACCGATGTCTCGATAACCGTCTGAAACTTTGGGGGTCTGCGAGCGAATTGGAGCAAGTAGCCTTGCTTTATAATGTTTATGACTCAACTCGACACACCGGGGATGGCTTGCCAGGCCATGGCCCGTGTGGCTAGGGCTCGACACACTGGTGGGGCGCCTAACATAGGGGTACCTGATACCTTCATAGTGTGATTTGTGCACATACTGAGTGTTTGACTGACTATACAAGGCATTGCCTGGGGGGAAGTCAGTGTTACAACAGAAACAGGAACAGGTAGCGCTTCGCAGGCCTCGACTGGCGGTGGGCTTCAACCGCAGGGCTGAGCTGAGAGGCGTGTTTCGCTGGCTTGGCTGGATGAGGTGCAGACGGTGGCTTTGGCTTGCTGGATGAGGAGCTAGAGCGCTTTGGCAAGAAGTGTCGAATAGCTTGGGACGCTTTCTGTGCCTCTGTGTACCTTTCAGAGAACCCCTTCACCGCCAGACCAAAGAGACCGGAACTGGAGACCGGGACGTCGAGAAACTTCGTTTTGTCGGCGTCTTTAATCTCGGTGAGGTTGAGCCATAGATGGCAGTCAAGCACGACCAAGTTGGTCATGTTTCTGCCGATGGCCTGTGCTGTAGCCTTAGTAGCCCGCAGGGCTAAGTCTGTAGCACTCTGAAGGTCCCGGAAGGCCTCAGGGTCCGGGTCAGCCTCGTCCATGGCCTGGAGGAGTTTGGCCTGGTAAATCTGCAACACGGCCATCGTGTGCAGGGCCGATGCAGCCTGACCGGAGGCGGCATACGCGCGTCCAGCGAGGAGTGAGGTGTTCCAGCAGGGCTTGTCAGGATGAACAGCTCTAGCTAGCCAGCTAGCAGCTGTGCTTGGGCAAAGATGAGCGGCCACGGCCTCTTCGAGGGGCGGCAACAACTCGTAATCCTTTTCCGCCGCGCCGTCCACTGAGGAGAGCGTTGCGGAAACTGCAGATCCCACACGCGTTGAATACGGAGCGCGCCAGGCCTTGGTGAGCTCCTCGTGGACATCGGGGAAAAATGCTGTGTGCCTGCTGGCGCCCCGGCAGGAACCATTCGTCCAGCCGACTTCGAGGAGGCTCCTTGGACGTGGCCCACTCAAGCTTGAGGTCCGTGACGGCCTTCATCAGGATCCGAAGCATCTCGGCATAGGAATTAGTCCTGGTCGCTGAAGCACTGGCAACCGACTGAGAAGTGGTGGCGGGGTCCAGAGCTGGTCTCCCGCTAACAGGACTGGTGATGGTGTCTGAGTAGGAGAGAGTGAAATCTCTATCTTCACAAATCTCCATACTTTCCGGTTGTCTTTGGCTGCGACGCTTCTTTTTCCTGGGCTGAAGTAAAACCGGGAAGGGAAGCTTTGAAGCCACAGCTTTGCCATCTCGAAAAAGAGCTAGCCGGGTACGCAGCAAATGCTCGGCATGCTCCTGCAGGCCTGACATCCACCTGAGGAGAGAGCATTCTCTGCATGGTTAACTCCCAGGCAGGAGATGCTGCTCGCATGTTGATCGGCCTCGTGCAGATTGCATCCGCACGTGGCGCATGTAGAACGCGGCATCTTAACAATGCCACACAGTGATAAAATTGTAAGTAAAGGATATCAGTTGTCGCTGGATAGCCACAGGTGAGGCGGCGTCAGGAGACGACGGCGTGAAGGCGAAGTCTGCTGATATCGAAGCTCGCTCAGGCTGAAGGGCTTGTTCGACGGCGAAGCTCAGCAAAAAGCTCAGGGACATGTATACTGTCGCTGAAGGAGTAAAATCTGCTATAATGGCGAATTCGGGGGACTAATATAGACTGAGGTCACGCCCCCTTTGCGGGACGTGTAATGACGTAGGGCTGTCTCATTGGTCGCACGTCACAGGCGCCCGCGCCATTGGATATGCAGTTGCCGCAGCACAGCCTATGAGCATTCAGATGCTCAGTGGGCTAGCTGTGCAGCTGCAAATGCGTTTTACATATAAGCTTCAGTGAATCGAGGAAAAGGAGTTTCCCCACTGCGTATAGCTGCGTATATATATATATATATATATATTTATTTATGATAAACTATTAGTTCGTTATTATATATTTATGATAAACTATTCGTTCGTTATTATATATATATATATATATATATATATATATATATATATATATATAATAACGAACTAATAGTTTATCATAGCTAGAAAGCCAGAACAGACCCTTTGACACAGTGAACCACCAAATCCTCAGGTCCACCTTTAAATTGCGCGTCACGTCTCTAACTTGAGTCCTACCTCACTGGCAGGAGTGACTACATTTCATGCCTGGGTGTTTCTTCAGCAACGGGCACTTTTGACATGTGGTGGTATTTTGTCGACTTCATTACTAATAGAATCGCCATTGGCTTGTTAAAATGTTGGTTTACTCAGACTTTAGAGGTGTGTGTGTGTATAAAAAGTTTGAGATCAGAACTAATTTTTTTTCTATTTGATTATATTCTAAAATGTAATTTATTCCTGTGATACAAAGCTGTATTTTCAGCATCATTACTCCAGTCTTCAGGGTCACATGATCCTTCAGAATCATCATAATATGCTGATTTGCTGCTCAAGAAACATTTCTTATTATTATCAATGTTGAAATCCGTTGTATGCCATTTTTTTCAGGCTTCTTTGATGAATAAGTTTTTTTTGTTTAAAGAACAGCATTTATCTGAAAAGGTAACATACAGAACACTTTTGTAACTTTTGTAACATACAGTACACTACCGTTAAGAAGTTTGAGGTCAGTAAGATTTTTTTTATTTGGAAAGAAATTAATATTCAGCAAGGATGCATTAAATTGATCAAAAGTTACAGTAAAGACATTTGTAATGTAAAATGTTCTATTTCAAATAAATGGTGTTCTTTAGAACTTTCTATTTATTTAAGGGGTCATATGGTGCTATATAGTGTAGGTCAACATGCTTTAATGTTCAAAAACTGTTAGTGTATTCCAAACAGAGGTATATATCTGTCTGAAATTGGTTCTGGTTCCAATAAAGCCCCTCATTCTGAAAAGCACAGCATGCTGGGATTGGCCAGCTGGCCCAGTGTGTTGTGATTTGTCAGACACAACAATTCTTATGTGATTTCAATTATTTTTTACATACACCTAAACACCACGCATCCGATAAGCTTCAAACAAGTAACATGCAGCCATTAAAAAGTTCAGATATTCAGACTTTTAACCTGGGCTTAACATATAGAGAGAAGGATTGTGTGTTCAAATGCTTTACAGCTTGGTGGATTTCATCACTTTAGCCCCTCACATTTTTTGACAAAAGCATCTCTGTTGGAGAGGTCTCAGGAACACATATACATTTGCTCTTTATTTAGTCAAACCAGAAGTGATAAAGTTGCTCTGCTAATTGAGTGACTATAGAACAATTGCCATTATAAAAGTTCTCTGTCCTCTGTATGTTAAAGTAACTTTTTATGTTTATAGTGGTCTAAGATGCATGCATTTAATATATAATCTTGATTTTGTTTTCAGCAACTGACTGGCACTTAATTGTCTATATATTTATATATGCTATGACTATATGGTCTCCTTGCACACTCATATTTGCTTTAGATTTACAGCTGTCACGTTCCTTCTTTTTTATCAGTTACTGATTTACCTTTACTTCAAGGGATGTTCATTGACTTAAACATCTTCCTGAATCTATTAATTGTGCTTTTCAATTTATTGCTTAGTGTGTTCTTTTTTTCCACTCTGTGTTTGTTCTTCAACAGAAATGACTCATCAGGAATTTCCAAACAGAGGTTTATTTTTTTACTTCTAATCAGTTGAATTAAAAAAAAGTTATCTCATTGTGAACCATTTATGTGAATTGAGGTCACTTTCGAATGTGATTCACTGCTCTGAATCAGCATCATATCATGAAAAAGGGGTTATCATATAATTATGTAAAAGGGATGAATGTGTATACCCACCAAATGTCTTGTCTGTCTCTTTTCCTTTAGAACCCATTTTTATTTGAAGGAACAGACGCATTAAAATGCAAGGAATGTCCTCAAGTCGTAATCAAAACAAATATCACTTTAGCAGCAACGCTGAACTAAATCCAACACTGGTTTTTAACCTTAAAAGGTGTTTGTATTTTTAATTTTTTTCCTTTTTTTTTCCTGATTCCAAAGGCAGACATTGTACAGAGACATTAGATGATTCATGTTGTCAACAGCTTCACAGTCAAAAACAAGTGTGCACTGTATTATGAGTAAGCATTAGAACTGGCAAATTTCAAATGCACTTTGACCAGTTTTCTACATCCCTACATAAAATAGTACTATTGCATACCATTTGATTTAATAAACAGACAGTAGCTTGTGAGATGTGTTCAAACATATAGGTATGTAAAACATGCTAACCGCAATGATCTGAGCTTAAGAATAATGTCAGGTCTGTTCCTGTGGATAAGGAAATACTGTTCTAAGTGCCCTCTTAAACGTTCACACACTTAAGCAAACACATGCTTGCATAGGAACTGCATCTGCTCTAAATTCCTTATGGGATACGTGAATGGGGTGAATTCATGAGAAGACTATTTCAATTTGTGAAAATCTGTCCTTTAAAAGGTAGGCTATGGTATAGTGGGTAGTGCATGACATGGATCCAGTTCAGAATTAGGTATTCTGTTTGCATCATGATAGGGGAAAAACTTATGGGCAATTATTTAACTATTTTACATTTGAACAATTCCTTATTGTTTTATTTCATGATTAATAATTATTAAAAGTGGATTTTATTGATTGCATTTACTTTTTTTCCTGTAAATAACACAATCACTCCAAATAATCAAATATTTACACAATCATAACAATTTATTCAGGCCTTTTGGATGCAATTCAACACGCTAAGCATATGCTTTACATCTAAATTATGTTAATTTTTGTATGGAATATTTCAATGATTCAATGGCATAACATTATATCTGTGTGTGATGCACAAAACAGAGACAATTAACAGAGTAAATGAGGGGCACAGCAGCTTTAAGTGAGGTGTGTAAATGGACACTATTGAGAGAGAGAGCTGGTGTCCTTCTCCTCAGCTCACGGTGCTCTAGAAACCTATGGCGCACAATGCACTGTTCAGTTCCAGAAGGAAAATAAATATGTTCTGTGCTGTCCAAAAATACCATGTGAAGGCGCTCCCTGTGAAAGAAAGCCCATTTCCCGACAGCAGGGAGTCACTGAGTGCAAAACATTTTGAACCAGATTAAGTTCGATTTAGCAGTAGCAAAAACTTTACAAAACTAATCCAGACATTCAACAATCAATCAACTGTGGTATGCAAGTTAGTGAGGCGTATAATTGCACAAGTCGGCAGAAAAAAAAAAACATAGAAAATGCAAAGGTCCACAATGTCTTTGGAGGTAAGGCAATACTTTACCTCTCCTCATTCTTCTCGGTACGTAGTAGGGCAAACAGTCCAGTGCCACCACACAGAATGGCAGAAAGCACCTGGAGTGATAGACTGCCCTGAGGAATTTTGTTTCCTCACACAGACTTGCGAAGAAGCTTTTGTATCTCCCCTGAGACCTGAGTTTTCTCTTCCTCTATAGAAACAAGATTGTCAGTGAGGAGAACGCCTGATGTCTTTCAAGCGTTTGGCCTTTTTGGTGAAAAGAGCCCTTCAGGACAGTGAAATGTCCACAGGTCCCTGAAGGCTTCACTTGGAACTGTGCGTGTTGTCAACGTCAATCACCAAAAGTCAGCTGGATTGCTTAAAAACTGACAAATAGGTGTCTTTCAAGACTGCTTTTCTACTCATACCAATATCTTCTGAAGAACAGTCATTTACTTTATCAGTGTGAAGTGCTATGTGATAATCTCACCAAATCAAAATGAACAATTCTCATTTTTTTATGGAATATTGCAGTATTTATTATACATGATTTATCCATGCACATCATTTTATCATATCATAGTCTTTCATCAAAATATATTTCGCTCCCTCTTGAAACGACATCCCTTGTCTGATGATGTGTTTACCAGTGAGAGGGCAGGACAACCTGTATAGCAAACGACAACGATCCAAAATCCAATCAATTCCTGATAAACAAGTCCTGTCCTACATTTCTTCTTGTACGAGAAGCAATTTCCCTCCAATATACATTACAAAAGGGAAGACTATTTTTTTTTATCTAAACGCATTGCTTTCTGAAAGTAATAAGATATACATAGCACTGGCTTTGAGGTATTGTGTCCCTTTAAAGGTGTAAAGGGACACAGGTTAACACACAGGACAAATTTCAACCATACCTTTGCATCTCATTTCATACACACAAACTGCAGAATAAAAGCACAGAGGACAAAGCTCTCACTCAAACTCACAGTGGGAACCTCCTCTTTGAAGTCCATTCCAAGCAGTTCAGTTACAGTTTTTAAACACCATCCAAAAGAAACAGAGAGAATGTCCCTAAACCTAAACTGAGTTTAAACGCCGGCTCATAGCTCTGCTGTGTAATCGGCAGGTTAATGGTGGAAAATTAGATTTAAGGAACGTTTTAAAATAGCATGTAAGTGACAAACTAAAACACATTTCAGGAACAAGTGAAAATCAAATCTAAAAATGTTATAATCCCCCCCACCCCACCCCACCCCACCCCCGAACTTTGACACAAAGTACACCACATTCTTTTTGTGTACTCTGTTTTCTTATATGCCAATGTTTTGTGAGACATTGCAAGGTTCTCAAATAGGGACTCTCTTCAATGGGATACGTTGTCATGTTCCTCTGAAAGGAAAGTTTGAGGGGAACAACGGGGTGGGCAACTGCTGAATGAAGCCTTGTGTTTCTGCTTTTCACTCATGTTAAAGTTGCAGCTACAGAACACTAATTAATATGATGGACGATTTCGACAAAGAGGCACAATATTTGAAAACAGCATTTGGGATTTTGGGAAACTGGGAGAGTGGAAAATGTGAAACAAAAAAAAGATCAATGATGTATAAAATGTTTAGCATATGGCTAGCTGTCACACTTTTTACTCCAGTGAATAACAACAACAACAAAAAAAACTGCAAAAAACAAAATGTCCAAAGTCTCATGAAAATATGAAACAAGTCATTAAAGAGCACATCTGTAGGTCAATCAGTAGATCCCAGGGATAATGTTCTCAGCACATTACCTACATTTGAATAAAAAAAAAGCCAAACTTGAAGGCTGTGTCAGCCGAATGCATAAATGTAGGCTAAATGAACTCGAGTTTTTACCGTCTTCACAGCTATAGCACACATTTAATGACATTGGAATTTCAACTTGAAGGGAAAAAAAATGTGTCTGAAATTATTCTAATGTATGGATGGGTTAGATATTTGAAACCAATATCGAGTTGCATTATTCAAATGGGAATATAACATCATGTCAATATATTAGCTGTCTAAAAGGCTGTCATTGTTCCTTCCAATGATGTATTATGGCTCAAAAAGGATGTCGACATAAATATCGTCCTGATTTGCGCATGTTAGCCTCAAACGTTTCGGAGGCTCTGCGTATAGCCAAATTACATCATACGTGGAAATTTTACTTTTTCTCCACCTCTCATTCCCTAGCCCCCCTTCTAGCTCCTGTCCAGTTAAACGTGTTCCCCTCTAAATAGAGTTTCTTTCTGCTTCTCATTCTCCGGCCAGAAGCGCCTCTGAACTTTACAGCACACGCGACACTTTTATACGGGTTTGGACTGAGACGCGCGCGCCATCAGAGAGCTGAAAAAGCGATCCGCAATCAAGGACTATAAGCGTTTCAGAAGGACACTGCATCATACAGGTGATGTACAGTTTGGCTTTATGTTGTGGTTGCTCTGGCTGTACAGGTGTGCACTGTGAGCATCTCTGGCTTGATTAAGTGTATCCAGGGTAGGCTATATAATGATTAAAGTAATGTGAGATTAATTCAAGCTGAAAGTTGTCAACCATCACTCATTCTTTCACATTGATTGAAATGGTATTACATATTCAAATATCTGACAGTTAGACTTATTACTTGGAAATTTGAGCATTTAAAGCATGGAGATGTTATGGCTGCTGCAGGATGTTAATATATGAATTGGAATAATGAAAAATATGCAGTAGGCTACTAACCATTATATTTTGAATCTTGACTGAAAGTGGTTTTGTAATTGGAAACATTTCAGATGCTTTGCTTAAATTTAAGATGAATTAAAAAGTTAATATTGTGGCTTTTCCATATAACTTATTATTTAAGAGAAACATGATTTATATTTAAACACTAGTGTTCTGAAATGCAACCTTACTGACCTTCAGCGAGCTATGGCTTGGTATAGATACACCAGAAAGCTCACCTTTCATATGTTTAGACTGTTCAGGTCTATACGTCAGAGCTAGTCCATACTTATGTTGCCTATACAGGGATATCCATGCACTTAAACCTTTGGTTTTTGACTGCTGTGATGCTTTATGCTGAAGTTGACATTGCAGATTAGACCTCAACAACTGACTTACTGACTTTTCCCCTTCTTGCTGTCTTTTCAACGTGTGCTGAAAGATTCTGTCTTTCATTTTCATTGACCTGTAAGGTATAATATTGCTGGGTATAAAATTGTTAAATTAGATTATTGTGGATGCAATGCATCAAAATGTACAATATTTATCTGTTTAATTTAATTATTATGTTGGACTTGATCATTTCAAGACCCTACAGTTTTGTTATTGCCCCATTTTCATCCACATGGTGCCACATGTTGTCCAAGACCTAATATTTCACAATAATAGACTTACAATTACTTATAGTTGACTGTAGCACACTTCATGGTCTGTCTGAGGGGATCAAATACGGAGATTAACTGTTGCAGCATTAAGTGATTAAGTAATTAACTGACATTTGTATCTTTGTAAAGTTACTTACATTACAATTTTTAGAAACAATGTTGTTTTTAATCCCAATTAATCTTACTGCTGTTTGACAAGAACACATACAACTTGAAAATGTTTCACCTTTGAGCAGTGATTATTCTTTTCATCAATCCTTTATCTTTCCACAGCTTTCTAAATCTTGAATGATGTCCATTTAAGCTTAAATTGGGAGAGACACTCCACTTCAAGAAGGACTTAAAAGGAAAAATTAAGACCAACACATAAGCCATTAAGCCTGTTTCCCAAGAAAGCAACTTTTGCAACTGATTTTATCTTATCATTCTTTTTCCTTTGCACATTATCTAAACACAGTCCAGAGCACTTTAACAAAAACACTGCACCCATTTTCCAAACAGCTTAAATGTTTTTCTGTGCTTTTTATAAAATGATATAAGATGTCTAAATTAGCTTCAACATCATTTGTTTTACAAGAGTAATTTGAAGGAGCTCATACATTAAAAATTGACTTGTTTAAAGGTCACAGAGTGTATGCATGCATACTTTCTCAGATATTTTTTATGTTGTTTGCCTTATAAGATTGGATTTGGACGAGAGAAGGGTGAGGACAATCTCGATATGGAATAGTGTATAAAAAGCTCTAGTTTCACTAGCTATGAACAAGTGGCTCTCTCCTCTAGAAATGAGTATATAAGTCTATGTATAGGAAGTGCTGCTGAATGCTCTGCAGCAAGTCAAATAAATAGCATCACTCCTAAAAGCGGGCCAAAGCTGGCATTGATTTATAAAAGTATGTTTGTCAAGAGAGGCAAACCTAAGCTATTTCCCCCACAAAACTCTGTGAACTACATGAACAGCAATCTTTTCTCTATCCATGCATGATAAACATTCAGTAATTAACTGCAAGTTAATTCCCAAACCGCCTGGAATAGAGAGGACCAGCTTATACTGGCATGAGAACTGTACTGTTCCTGTGGTAATTTTGGGAACAGAAAATTACACGTTGGTTTTTCTCTCTCAAAACTGGCCCTAACCTCACCTGCATCCCACCTCAATAGCAGCAAAGTGTTTTTCAATTCAACATGAACCAAATAAGAACACTGTACCTAACTTTTTTTTGGGGGGGGGGGGGGGGGGGGGGGGGGTATCTGTTATTAAAGACACCTAATATAAAGTGTGACCAAGTTGTCTTCTCATGTACATTGAAAATGCATTGGTTGTTGCTCAGTAAATATGCAAACGTAAACGTTCTCTTAAACTTGTAGGTGAACGATGCTGTCCTTGCTTTTGCTGAGCATGTGTTTCTGGGTCTTCTCAGCCACAGAGTCTTTCAATAACGTTTACCCTGGTGCGTATTCATTGTGCAAATGACATAATGAAATTGTTCAGTATTCATGAAAACCTCACTCAGCTGTCTTTTTTGTTATGTCAAAGTGTTGTGATCCATGTCCTTGTATTTTCCATACCTTCATATGTCATCACAGAGCCTGAAAGCTCACTGAGTGTCAGCATACCTAAGGAGCTTCCCCTCCGGCCTCTGATGGGTAACACATTAGTTCTGCCCTGCTACTTTATGGACAACACAGTCAATGACCCTGGTGCCCACACCATTGCTCCGTTGTCTCACCGGATCAAATGGAGTCTGGTCACCAAAGAAAAGACCACAAACATTTTAGTGGCATCTGAAGGGATAGTAAACATTGACAAAATGTATATGGATAGAGTCACCATGCTGGAATACCCCATGACACCCACAGACGCCTCCATTAAGATCACTGAGCTCCATTCTAATGACTCAGGAGTGTATCGCTGTGAGGTCATGCATGCGATAGAGAGTAGTCATGATATTGTGGATGTCCAAGTTCAAGGTACTGCTTGTGTGAAGATCCTTACAAAGCAAACTATTATGACTGTATGTGTGTGCTTTTTCTCTCATAAATGTGAAATGGATGTACTTATGGTTCTTAGGTATTGTTTTCCACTATCGTGCAATCACCACACGATACACCCTTACTTTTGAGAAGGCCAAGGCAGCATGTATTCAAAACAATGCAGTGATTGCCTCTCCGGAGCAACTCCAAGCAGCTTATGATGAGGGATTCCATCAGTGTGATGCTGGCTGGCTCGCAGATCAGACCGTCAGGTCAGTTTACATATCCTCGTAAATTTACAGTAAAACAAGGCAGTTGTGGTGTCTGGAAATTCAACGTAAAGAAAAAAGCCAAAATGTTGGGATGGCATATTGGTGCATGTAGTTTGCAACTAATTAAGTGATATAACGTTAATGTATCAATCTACTTGTAAATATGCTTTTAAAAACTTGTTTTCTACTTAGAAATATGCTTTTTACCCTAAAATGTCCTAATGGCCACCATATAACACATGTGGTACAATAGAAAGCCACATGATGGCAAATATACGCATAGGCCTATACTGTGCACAGTTTTATATTAACACAAAGACAAAACACCATCAGAGTATTATTAATATTATAACAGAAACTATATCACAAAGCACCCTAATTTACATTACTGATAACAAAAGTAAATTGTAGATAGACAGATAGATAGAAGATAGATAGATAGATAGATAGATAGATAGATAGATAGATAGATATCTATCTAGATAGATAGATGGATAGATAGATAGATTACTGTTACACAAGTATTTCACCATACTGTATAGTAAGGTAACTTACTGGTCTTAGCATTTTTACAGTTTTTTTTATAAGAACACTCTAAACATTTCTAAAAATGTATATTTACTTAAAGCTCTTTGGTTTTGTTTGAAAATGTGATGGAAATAATGCAAAATAATTTATTTTGGAATAAAGGTACCCTATTCATGATCCTCGTGAGGCTTGCTATGGAGACAAGTACCAATTTCCAGGAGTGAGGACATATGGAGTGAGAGACGTGAAGGAGACGTATGACGTGTACTGCTTTGCTGAGAAAATGACAGGTACGTGTTTGAGATGGCAGAAAACGAACCGGCCTGCTTGAAAAACGTTGAAATGCTAAAAAACATTCCGTTTCGTCTGACAGGAAAAGTGTTCCACACTACTTCCCCTAACAAATTTACTTTTGAGGAGGCAGAAGCTGAGTGTGCAAAGCTGGGTGCCAACTTGGCCACCACAGGACAGCTGTACCTGGCATGGAAGGGTGGTATGGATGTTTGTAATGCAGGCTGGTTGGCAGACCGGAGTGTCCGCTACCCCATCAACATCGCCCGACCACAGTGTGGGGGGGGGCTATTAGGAGTGCGTACCGTCTATCTGTTTCCCAATCAGACTGGTTACCCACTCCCAGACTCCCGCTACGATGCTTTTTGCTACTCTGGTACAAAAATCTGATTTTACTATTCCTTCTTTGTCATTTATGAATGTCTAACCACATCCACATATATTTGTAATTGTTTTATCTTTGTCCAATAATCCACAATAGTATGTGAATAGCTGTCGGATTTAATGGTGTAAGAACTGACATGTGTGTATTGTTTTTATATTATTTTATTTAGAAATGGGCTTATTTCCATTTGAAATCAAGATGAACACAATCACAGAAAGCTCCCAGGTCTTTTTAAAGCCCACCTCCACAGAAAATGAACTACAGGGAGAAGTTGTGACTTATAAGCCCACAGGAACCACCAGTGTTGAGATCCCATATACTGCACTAAATATTTCCCAGCTGCCCCTTTCACCACCTCCCAGCTCTGCTGGGGTAGTTATGGACATTGTGGAAGGGGTCACTGACAGGACTGATCTTGGCTCTGATTTATCCCATCTGAATGGAAGTGAAGCTATCATGTCTGCCACAGGTATGTCAATATGGGAATATACAGAAACGGTGTTAGGGATTATGCTTTCTCTGTGATTTGACATAATATGTATTAATAACTGCATAAAAATTATGGTTAATATTAATCATAACTTATGTATTACATGTATTCATGTAATTCAACATTCATGGTGGCTTCAGTCACTTCAGTTCTCAATATAGTTATTGCATATTCAAATATATCATGACAAAGGCACACTCAAGAACCGGTGAAGTTTATGAGCAGTTTTCTACTTTCTACTTCAGGTTTCTCTTTCTTCCTTATATGGTGCTGAGCGTCGGTCCACCTGAATCAATATAAACACAGATTGCTGGTATATGGTACCTTGAATAGTCAGAGCATTATAAGTGTATAATTGCTTAAATTTGGACTTGTTCCTTACAAAAAAAAAATACTATGGCTTCAGAATACTTACACAATGCGTATGGGATCATTTTATGGTATATTTGGAGCAATTCCGCTGGGGCTAATGAATCCCTCACTCAAAAAAAACAAAAACTTGAAGATAAATAATGAAAATGCAGGTTCCCTTTGGTAGCGCCCCTGCGTGATTGCGTCTGAAGCACATGTGTCAACTAGTCCAATGGCGAGAATGAACGTCACGGGCGGGTGACGTCATGACCAGGAAAGGATAAAAGCACATCTGGTTAGACCGGCGTTAGCTTCTGTGCCTCAGCAAGCGCTCTGTGTCAAACTGTCTGTTATATTTATTGTTGTCTGTCACGAAAACCATACAGCCCAATCAGATATTTATTATGGCGTCCAAACAATCATTCAAGTTGTGTGCTTCTCCCTGCCCTCATTATCTTACGGGTGATGATACACACACATTTTTGTGATGTGTTTGGGAGCGGAGCATGCTCTGTCAGCCTGCGAGGGGGCTGACTGTGAACATTGTGAGAGGCTGCCGCTTCGCATGCTCCGTTCTCGCCTGTCACTCTTTGATGAGGGTGTTCAGGTGACCGTTCCCTGTGGTTCGGGCCCCGCTGCTGCCGAGGCAGCACGGAAGCTCTTAACGTGGGGATCACAAATGGATCTCACGGGGGGGGGGGGGGGGGGGGGGGGGGGGGGGGTTTGAGACGGGCCCCGCCCTTTATCAGCCTTTACCCGTGGGCCAGTGTTCTCTCTCCGGAGTTGGACTAACATCCAGGCCAGTACCTCCACGGAGGGGACTTCCATTTTTCCACCACCTACATAAAGAGCTATCAAGGTCGTGGAATAAACCATATTTTGGAGCGTAGAGTGTAGACTGCAGTCTCTGGTGTACCCCCCGGCCTGCGAGGGGCAATTGGGCGCGTATGTGGCGAGCAGGACGGTGGCGTGATTACTAATGAGTAATGCTTCAGGGTTATCTCCTTCCACACTGAGGGTTTATGTTGTGGCTATTGCTGCCAACCATGGCCCCTTGGGGGGTTTATCTATTGGAAGAGATACTCTTTTATTATACATTTCCTTCGTGGCACCCTGAGGCTGAGGCCTGCAGTTCGTACCAGAATTCCAACTTGGGATCTGGCTCTTGTTCTAGAAGGTCTATCTGTCGCTCCCTTTGAGCCTCTTGATTCTGTCACAGAAAAATTTCTGACCCTCAAAACTGTGTTCCTTCTAGCCATTTCCTCACTATAAAGAGTAGGAGATATCCAGGCCCTTTCGGTATCTCCTTCGTTCCTTGAGTTTGCACCCGGGATAGTCAAATGGTCAAAGTGTTCCTCTATCTGAAACCTGGATACATACCTAAGGTTCCAACCAATGTACCACGGCCTATCGCACTGCAGGCGTTCTGTCTCCATTTAAAAATTCTAGACCAGGAGAAACTGAACCTCATCTGTCCAGTCAGAGCACTGGACAATTACGTCCACAGAGCTGCCCAGTGGAGAAAGTCTGATCAATTACTGGAATGCTTTGGGACCCCTAAGAAAGGCCTTTCTGTATCCAAGCAGACGGTTAGCAAGTGGATAGTCAAGGCTATCTCTCTTGCATATGAAGTTGTGGGCCAGCCTTAACATTTGGCCACTAGAGCCCATTCTACTTGGGGTATGGAAGCCTCCAAGGCCCTAATTTCTGGGGTGTCCATTCAAGAAGTTTGTGATGCAGCTGGCTGGTCTTTGCCGCTTACGTTTGTCAGATTTTATGACCTAGACATGGATACCCCTGGGTCTAGAGTTCTCAGGTTAACACGACTGGTCATGATCTCACCCGCCCGTAACATTTATTCTCACCATTGGACTAGTTGAAACGTCCTTCAGACACAATTCCGCAGGGGCGTTCCCAAAGCGTCATCGACGCAGCGTCTCATTCCCTACTCAGGGAACTAGGGTTACAGTCGTAATCTGAGAAGATTTCTTTATACCTCATCAAGAGTGAACTACTGAATTACGCTGAATGCATTAGTTTATTAAGCTAGCTAGAGTGACTCCTTACTCTAAAACGTACTTAAATATCACAATGAGTTTACAATCTATTAAACTAGATTTTTTTTAAATATACAATTTGAGTAGCATATAATAACCCATTAGATTTCATTATACTATAAGTTAATTATAAAACTAAGTAAAGTGTATACATAAATGTTCTAAGTTTTTTTGAGTTTTTTTCGTTCTCCTGGTAAATTGGACAAATTTGTTGACACATGCTGTTGCTAATTCCTTGCAAAGGGGTGGTCTTTCATTACCGTGCAAGCTCCAGTCGTTATGCCTTTGACTTTGTGGAGGCTCAGCTCGCTTGTAAGAGCATTGGTGCAGTCATTGCCAGTGCCCAGCAGCTGCAGGCAGCCTATGAAGCAGGTTACCATCAATGTGATGCTGGCTGGCTCTTAGATCAGACTGTCAGGTATGATTGTTCGATAAATTCTTTGTGTGTGATTTTTTTTGCTAACAAAATGTTATATATTTATTTATTTGTTTATTTATATAAATGTCAAAATATACGTATGCAAAATATTTGTGGCAGGGCATATGACAAATGCTTTTTGTGGTATGATCTGTCTTAGCTGTGATCTGTCCAACCTGCAGATACCCACACTTTTTATACAGCAGGAATATACTATATATTTACAAATGCACTGTATGTAAATGATGACTATGCATGCAGGTATCCCATTGTGTCTCCACGTGACAAATGCTCTGGCGATTTGGAGCATGTTCCTGGTGTGAGGTCTTATGGACTGCGTCCGGCCGATGAACGCTATGATGTGTACTGCTATGTGGACAAACTGAGGGGTAAGAGACTTTACATAAATATATAAATACTAAATAAATAAATGACCTATGCTGTAAGTTTTTGAGAGTGAAAAAAAAGGAAAATAATTAATAAAGTATCCCCCCCCCCCAAACTTTTAATTGTCGACGGGATTCTCTTATGGGATAAATAATCACTCTGAAACACTCTGTGTAGCTTGAGTTTTAAGTAAATATTCACATTTCAGGGGAAGTTTTCCATGCAAGTTCATTCGAGGGATTCACTTACGACGAGGCAGTGGCTTATTGCCAGGACCAGAATGCCTCCCTGGCCTCCACAGGAGACCTGTATGCTGCTTGGAAGCAGGGCTTTGATAAGTGCCGTCCTGGCTGGCTTCTTGACCGCGGCGTACGTTACTCCATCAATAACCCCCGGCAGCAGTGTGGTGGAGGGATGGCTGGAGTTCACACAGTTTACATGTTTCCCAATCAGACGGGCTCTCCTGACCTGCACTCCAAATACGATGCATATTGCTTCAAGGGTAAATATCAAGCGTAGCGTTAGTTCTGGCAGGTCACGTTAGTCAAGCTCACATCAGCTGACTCTCAGCTGATCCACGTCTACCTATAGGAATACGACGCCTATCACCGTATACATATATATAAGCTCCTTTAGTATTATCAGCAGCTATCGCGTTTCTCAGGAGCTAATTACCCTCCTCCATCCCCAGCTCCTCCTCTCGTCAGTCAGGATTTGACATTCTGATTCCCCTAGAATCAGAATAAATTAAATCTTGAAATATGATATCTGCAAAACATTCATGTTGGTTCTGTACTGTTTACCCTAAGGGGGTTATTGCTGGTCTCCCTGCTCTTATCCATGCTAGGCTTCATGGATGCGCAGGGAGTTCTCGCCCAGAACAGAACCATACCGCCAATCCAAACTGTATGCTAACTTTCAATCGTATTTGACGATAGTGGTCCTGAAAGAAATAACATCTATAGTCAAATACAGGCCATAAAGTGTAACTTCTTTGAAATGTAATCTATTAAGTCTGTTGATACAAAATGATTCATTACATATTTGCATTTTTTATATATAGTGGATCTGGCTCTATCTCCGAATAAGAGAGTAAAAGAGGAAAAGATAGTGAACATGACGTCCTTGCCTGATCTTCTCAGACCTGGTATGTATCTCAGGATACATATATATATATATATATATATATATATATATATATATATAATCTATATGTGTTTACACAGACCCTGACAGACAGATTCTGGCTATAATCTGTGTGTTTACACCGCTTATTTTTTAAATGACGGGTGCTGCGTACACTAACGTCATGAAGTTAAAGTTATGCCTAAAATCATTCCTAGTTCCTGCGGTGCGAACACGCCAAAACCGGTGTACGTCCGCCAATAGCTCTAAGAACTATGAAAAGGTTATAAAGGTTATAATTAATGAGGGTCTGCATGTTTCTCTTGATTGTTATACTCACAATTGGTAATTGTTTACTCACCCTCATGTCATTCTAAACCTTCATGTCTTTCTTCTGCGAAAAACAAAAGGTGACATTTTGAAGAAGTTTAAACCAAACAGTTATGGTTACCACTGACTTCCACTTAGTTTCCCCCCCCCCCAAGTTTAAACCAAACAGTTATGGTTACCACTGACTTCCACTTAGTCAACTTGGGTGAACTATCCATTTAAGTCGCTGTATGTATTAACTGCATTGAAATGTATGTTCGAATAAATAGAACAAAAAAAGGTAACATGTCCCATTTTAACAACTTGTAACTTATGCATCAGGAGGGTTCACTTTGTTTTGGGTACAGTACCTTAGATTCTCCGTGTGTCTCTGTTTCCTCAGAGAGTACCCCTATCACTACTTCCATCCCTGTGGAGCCCTCTGGATCTGGTGCATCTGGGGCCAGCAGCACCGACGATCTGTTGAGCAGTGGGAGCGGGGACCAGTCGAGTGGATCATCTATTGCAAGTGGAGACTCCTCAGGGACGAGTGGCTCTGACGAAATGTTGAGTAGTGGGAGCGGTTACCAGCCAAGTGGGTCATTTGTTTCGAGTGGAGACTCTTCTGGGACCAGCAGCACTGACGATCTGTTGAGCAGTGGGAGCGGGGATCAGCAGAGTGGATCATTTTGTTCCAGTGGAGACTCTTCTGGGGCCAGTGACACCGACAATCTGTTGAGCAGTGGGAGCGGTGGTCAGCCGAGTGGATCATTTGGTTCCAGTGGAGACTCTTCTGGGACCAGTGGTGCTGACGATCAGCCAAGTGGGTCATTTTTGTCAAATGACTCCTCTGAAGCCAGTGGGAGCAGGGATCTGCCAAGCGGGTCTGGAGACTCTTCTGGATCTGGCAATATCCAAGTAATCTTTTCAGAAAGTGTCACAGTTTTATCAGGAGTTGGATCAGCTTTAGGGAGACCCGAGGAGGCTGGGGAGGGAGTCACCGAGATTCTCACTTTCCCCTTCGACCATAGCTCAGACCTCTTTGGTACGGACACCTCTGGATCAGGATCAGGCAGTGGGTCAGGGTATAGCTCTGAAGAAAGTGTATCTACCTCAGACTTTTCCAGCAGCTCAGGAGAAAGCGACGAGAGTGGACATTTTTCTGGCATCTCCTCAGGATCAGGTTCCAGTGAGGAGTCCTCAGGATTCAGTGGTTTCTCGTCAGGAATTTTCCCCTCTGGAGGATCCAGTGGCATTTCCTTATTTGATGGCAGTGGCTTCATCATGGTTGATAACCCACAGGTAAAGGTGTCCACTGCTCAACAATTAGAACAAGAGTTAGGTGGAAGCCATGTGGATTTCAGCGGATCAGGACATATCTCATGGTCTGGAATGAGCAGTGATATCTCTGGAATGAGCAGTGATATCTCTGGAATGAGCAGTGATATCTCTGGAATGAGCGGTGATATCTCTGGGATGAATGATGACAACTCTGGTATGAGTGGTGATATCTCTGGAGTAAGCGGTGTCCACAGTGGCTTTGGGAGTGGTTTAGCATTGTCTGGTCTGACATTTTTGGAGTCTGGCTTCATTGATCTCACAGAACAATCTCGTGAACAGGAAGCTTCTGGGCTTTTCTTTTTTGGGTCTGGTGAGGGAAGTGGATTTACATCTGGAGGCCATGCCATTGAATCAGGAGAAAGATCAGGGGAATCAGTTAGTGGTGATATCACCTTCTTTACCAAAAATGGCATGATGGAAATACCCAACAAGCCCTTCCAAGGAATGGAGCTAGGAAGGGGAGAGGTGGAGTACAGTAGCAACGTCAGGCTGTCCTCAGGTAGTGGAGATGACCAAAGTGAATCCACGGTGAATTCCAGTGATGCTCCTTCAACTGTACTACCTGCTCAAGGGCCATCAGGCCTGTACAGTGATGCTGCAGGGTCTTATTCAGAACCAGAGGAAATCATCAGTCAACTTGACGCTGTTACATCTGCAGCTTTGTCTTATACCACAGAGCCTGCCTCTTTACAGAGTCCATCTCTCACCGAAGGACCTGATATGAATGGTGAGATTCCTTTTGCATAATATGTGTTAAAATATAGAATAGAGATGCATGACATATCAATACCATATCCGGTATAGGCCAGTATTAACAATTTCTTAATGTATTGTGTTGGCCAGATTTGGATACTTAATTTTGCGTTGGGATCATTTAAAGTCTGCATGAAATTAATTTGAAAAAAAAAAAAAAAAAAAAACATTGACCTCTTAATGTTTTATCAAAATGTCATAACATTCTGGTGAAAAGGACAGAATTATTTCTGGTGACGTATGCAGGACTTCTCCAATCATTTAGTCCACTTGAACCCCAGCCCACCTTAACTGACAGCAAGCTTGCATTAATTATTTAGTGCAACACACTCTCAAATTCCAATGAAGAACTGATGGATTGAACTAAGTCCCTACCCTACATTTTTTATTTTTTGATAATCTGTTACAATCATCGCCCATAGCATAAAAATAAAATTCATGCTCATGGGTGCATCCTAATATAGATATATATTTCTTCTCACCTCTGGAGACAAAAACTGCTCTTTGCATCATGGTTTCATGCCTTGCTCTCTTTCTTTCTCAAAAACCATAATAGCTTCTCTTAACCCATGTGATCCGAACCCTTGTGGAGCTGGGTTGTGTTCAGTGAAGGATGGGGTGGGCCTCTGTCACTGCCCACCTGGACTGCATGGTGAAGCGTGCCAGTTTGGTGAGTCAGACTGAATTTAATCAGTTATATCATAAGGTCTTGTAAAGTCACATAAATTATGGGAACTTTTTCAAAATGTTGTGTTTTGACATTTTGAGAAACATTTTATTATGCCTTTAACATATGTTGTTGTTGATATTTGTGTTCAAATGAATCAAATGATTGTCTCTAAATGTCTCACTGTTTGCATTTCAATTATAAATAACTTCTATTCAGTTTGCTCATGCCTGATTCGTGTCCTCACAGTCCATTTTACAGGTTATGTGGCATGTGTGTGCTTAAGTAATTTTCACCTTACTCAGCTCTTGTGTCCAGATGTCTTTTCAGTGACTGTTCACCTGTTGTTTTTGTTCAGCTGTGCCTTTGCTGCAGTCTGGTTTAATCAGCACGCCTGCTAACACCTGGTACATGCTCATACTTCTCGTCCAACTTCACATGAATCTGAACTCTAAAATTCTGCCTCTGTTTCTGGGACTGTAAGAGTCCTGATCTGCTCCTCATGAGAAGCATAAAAACTCATCCCAGGTCAGCGCTCTTACAGTAACCACAACTGACTCTGATCTCTCCTTCAATGTACCACAATTTACTGAGTGTGTCTTCTCAGCTTATCAAAGTATTGATGGTATAATTATTCAAGAGATTGGCTTACGGTGTAGAAGCAGCTCCATGAGTTCTGATTCAATGATGCTCTCTGCTAAGCTTGGCCTACCTCAGGGCATTTTCATAGTAGTCAGCTTTAATCGCTAAACCTTTATTTGCAGAGGTTGATGTTTGCCATTCAAACCCTTGCACCAATGGAGCCACCTGTTTGGAGGTAGAGGACACTTTCAAATGCTTATGTCTGCCCAGCTACGAAGGAGACCGCTGTGAGATTGGTATGAGGCTGCTTCAGCTAATTCTACTAACGGTCTTTCAAAAACCTTCAAGGTGACACACAACTCTAGATGTCGCTATGGTGCAATGAGTGTCCCACACAAACAAAGGACGTATTTGTTTTTTGTGTGTGGAGGTTTTCCCAGTCCATTTATGGAAATCTGTTGCAGTTTCGCAGCTAAACCTCAGTGTCATACAGGATGAAATGATGCGTTTGCAGTTACTGTAAAAATATAGCAGGAAACTACAATCCTTTAGTAACTCAGACAGAAAGGGGCAGACTCTCTCAACTGAGGGAAACAGAAATTTTCCATCTAAGCAGAGACCAAAAATATCTCATTTGATCATTTTCTGCGGGACGTTTCTCTTGGCTTCATATGGAATTTAATCGTCAGTCTACTGGAATACTTACGATTGTGGAAAATCACTTTATCTTATAAGCTGATATTATGTCACGTAAAAGGCATTTGTCGCTTGCTTAAAACACTCACTGGTTTTAAACACTAAAAGATAAAGTGACTTTATCCATATCCCTCAGCACATTCCATCGTACATATGTGATTTGTTCCTTATTTGCATGTACAGTAAGTATTAAAGGGATAGTTCACCCAAAGATGAAAATTCTGTCATCATTGACTCACCCTCATCCAAGCCTTTTGTTCAGTTTTTAAAGGCAAATGAAGAGATTTTTAATGAAACCTGTTAGATTTCTGTCCCTCTATTAAAAGTTAATTTCATTTTCCAACTTTGATGCTTCAAAAAGCATTAAAAAATCAATGAGGTTCATTCTCGCATGTCACAGAAGTACGAGTGAGCTTCCGTTTACCATATTTGATGTGCTCTATGTGTGTTGGTCAATGTTTAAATGTGAATAAAAGCATAAATTAAATATATATATAATTAAATCATATAAATAGATTTTTTTCTCTTCAGAAGACTTAGACTGCCTGATTTTTATGGTTAACTTTTATGATGTCTTTACATTTTTTTGGAATGGACTTTCAATGTAGGGACATAAATGTACCAGGTATCATTAAAAACACCTTAATTGTGTTTCGATAATGAACAAAAATCTTACGGTTTTGGAATGACATGAGTGTGAATAAAAGATGACAGAATTAATTTTTTTGGATGAACTAATCCTTTTATCCTGTCAGTGACGATAAATTTTGCGATAGTGGTCTTAGAGGTAAAACATCTGGTGAAACATTGGTAAATTTGCCACGTGATGTTGCTTCAGATCTGCACAGCTGTGAGGAGGGCTGGAGTAAGTTTCATGGCAACTGTTACTTGCATTTCTCGAAGAGAGAGACCTGGCTGGACGCTGAGCAACGCTGTCGAGACTTAAACGCTCACCTGGTGAGCATTATCACTCCAGAGGAGCAAGCCTTCATAAACTGTGAGTGCCATTATTCATCTCTGTATGTGTGTTTATGATTCTAAGTATGTGTGTTGTTTCTCTGATTACAAGTAATCAACCTCTTCTTGTAACAGCATATGCAGAAGACTATCAGTGGATTGGACTGAATGATAAAACGGTGGAAAATGACTTCCGTTGGTCAGACGGGACCCCCCTGGTATGCCTAAATCTTGCTGAGAATTTATAATTCTACAAATACACTCTTAAATATAACAGTAGATGGCAATAAAGAATCGTTGTTTTTAAGAGTGTATAGCTGTTTGATTGATTTCAAATTTCAAATTAGATTTTCTCTTCCTCTGCTTAGCAATATGAGAACTGGAGACCTAACCAGCCCGACAACTATTTTAACTCTGGTGAAGACTGTGTTGTAATGATCTGGCATGAAAATGGCCAATGGAATGACGTTCCCTGCAACTACCACCTACCTTTCACATGCAAAACAGGTCCAGGTGTGCACACCACCAAACACGAATGAATCTCATCATTGTGAGAAAGCATGATGTGATGTTTGAATTTGACTTCCTCTCTTCCAGTGACATGTGAACAACCTCCTAAAGTGGAGAATGCCAGGATGTTTGGAAACAAGAAAGATCGTTACCAGGTGAATTCTATCATCAGATACCAGTGCAGTGAAAACTTCATACAGCGCCACCTACCTGTGATCCGCTGCATGGCAGATGGACGGTGGGAGAAGCCACAAGTGCAATGCATATCAAGTAAGCTATTCAAGCATTGCCAAAAACTAGTGAAAACCAGTTTTTGTTCAAATCTGTACAAAAAAAACCCTTGATATTTAGATTTAAAAAATATATATTTGTTTATACTACAGTTCAAAAGTTTGGGCTCAGACAGATTTTATAAAATGTTTTTGAAAGAAGTCTCTTATGCTCACCAAAGCTGCATTTATTTGATCAAAATATAGTATAAACAGTAACATCATGAAATACTATCATTTAAAAGAACTGTTTTCAATTTGAATATATTTTAAAGTCTAATTTACTCCTATGATGGCAAATCTGTATTATCAGCATCATTACTCCAGTCTTCAGTGTCAAATGATCCTTCAGAAATCAATCACAATATGCTGATTTGCTGTTTGCTGTCACATTTGTCATTATCATCAATGTTGAAAATGGTTGTGCTGCTTACTTTTGAATAGAATAGAACGTTCAGAAGAACAACATTTATTTGTAATTTATATATTTCTGTAATAATGCAAATGTCTTTACTGCCTCTTTTGATCAATTTAATGCATCCTTACTCATTAAAAATAATGATTTATTTCACACACACACACACACACACACACACACACACACACACACACGCACACACACACACACACACACACACACACACACACACACACACACACACACACACACACACACACACACACACACACACACACACACACACACACACACACACACACAAAAACTAACCCTAAACATTTGAATGTTAGTATAAATCATACATTTAGTATATCATGGCCCAGTTTCACAGACAAGGCTTAGATTAAAGGGATATCACCCTAAAATTAAATTTCCGTCATTAATTACTCTTATTACTCTAATTACTCTTAAATTACCCACAAACTCTTAAAACCTTCATTCATCTTCAGAACACAAATTAAGATATTTTTTTTTCGGAATCAGCCATAGACAGCAACGTCATTGCAACTTTCAAGCCCTATAAAGGTAGTAAAGATATTGTTAAAATAGTCAATGTGACAACAGTGGTTCAACTTTATTGTTATGATGCAACGAGAATATTTTTTGTGTGCGAAAAACAAACAAAAACAACGACTTTATTAGAAAATTTCTTCAGTGTCAATCTCCTACGCAGTTGACGTAGTAAACACAATGCAGCGCTTCTGGGTTTTTCGTCAGAATGCCGGCTCATTGGCCGATGCTTTTCACGTGAGCACCACGACACATGCGTGTGATGCTGATGCAGAAGCTGGCCAATGATGAGCCAGCGTTCTGACGTAGAACCAGGAAGCGCTGCACTATTTTAACTACGTGAACAATGTAGGAGACAGCTCAGTTAAAACAGCTCAAACATGCATTTTAGTCTGGAATTAGCCTTAATGGTGCATTGTGTAATATTTAGGAGGATCTGTTGACATAAATGCAATATCATATATAACTATGTTTTCTGTAGTGTATAAAGACCTTCCTTAATGAACTTAAAATGTTTTTATTACCTTAGAATGAGCCATTTCTATCCCGCGGGTCCCCTTACATTGAAATGCGCTGACATGTTTCTACAGTAGCCCTAAACGGACAAACGCGTTTCGTTACTATGTTGTTCTTCGTGCAAAGAAGCAAGCTAAAGTCAGCAAATAAAACACTGACGCAATGATGAACAAGTAACAATAACATTCGTAATAACATCGTTTTACTGAATAATAAAGTGAACATCATTTCTTAATTTATCTTTGTAAAGAAACCTCATTGCTGAACTGGCAATTTTCCTGTCGTCCACTATAACTTTTGTTGGTTGCAATTCGTAACCTCACCACTAGATGCCGCTAAAAATCACACACTGCATCTTTAAGCCTTGTCTTTGCAACTGGGCAAATACTGTATATTTTAATAATATCTTTCCCTTACATTTAAAAGATTAAAAAAAATACAATTCATTTAAAATAACTATTTGTTTAATGTCTTTTGTCTATGTACTATATTTAAAAAAAAAAAACTGAAAATGTTTTCTTTTTGTTTTTGCATTTATAGAGGTCAAATCCGGACTGCAAAAGGAATCTTCATCACTCTCATAAAGCTAGAAAAAAATATTGGAGAAACATCTCTAAGGAGACTTGAAGAGTTAGAGTTTGGTTTTTAAAAACCAACAGTTTAAAACAGTACAAGTTTTATATTTATTTTCCAAGACACTGAATTAAGAAAATACATACATTTCTGATTAAAAAGTGTTATTTTCAAAGATAAGTGCCCATATTGTATTGCCATGATGCAGTGATCTGTCTCATCCCTGCATTAAAATATCAGAGACCAACAAATCAAATACTAGCAACATTCTTAAAGAAACCTTTAGCAGAAGGTTTTCCTTTTAGGTAAAAGGCACCGAGCGAAGAGTTGGAAGCGCCCAGTTCTTCCGCTTTGAAGGACACAAAAATATTCAGTTTCTCTGCTAGTAAGCCAAATTTGAGGTAAATTCACAACATACATGATGAAATGTGAAATATGAAAACCTAGAAAAGTTTATAGCCATATAAGACGTTTACAAAAAAATCTTATTTATTTCTAATACCTAACCAGACAGATAAGAAAACAACTTGCACAAGGATGTCATTAATTTGTTATGCCTGATTCATAATAATGTGAAAACAGGATAACACATAGTACATCCATTTTTGACTGGGCATGTCCATCTTTTCCTCACAAAAGCCATAAATACTTAAACAACATCAGACAGGTGGTCAAATCCAGTCAGATTATGAATGTAAACATAATCATGGAAATTTACTTGATTGTCAGATGTTATCTGTCGCCCAAGACTATGCAGGGCATAGTGCTTCATTAGGGGACAAGAATGATCCTGGATCAGATCTTTCTACTAATAGGTCAGATAGAACTATTAATGAATATTTTACATTTTGCCTGTTTCAGTGAAGAGACTGCTTACTTAGTACAAGAGGCTGTGCCTCGTTCATCCCAAAGGCTCTTTTACACATCATAGCTTTATTTTCATCTGATACGGTTGAAATGACGAATGCAGCATGAACTGCAGATGATGCACAAAGATTTCTTAAAGGATTTTTTTTTTCTCATAAGTTACAAGCAGAACCATACTCTATGGCATAGAAGACCCATCATTTATTTCATTGAGATGGATGGGTAACAAAATTCAACAGTGAAAACATGGGGGGGGAAACTATACTGTCATTGTGATAAATTGTTGTTTATAAAGTAAGAACTTTTACCATTTTCCAGGAATGTCTTCAGATGAACTTTATGTGTTTGAATAACTGTATTATAGCAAATACAATTACTTCCCATTAAAACATTCCATACATCACGTTTAATAGGCTACAGGACTGATTTGTGTGTTGGCCAGTAGAGCAAAGAGTAGCTAAGCTAAGAGAGGTTATTCACAATGCACAGGTAATGGAAAGAAAACGGTTTTACCTCACCCAACCCAGTCTAGAAATGTATTTTAAAACCGATGATAATGTTTGCCTAATTGGGTGGAGTGGAAGAAATGAACTCCCCTGTGAGTGAATAGATCTCTTTTAGCCACTTCGGACCTGTTTCTCCTATGTCGCCCAGAGAGCCTTATAGTGTCTGAAGCGCAATATCTACTGCCATCTTCTGGCTGATTTAATGCATGACATCTGCTCTGGTATTTTTGTTGTCTACAAATGCCAGAATATTACATTGCCAAAACAGCACTTCACATCAAATATATTTACAAATTCACGTGCACCGACCAATATCTATAATATACTAACTAAACACTAAATGTATTTAAAATGTATTTGCTGTTTTAAAATATTTACTGCTATATTATGTTATATTTTAACATAACTAATACATATTAAAAAATATTGCTATTACTAGTCCAGGGACATGATATTCATAAATAAATAAAGTTGTATTTAATAAAAAGCAGCACATGCAAGCAGTATTGCTGCTTTCTGATTCCATTAGTTAGTTGCACAATTCAAATGGTCAGATTTGTTCTTAACATACTGGCTATGTTTACTGGCCCCAGGTGTTGAAAAGTCATAGATCACACTGTACGATCACACACATAATGTAGCAATACACCCCATGCTTTTGACTTAGAGAAGGGAATCCAAATCTACATATCTAAGTCTTTTATTTCAGAATCTATTATTTTGAGATTAAAAGACCACCTAGTTTCACACACATATTTATTTCTGAAAAAGCACGTTGAATCTCTTTGTCAGTTTGAGCCACAAACAAGGAGAAGCTGAAATATTTAACATATTTATTAATATTGTTAAAGACAACGTGTTTTACAAAAGATACTCAATATTTGCAATTGTACAATTCTATTCCAATTTGGTTGTTTACATTGACTCATTGAGTTATAAAATGTATAAACTGTAGTATAAAGTGTAGAGCAACTGCAGTGCAAACGAGTCAATTGATGTGAGCCATTCTCGTAAAGTGACATTTCAACAATAACATTTTCTTGGAGTGTTTTCAATACATTTCTAATTTACAGCACTGTTTCTAACAGACCCATACTGTAAATAAATGTACCCTAGACAGTCGAGATTAGTTCAGAAAAAATATTTTGTAGTATTTGTGTGCTTACAGAAAATTGCAAGTTGACCTTTTTCCTCTGTGTGCTTAAAGCCAGAACGAGGTCAACTATTGGACATTAGCACTAGTGGGATGTAATATTTAAGACAGGTGAAAGCAGGTTGCTTCATTTCTCACCTTGGTGGCCAAAGATAAGGAATAACATTAAAATATAGTTACTTATAGTTTGTATATTTCATTATAAATCAGGACATCCATTTTGAAATACAATAATTTTCATTGGCTGTGGGACTAACAATTTTAGTAAAGCATTACAATTAGTCTCTTTCATTTAAGGTTTATGTTTTTCAAATTTTGTAAAGTTCTCTGAAACTTGCTTAAAAGGTTATTTCATAAAATTGAAGTTGTGCCAAAAGGCTTTAAAAATTAGATCAACTGAACCCTTCAAAAGTACATGAAAATAATGACATCAATACAATAAAATACAGAGCAACAATTGAAACTAATGTATATTGAAACAAATCATCAGCTATAACCAGCAGACACACTTCAGGCAAAAGCAGTGCAGAGTCTTCAGCACATTCACTAATCATCACAGCCCAGCAGCTCCATGCGTAGAGTTATCTGCTCGTGCCACTCCCAGGGCAGAAACCGCACAAATCGGGCAAAGAATGGAGGCTCAAATAAGTTCTTTTTGTATGTGTTGTTGTCAATGTTGCCTTGGAAAATCTACAGGGAAAAAACAAACAAACATTTCAATTAGTCAGATGAAATGAACATAACTAAATGTAATATTTATGTGCTTTGAGGCTTTTGTTCAATTTTAGAATTCTGTTAAAATAAAAAGTTGATTGAAAATAGCTCAAGTGGAGTTAGCACTTTTTTAAAAAAATATTTAATTTCCTCTTAGGATCCAGATCACAACATGGAAAGCTGGGAGTTCAATGATGATGTAATCCTAATATTCACTGTACCCATAAACAAAAAGGATGAGTGGCAGCATGCGATACTGCACCCTACAATAACAATTTCATGTAATTGAACAAAAATACAGTAAAAACATGAATATTGTGAAATGATTACAATTCAAAATAAATGTTTTTAAGTGTCATTTATTCCTTTGATGGCAAAGCTGAATTTTCAGCATCATTACTCTAGTTTTCAGTGTCTCATAATAATCCTTCAGAAATCAGTCTAATTTGCTGATTTATTATTATTATTAGGTGTTCAAGCACGAAGTGCTGAAAACCTATTGTAATTGCTATTTGAAAAAAAATTCAATTCCCCTAAAACGCATCGTGCAGCCCAAACCGTAAGGCCTAGAGACTTGAAACTCGGCCAGATGGTAGGGCCTCAATTTGGGGAGAACCTATAAGTATGACCCCGACTGGCCCATAGGTGGCGCTACAGCAACCAAAAGTACTAAATTGTGCATAACTCCTAGACCTAGACCATAACTCCTAGAATCAAGGTCTTTACACCACTGTGATCCTTGGCTCAAGACGGACAAGATGTATATCTCCGATTTCGATTTAGGCCCAAAACATTTTTGGATTTTGTCCAAAACCTACTTTTTCGAAAAAAAGTTGAAATTTTGCATTTGGGTGGCTGTAACAGGGTCATTTAGAAAAGGGGCGTGGCAAAATAGTCAAAAGCCTATAAATCATAAATGGAACATATGTGACATAACATCATTAACAAGCATGCAAAATGTTATGGAGATCGGACCATAGGTGGCGCTAAAAAAACTGTTAAAAAGCTTTAAAACCATACATTTCCTATGGTAAATTGACTGTATTGGCTGTAAATGCTTTTTGATGCTTTTGTGCTTAACGGCCTTAAAGGCCTTAACTGCTTGAACACCGCTAAATGCTGCTTGCAGCTTTAATTATTATTAATATCAATATCTTGTACATAGTTACTGTTTTTTTTTCAAGATTCTCTGATGAATAGAAAGGTCAAAAGAACTGGATTTATTTGAAATAGAAATCTTTGTAACATTATAAATGTCTTTACTGTCACATTTGATCAATTTAATAATTCCTTACTGATTAAACATTAATTTCTTTAAAAAATATAAATAAATAAACAGGAGAACAGTTTAACAGCAGTATATAAATAAAGCAGATATTGTCGTCACTGTAACCTTATCTGTTCTCCTTATTTGATCCTTCACAATGCTCCATGTTTGTCCGTCATTACTGTAAGCGAGCTTAAAGGCTGAAACAAACTGCACAACTCCAAAGTCTTTTGCTCCCTGAGTGATGATGCCTGTGATTCTTTTAGGTTTCTCCAAATCCAGCTGTGACAATGAGAAAAAAACACATTAAACATCAGAGGGAAACTTCAGACTACGGTCCACATTTACCTGCAAAATAATTGATGTTAAATAAGAAAAATAATGGAATAGCGTTAGCTACTAATTTAGACAGTTATTCTTGTCTTTAGGTAGATCTATGCATGTCCTGTTATGATTCTTTAGTAATTACGATTTCAATGATTTCAAGGAATAAATCCACCACTCCCTTTATTGATGAAAAGGGAAACAACAGCGGATACAAAATTAAAACAGCTTTCTAAAAACTAGACACGTCATCACACAGTCTCACCTGGAGCCACTCTGAGCGATTGTTGTTTGCCGCCGCCCAAGCGTTAGTCTTGCCTTGCTTGTCCAGGCGAGCGTAGTGGGGATACCAGGTAAAGGCATCTATACCCCAGGTACGGAAAATACTAGATGCTGTAAGCTGCATGTCGGAGATGAGACGGGACTTCATGCCCAGTGGATCAGTGCAACCGATTGTGCTGGACTGCACTGTCATGTTAGGGTAAATGCTAAGAATTAGTAAACATGAAAACGGTGATTCATGGTTAACTCAACTGAATTTACCATTAAGCTCGCAGCCCACAAGTTCCATCCGGAGAGTACAAGCTTTACGGCACACCACAGGAATGATGCGAATATACTGGGCCACAATGGGAGGGTCAAACATGTTTGTCTTTGTTCCATCATTATCTGTATTTCCCATAAACACCTGAAAAAATACTGAGTCAGGGAATGATAATAGTTTTAAGCACTTTAAGGAAGGCGTGTGCTGTATTGATAAAGTTGTATTTCTTACTCTGTCTTTTCTCTGGCCACCCGCTCTGTACACTGTGTATGTTTTGCCATCAAAGCTGGATGCCACCTTGAAAACCTTGATAAACTCAGCTGTCCCCATGCGGCTGGCTCCTTGGGTGATGATTCCAGTGAGACGCATCTTCTTCTGCATGTCAATCTAAAATTAGAAAATCAAGAGGAGGAAGTGTGAACATCATGTACACAAAAAAAAACTGAACCATTTTGGGTTACCCCGTCGTGTTCCCCTATTGCATTGTTGCCCGACCCTGTAACTGGAGGCACATCAACAGCGCACACTTTGGATGTCTCCCTTATCTGACCCATATATTTCTGGAGTCCTGGAGTCACCGCTAATGAGCGGCTGAGTTGAATCAGGTGAAATTGACTAGTAAGAGTTAAAAAATGTGTACTGTTGGTGTGTCTCCAGGAACAGGGTTGGGAAGCACTGCTCTATAGCATGATGAATATTTGTCTCAGTAAAAGCCCTGAAGAATCACTTTCAGAAGGACTTTTCAGAAGGATTGATATGTGCACAGTTTTGTAACATTAATTGATATTAACAGTTATGTCGATTGATATATTTATTGTTTTTAGTTAATTGATGTTTTAACTTTTATTTTATTTATGTGATGTTTGTTACCATTATATTAAGTCTTTTTTTCATCTGGTTTATTATGTGATGTAGTTCTATGGTGTATATGGGCTTATCAGTGTACAGTGTTCATTGTCTGACGAAGAGACACTTGGCTTGAAACATCAACTGTGGTGAGAACATGAAATATACATATACAGTATACTGTATAAATTTATTGTGTTGTGGAAGCGTTACATTGATGATATTGTCTTAATTTAGAGTGGCACAGAATCTCAGTTTTTAGAGTTTCATAGCCTTGTTAATGCAAACAGTGCTTACATTGACATTTAAGATGGATCCAGTAGGATCAAACATATTTTTTAGATGTAAATGTTATTTACACTGAAACTGGGCTTGAAACTAGTTTATATCGTAACCCCACTGACCGTAACATGCTATTACATGGGTCATCGTATCACCCTGTTTTAGCCGCATTCTTAGAATCTGTAGTAGAGATTAGGATTATCAACATCAAGCAGAGATCTTGGCAGACAGGTTCAGGCAGAGAGCTTACAATGAGTAGTGGATTCAATCTGTAGAATGTTTTAGTAACTCTTCTCAAGATTGCCTGGTCAAGAGATCTAAATGTAAAGAACAGCGAGTTAATTGGTTTATCCAAAATTCTCCATTGGCAAATTAAGACATTGAAGGTTTAATTCAGAAATACTGGAACATTGTTGAGAGTCACCCAATCTGCAATTGATTTTTGCAAAACCACCTCATGTGGTCTAAGAGACCTCCAAATATATACAGTATGGTGGTAAGAACTGATTTATCGGTTCCTCACCCAACACATTTTGTTGTTGAGTAATATACCTTCTGGTAACTGTAAGTGTGGAGGTTGTCAATGTATTTTTGCTGTCAGTTAAACGCGTTATTAGCGGCGTTAACGCAAAACCATTTTAATGGCGTACTTTTTTTTAATCACGAGATTACTGTTCTTGTTGGCCTAGCAAACTTTTTTCAAATGCTCAAATGCTTCAAATGCTTTCAAACTAGTAACAATAGAAAAACGACAACACCACACCGGACCTAGATAGACCGGAAACAAAACAACAGGCACGCCGCACACACTTGTTTGGGCTTGCGAGCCAGCCAAAGAGTAGTAGGCTAACGCTACGTCTTGAGTGGATGGCGAGCGCGAGACGCCATAATGGATGCCACTAAGATTCTGAATGGAAAGTTTACTTTTAAAAAGTTGCCAAATGGTTCCATTGACAAGACCAAAGTGATCTGTGTGCTTTGTTGTTGTGAACTGAACTATCATCGCAGCACAACCAGTCTGAAATACCACTTGATGGCCAAGCACACAGCTGATGCGAATTCTCCGCGAATTTGTCATTTTATATTGTATCGCCCTGTTTTGATCCCGTTGAAGGGGCTGTTTGTGTGACAAAGTCTTTTTTTCACCCTTTATTGATGGACAGTGTTACATTGTGTGAAAGATTATTTGCTCCAAGTGAGAATGTTAGTGTGAAATTGGACACTACAGTAGCTATATGCCAATGTTGTTTTCAATAAAAAAAAAAAACATTTGCACAAAGGAAGCTGATCCACTTTTCCATGTTGATAAGCATTAAAATTAAAGAGAAAAAAAAAATGGGACAAAAAGAAATCAAGGGACATTTAGAATAGATAAAAATGTGTGATTAATTGGGAGTTAACTAAGACATGAATGCGATTAATCGTGATCAAATATTTTAATCGTTTGACAGCACTAATTTTTACTTTTAAAACACAAACTTTTAATCATCCACATACAGGGAAAATTAAGATCTGAGCAACGATTTCTTGTAAAACAGCTAATGTCATGTTGCATTGCCCTTGTGGACTTATGTGGGCAAAACAAGCAGACAGCTTAAAATTAATATAGCCAAACATCAAAGTGCTATCAAGCATCATAACCCTAGAAGTCAGTAGCACAACACTTTCTTTAAGTTGAGACATTCGATTTCTACACTGCAATATATTGGCATTGAAGCAGTCAAATTACTCTAAGATCAACAATTTGCTTCTAAACCGTGGAGCATATTGGATTTAAATTTTGAACACAATATCACCTTGTTGTGAATTATTTACAGTGTAGCCTATGTTCTTAAATATTATCTACAGCTTTATTCTATATTTTTTAAGGGGTTATTATGTAGAATACTTAATACATATGGGAAGTATATGTAGTACGCATTGGATGCGGTTATGGCGTAAGTGACGCATTCTCCGTTACGCATACAGAGCTGTCAGAATATTATGCATTTTTTTCCACCCGTGCAGCATCTCTGAGTGCAGGACAAAAGTTATTGACGAAGTGAGTTTATTTCCTAACTTTATATTTGTAATACTGGATGTTTATACTGCTGAGATTATTTCTAACATTAAGTCGCGGGTGTTTCGGGATCTTTATGTATATTAGTTTGTCATGTGAAACGCACGTGAAAGTGCCGCTAGGATCGTGGCGTATTTTGCTAATATTGGCCATAGGCTATCTCGTTTAACTATGGTTATGCATCTTTATAAGATATTCTATATTTATAATACTTTGATACCATAATGAGGATGCATAATGTACCTTAAGTTGTTTATATGCTCTTTTATATTTTGTTTACTTGTTTCTTATTCTGCTAAACACACTTTGAGAGAGCCGTTGAGATTGTTTAATTGGCAATGTACTGTTTATCAGTATGTGGGCATGTATGTTTAACATTATTTACTTCTTGTTTATTTGTTTATTGCAGAAACTACCTCCAATGCATAATTAATATCTTCATATGGTGAAACCCAGCACATAAATAAAGGTGGAAAAGATATGATGATTTCTACTCCATGATCAGAGTACTGAAGTGGTTAAGACCATTAAAGAACCGGCATTTAGTGGGGCAATCCCCAACAACCTAATAACAAAGAGTTTTTTTGCTTGGATTTATTGTATTATTTTGTGTTTTGTGTTGGTATATTTTCTTTTGCAGTCAAGTATTCTTTTATTGATGTTTATTGTTTTCAGTTAATTGATGTTTTCACTTTTAATATAGTTATGTGATTTGTTTGTTGCCCTTGTGTTGAGTTTATACTTATTTCAATTGTTTAGTGTTTTGTCATGTGGTTGATCATGGGATGTAGTTATATGGTGTATATGGGCTTATCAGTTTATGAGTTAAATGAGTCACCTGGCTAGAAACGTCACCTTGGGTGAGAACAAAGATTTTTTGGAGCTGTGGTCTACCAATTTTTCCTTCTGTTTTCCTCTTTTTTTCTTTTTTTTACAGCTAATGAACAGCAAAACCATTGACAGCTAATGAGAATCCAGGCAACTTTAAAAGAGCTCGAGAAAAACTGCAGCACACGCTTATAATAAACAGAACATTATTGTCCATTCCCATGGCTGTGGACAGTAAAATAGTTATAATTACAGTTATCTTTATAGTTATCGTTCTTGATATGAACAGGCCATAAACACATTTATTTACTTTGCAAGCAACAAATGCATAGGATGGCTGTACAATTAAGTTAATACTTTGAATAAAACAGTCAACTATACTACAAAAAAAAATCTCTTCCTGGTGTGGTACCCTTTATATTTTTTTTTTGAGAAATTCAATCGAAAAATATGGTTTGCATTCGTTAGTAAACATTTAAAAACACTTGAATGCAAATTGTTTTTGTATTTTACAAGGAATTGCTTCAATTTGTGTTTAAAATTTGAGGCACTTGAATAGAAGAATTTAGTGAATACAGATCCAATAAATTCAGCTACTATAAAGAACTTTTCATTTGGCGGATCTTGTTTTTAGATTTTTTGGTATTATACTTATGATATTAAGTAAGATTCTAAGTAACATTTATTAAAACAATTTTGTAAACAATTCTATCACATAAAGTTTCAATAAATTCTCAAAAGTATATATATTTTTTTCTTATTACTAAAGAGGCAAAAGAAAAAAAAAAGAAGAAGCTTCAAACAAAGGGCTGATTGACAAACCTCAATCCAGGGATTCTTGTCTTGGGGTGCCGAGCTCCAGGCGTTGACAATTCCCTGGTTGTTGAGTCGCGCAAGCTCCGGTCCCCAGTGCTGCAGCCCAAGAATGCCAGAGTGTACAGAGGAAGCCGAGATCTGGGACTCTAAGATTCCTCCTTCCTCCATCCCCAATACATATGTACAGCCTGCACCATAAAAGATGGTGTGGGTAACAAGGCATGAATTCTACTTTATATTCTCTTCCTGTTGCATGGCTTATTGCTACCTGACTTAGTCGTTAAGTAGCTATACCTCAGATACTTTGGAATTTGTAATCAAACCCTCAAAACTCAGGGTCAGTGAAAAGGCACTCTAAAACTTATATTATGACACTCAGAATGAAATGACCTCTTAGAAACTAAACACTAGGAAAAGATTACCAGCATATACAAACTCACGTAGCTGACATTGCTTCCCAACATATGGAGAAGGGCACTGGCAGGTGTAGTCGCCATCCAGATCACGACACAGGCCTCCATTCTTACAAGGTTGGTTCTCACAGTCATTCACATCTGTGTAAGAACACCAAAATAATACAGCCATGTCAATGTGATTATAACTTAAACAGTAAGTTGGACATGTTGCAACAGGATAATTCTCTGCAGAGGAAGGGAGAAGTCATGTAACTGCAGCTGAAGTATGTATAATTATTAGTGTGGTGACAGGTGTTTGGTGGCACAATGCTCACACAGGTGCTTGCAGGTTTTCACATTTTACTCTAAAGGTGATGATACACAAGGGCAACTTTTTGATGAGACACAGGGCCCACGATCGATCTAAATTATCCAGAATAGAAATGTATTGCCCATTTCCAATGGGAAAGTGCCCAAGCAACAATCGCTCGGCAAAATTGCCCAGCAACATTGCTCAAAAACTTGCTCTGTGAATTCTATGTGGAGCAGAGGGTGGGATGGTCCAAGTCTAGTCTGCATTTCCAGTAAACTGCTGCAGACTGCAGCTACAGCACAAAATTAAACACTGTGCAGGACGCTAAATTGGACTGAAAAACGCAATAAATGTCTCTTGCCAGCAGATTAGCCGTAGCAGATTCCTGCTTTAACCCATTGACTGTCAATATTTTTAAAACAATAACATCTTAGTAAAAACCTAAAGTAATCTTGACAGACTATATATCATTTGAATGCTTACAATCTCTAGTTTTCATATTTGGTGGCTGTTTTTTTTAAATAAATTACAGAGGAGCAGTAATTTATCAATTTGCAAAAAGAATATTTCATATTCATTTAGGTGTGTTAAGGCCTTTATTTTGAAATAGCCACAACATCTGCAAAATTAAGAGATGTGTCAAAAGTTATCGCGATATTCACATTGAGCTTTTGACTCACTGGTTCCACTGTATCTAACATTATGTGGTGGACCATTATTTGGGTGTTGTCTACTAGGTACACTTTATGACACAGGACTTTATTCCAAAGTATACACACTCACACGCCAGCTATAGTCCTATGTTTGGCAATACTCCTTGGCAGCATCCGAAATCACATACTTCGCTACACTAGGAGAAAATGCAGTGTGTGACGAAGTATATACGACTTCACAGTACTCATAAGAGTAGGCAAAAAGTACCTGGATGACCTACTTCTTCCGGCAAGATTCTGAAGAGTGCATACAATGAACACTTTACTATCACATGAGGCCACGGGAGAGGATTTATAAATGGTAGTGAAGCGACGTAACTGACGCTGGTAGGTCATGTGATAATGACAATATGGTGAATGTAGTACGTCCAGATTACATTCATACTACACACATTCATACTATATAGAACATACTTTTTTAGTGGTCGTGAAGTTATTACTTGTTTAAAATAAGTACCTACTCAAGAGAGTATGCGATTAGAACACAGCCCTTGTCTATTCCCATGAACTGGCTTATTGCAGTTATCATAAATCCAAACTTCTCTCAGAAAAAATGGCAAATGGTATAAAATGTAAGATGCATAGATTTTATTGCTGTGTAAATTACCGTTTAAAAGTATAGGATCTAAAGTTATACACACACACACACACACACATACATATATATATATATATATTAAGAAATAAATAATTGTATTCACTTATTAAGTACACATTAATTGATCAAAAGTGACAGACATTTATAATGTATCAGTAAATCATCATATTAGAATGATTTCGGAAGGATCATGTGACTGAAGACTGGAGTAATTATGCTGAAAGTCACCAGGTTTGCCATCACTGAAATAAAATATATTCAAAAATATATTAAAACAGAAAAATTATAATGTTATTTTAAACATACTAACAGTATTACCGGTTTTACTGTATTTTAATAAAATAAATGCAGCTTTGGTGAGCTTTTTTTTTTCAAAGCATTAATAAAAATCTAACCAACCTCAAACTTTTGAACAACGGTGTTAGTGTATATTATTTAGTGGGCTACTGTTTACCACTTTTGGTCTTCTTGGAAACGTATTACGAAACTAACATCAATTTTGATCAAAAAATGACACAGAATGGCTATAATTAAAAAGACATACACCATATTTGCATCCCAACTACAGAAGTTGTTTTGTTCCTAAACTGTTAAGAGGATTGCAGAACACACAAAAAAACATCACTCTGCCAAAAGCCTGGACAAACATTCCACACACACACACACACACACACACACACACACACACACACACACACACACACACACACACACACACACACACACACACACACACACACACACACACACACTGGCTAACCATCAACTGTTTGGTTATCAGCATTCTTCAAAATATCATCTTTTGTGTTCAACAGAAGAAAGAAACTCATTTGGAACTATGTAAATGATGACAGAATTTTCATGTTCAGAGAACTATCCCTTTAATAACATTTTTTTTAGTTTATTTAACAAGACATTGGATAATTATTTAACTCTGTGCTAGCTACTTTAAACTGTGTTGAATGTCTTTTGTTTATTGATCCTTGCATAAACAATAGTCAATTTAATTATAGGAATTATTAACCTAAATATTATGAAATAATGGCTTAAGTACATTTTACTTCTGTTTGAGCGTTTTGAGCGTTTCCGCATGATGTTGCAGTGATTAGGTGGTACAAGTTGTAATTCTGATTCTACGAAGACGTGAATGCTTTTTACAAGTCAGAATCTCTTAATTATGGTAATTCTGACATTTTTGTGATGGTGGTTTGGATGTATCAACATAATCTGAATGGTTAAAATGGCTTTAAAAGATGTGTCCACTCTAGTGGACATCAGGCAGCAAAGAGTTAAAACCATACATGGAAAGGGACTGTGGACTGGAAAATTTTAACAAAGCCTATTTAAAACTCACTATGGTTACAGCTCTCCCTATCCACCACTGATTGCTCAACATCCTGGGTGTGTCTGGTGTTTACATCAGTGCCATTGTATGTACAGCACCACACATTATAGACACACATACACATATATACATACACATAATACCAATGAAACAAAGTGGAACAAATGATACAGCATGCAGTAACTGAAGTCTCTCTGCAGTAGACTTGCAGCCACAAGAATATTCGCCACGTCGGAGAAAAGTCTTAACACGAATTAACCACCAAATGCATTACATGGACTCCATGTATTGCACAACTGGTCATAAATTAGTCTTAATCAGCCTTACCCATAGGACATGAACAGAAAATCATCAATCAATTGTGATAAAGTTGTCGCTTTCAATACACTAGTATTGTGTAAAGTAGTGTAGTAAATTTGTTCTGCTATGAAGTCCCAATGTGTGTGATCATATTTAGCTTTAGTAATTGTTTAGTTCAACAACTGAAGTTTTCCTTTTGAGGTTTTATACAAACATCCTTTTAAAACCATTTATTAGCCCATTGGAGTGATCGTTATAGAGTTTTTATTTAGTGCAATAGATACTGACAAAGCTGATACTGATAAATATGAAATAATTGGTACAAAACTTACTGATTTGGCAGTGTGCACCTTCAAACCCAAGTTGGCATTTGCACACATACTCGTTAAAAATGTCTCCTCTTCTGGCGTTAACGATCACCTCACATGTGCCATCGTTTTTACATGGGTTTGGGTTACAAGGACCTGTTAATGAAAACAGGAGTAAGTTATGATTTGAGTCTTACAATATGGACAAACCCATAGAAAAAAAGTATGCTTTAATTGTTTCTCCTAGAGAGCAATGAGATTTAAAGGAGAGCAAATGACGACTTGTGCCCATGTCTCTCATATTTTTCATTTGAGTACAAGAGTAATCTGATGTGTCTCCTTGTTTCAGCAGAGATCTCAACAATGTTCCAAACTGTGTTTAAATTTGCCATTTTTTCCAACTTCTATGCTATGCTACCCAGATATTTATATTTCGATTTTTTTTCATTGAAATTGTATGACATCTACAGTATCTGAGACAAAGTTGTTACTCAAATGAAAAGCAACCGAAAACATTTCTTCTCCTAAGCTATGAAAGAGCAACCTTTGTTCTGAGCAATAAGGTTTTCCACTGGCTATAGGGTGACCCATTTAAACCTAATCTGAAATTTAAATGAGGATTAAACCAGTAAAATAAATAAACAACATTTCAAAATCTGACCATTCTCAGTGGCATTGCAAGTATCTCCAGCAAATCCCTCGGCACAGATGCAGAAAAAGGGATCTTCTCCAATGCCAGTCACACACGTCCCACCATTATGACACAGGTTCACCTTGCAGTAATCTCCTACAGAGAAACACATACGCAGGAGTGAATGGAATTACAAAGATTAGACTGGAATTAGTTCTTATTTTATAATTTAGCAATGGACGGAGTGGTCCTGCATATTAAGCTTCAAGAGATACAAAAGAACCAAGAAGAGCTTTTCACGCTTCTGAACAGGATCAGGAGAGTACAAAAGATAAGAGATGTGAGCAGCATAGCCAATGTGCATGTTGAACTTTCGAAAGTAGATGTATATTTTTCAAGGATAGGAAAGATTCTATGACATAAGTGAACATAAAAAGTGCTTGTATTGTGTTAACTGTGTGTGTATGTGCATGAGTGCAGCAAAAAATATCAGAAGCAATAATGATAAAACAAAACAGCTGCCCAATTAAATGCTGCTCATCTTCTGTTTAGGAAGCACAACATTCATTGCGCTTCATTCTGGCTGAACAACATGTTGGAATAAAAAAAAAGGCATGAACAGAATGCAAGAACATGAAATGCTCTAAGGCACACGTTTATGTGTGAAACGTTACACAACATGCTTCCTAAGAAGCTGGGAGATTTGCCCTCTGAGCTCATTAAGATGTAGAGGTTAAGATGGCTTCTTTGAATATGCTTGAGCAAGAAATTAAAGGCACTTTTCTTATTCAACTTTGCATAGATTTACTTTCCAGAATTTTGTAGTTGACGACATCTTGTCATACTCGTGAATCGAGATCTCACGATATTAAAAAGTGACGATATTTCTTGTCGAGTTTAAAAGCTATCTTGCTATATCGGCATGGCTAAGTTGAGTTTGTGGCAAAATCTTTTACAGTGTTTGCATTATATTGTTCTGTCGTTTGCTGCTTATGATTATTCACATTTTGAAAGTAGAACCGAAGCGACATTCATTACAAAATGATTAGTGTAGGGCCATCACGATTCCTCAATTAAATTAAATAGGCCTAAATAACGAAAGTGGCGAATTCCATAGACTACAATTATTTATTATGTATTTTAGGTCATTTTAAAGGCTATTTGGTCACTTAGGTCTATTTTTATTACCACAAAAAATATCCAATTGCTTAATTAAATGTTAAAATACTTGACCAATTACTTGATTACCAAAATAATTGTTAGTGAAAGCCCTCTATTAAATGTTAAATGATAGATGCACCTGTATTGTTTTGCCATTTTGTGACTTTCAGTCAAATAAAAGACTATTTTTCCAGTCATATTTTGTCATTGAAGATTTCTTAAATATAGTGTTTCTCAAAAATATCGCCTTGTCTCGATCTTGTGAACCCAATATCATGTAGCCTATCATCTCGTGAGCTAAGAGTATCGCCAAACAAACCCCTAGTTGTGAATCATATTTTCAAGAGGAGTGCAAATCTCTTCCCACAGAGTCTGCAGTGGATTTGTTCTTGTCCTCACATTGTCCCTGACATCTCCGTATCATCTGGATGGTTCCAATTCCAATTTATAAAGCATAACATAATACAATGTTGACCACAGTGCTGTACAAACATTACATTAAAATATAACAAATAAATAACTATAAAAATAAGAAATAGCTAAGCAAAAAATCTACTCTCAGACTCTTAAACCCACATACACTTTAAAGTCTTATACACCCAAAACATCTTCAGACTCTTAAAACGGATGCCTGTGACAACAGTACCTGTATGATCAAAACATAAAAAATAAGTGTTTAAATGCCTTTTAAACTCATTAAGGTGAGTTAGGTGACATTGACTTAACACTTATTGAGATCCACTTTATATTAAATTCATCTTCGTTCCATTTAAACAAAATATGATAATTTGGATAGACTAAATATGATCTCATGAATAAGACAAATAAAGACAGATCATTCAAAAGAAGTTTGAACAAAATGTCAGTTTAACGAGACAGATGGCTTTTGTTAGCCCTACTTGATCAAAACTCAACCCTACTTTGATATCATGGCCAGTAAGAGTAAAACAAGATGGTCTAAATGGATTGAAGACAAAAGGAACACTGCACAAATCTATGAAATGTTCAGTACCACAAATAAACTTCCCACAATAAGACACATTCACTATTGAAGTAAAGCAATCATATAATTTTCTTTTGTTTGCTGTAGCCTATTATAGGCTATGTCAAATTTGGTGTAACTAGGGATGCCCAACTTCTGCAAAAAAAAGGCAAACCTATGTAAAATTTTCGAATTTTCGATATTTTTCAAGAGTTCGACAGGGGAAAAAGTACGTATTAAATAAAAAAAAGCACTAAAAATGTACTTAGAATTTAAGATTTTACTCACCATTCACCGTACAAATGCTGAAAATGATTAAACTGCCAAAAACTATAGAGGACCGAGCAAGGTTCCAGGTCTTCATATTGGTACTCTGATGTCTGTTTGTTTCTCAAGTCTAGGAGCTTTTCTTTACCACTTAAGCCCCGTTCACACCGCCAGCGATGTGACGCTGACGTCATACTCAAACGTGGAGCAGCGAGACGCGCTCAAACACAGGGCGCGCGCACCGTTTACGCGCACGGCTCAGCTATTTGAGATCAATATTGTCAGATTATAACGACTCGATATAATTGATAGTCTGCGCTTTAAAGGAAACGGTCCGAGTATTGGTATTATGCAGACGTGTTTTCCGGATGCCGTGTTGAACTGTTAAAATAATCTGCTTTGTACTAATGCATTATTTTGGGGCGATTTTCGACTACATTAGAAACTCCCCAAAATTGGCCAATTTAGCAATCCTATTATTCCCAAACTGAAAGTCATTAAGCATCCATTACATATGTGGTTGTTAAAAAAATGCTGTCTTCAATTTGCTCTTTGTGTGTATCTTCTCATCGTAATTAAAGAAATTTATGCTGCAGGCAAAACCTCCACTCACCATTCACTTCCGTGTTGAGATGCGGTAAAGCACGCGATCCAGTTTAATGCAACCAGATTGGTTAACTTACTTCCGAGTTCGACATTTCTCAAAGGATCTGCTTGGATGATGAAGGTCAACCCCTAATGTCTAATAATAATTGTCAAAGTTATGTGATTTTAATATCACATTTAATTAACCCTATTTGCGCGCTATTTCAAAAAATTTAAACTACATTAACCACACGGCTAAAACGTTGCGGTTACAAACTAGAGTGGGCGGGCTATATGTGTCTACTGCTCTGTTGTTAAAGTATCAGTCAGGAAAACAAACGTCTGTATTCACCGTGCCATTCAATCGAATGCATGTCCGACTGTACACTTAATTTGAACACGTTTGCAGGTCTGGCCAGGAGAATAAGTAATCAAAAGACTGTAAGTACCGGCACATTGAGGTTTGACATATTCGTCATCATGGACGTTAACTTAACTTATACAACAGTCCACTGGGTTGGCTGACTAAGCTCACATAACGTTAGCTCACTGAGTAAACACATACACACATGTAGATAACAACTCTGGGTCGGATTTGTATTCAGTAGGGTTAGATTCAAAGGTGGTTGCGATTCATTTATTGTCTGTTTTCCTGCATCGAATCACGTGACTTAGTTGTGTTTGATAAATAGATGAAAAGACGGCCACATCATCAGGTCTGTAAGCGTCGCTACGTGTGATTAGATCTTCATATTTCTTTTCTTTCTTATTATCTTTCTAGATTAAAAAAAGTTGATTTTAAAAGCTCTGCAAAATCGAAGTAGTCTTAATATGTAATATGGCGGTGTGATTTAAATATTAACGTGTATGGGTCAGCCAATGGTTGAGAAATATTCATGGCTTTATTATAATTCGGAAAGTTAAATGTGAAATATGAGTCAAGCAAGCAATTGAGTATTAGTTATTGGTTTGTCATTTTATTTGCAGGTGAAAAGGTAGGTTTATATAACAATCTTTGGAGTCACAAGTTTTGTAAATGACAATATGAAGGCACATTGCTATAATTTGTACTTAAGTCACGTCTTGTGTTCTGGACTGAAGAATTTTTTTGTTTTGCAGAATTGTTAGCAGTGCTCCAGTATGGCAGAAGCTCATCAGGCTGTGGCCTTTCAGTTCACCGTTGGCCCTGATGGCATTGACCTTCAGCTCAGTCATGAGGCTCTTCGGCAGGTCTACCTCTCTGGACTTCACTCCTGGAAGAAGAAATTCATTCGCTTTAAGGTACTAGGATTGTGTTTCTTACATATTCTACCACTGGAACTTTTGGCTACCTTTTCAAGACAATTTGGAGATGTAAAACCATCTTGGAGAATATCGTTTTTCATTGTGCTCACAGAATGGGATTTTGAATGGGGTGTATCCAGGGAGCGGACCAGGGTTCATGCTGGTGTTGGCAGGGTACTTGGGAAGAGCGCATTACTTAAAAGTAGACCCTTCCTTAGGCCTGTTCGTCAAACTTGGCAAACTTGTCCCGGTCAGGTATGTCTGTTTCGTTTGGGCTTTTTGTTACTCCACAACACAATAAAAAGTTCCTAAATTGCATTAGTGCATATTAGAGGTTATTCTCAATCAGGCTCCTCTTATGCCTCTCTTTCTGCAGTAGGTACATGTCTGCAGACAAGCAGATGTTAGTTGGGGGTATCATGGTGGGCACAGGTCTGTGGATTGCCATCATATTTTGCATGAGGACTGTCCTGAAGGGTCTGCTGTCCTGGCATGGCTGGATGTATGGTGCCCGTGGCAAAATGACCTGGAAACTTCAGCTATGGCTTGTATGTATGGATTTAATTTGTGTTAATTTTTTTCTGGAACACTTTATTGCTGATCCATTCTTGGTTGTTTTGAACTCTGCCATTTGTTCTTTGACCTTGCAGGTGCTAGTGAAGATATTTTCTGGCATGCAAACACCAATGCTAAACAGCTTCCAGACATCGCTCCCTCATTTACCTGTGCCATCTGTGAAGGAGACCATGCGAAGAGTAATTATTCATATTTTAAAGAACCCGATCAAAACTATTCTTCAGTTTAATATATTTATTTGAGATGATTTGATCAGTTAAATGTCTGAGTCAGACTGGTAACACAGGATTAGCTACTCTTCAATTCGTTTTTTCAATGTGGGTTTTGGTCACTTGTTTTCAGAGTTAACTTGCTCAGGTGATTATCTACTGATGTTGGAGGTAGGTTGCACAGCGTGGATGAATTGTTAACTTACTAAAACATGCACACTGTTGAGATTGGTACTAGAAAAATAAACTAGCTTAGGTTTGATTTGAACTTATAAACCATAATTTGTTGAGACTCATAAGGAACATGCTTGGATTCAAGTTAATACTAATCTTTTTGACTACCCTGACAGTGAGATATTGATTATAAGTGTGAATTTTAGCTGTGATTCTTGTTTTCTTGAAATTTTGAACCTGTAGTATCTTGAATCAGTCCGACCACTGCTGAGCGATAAGGAACACCAAAGAATGCAGAGTCTTGCACTTGACTTTGAGAAGAACCTTGGACCAAAACTTCAGTGGTACCTCAAACTGAAGTCTTGGTGGGCCACCAATTATGTAAGTATAACACATTACTCTACATATCAGAAATCAGTTACTTCTCAATGAAGAACTGCATCAGCAGTTTAAGTTCTTGTATTATGTCATGTTATATTTTCTCCTGTATGTCGCAGGGATGCAAACTACTTTTGGAAAAATTTGTTATGGGTCCACTGTGACAAATACTCCATGTGATTTGTGCATATCTGAGTAGTTCATTCTAATTTACACACAAATATTTCCACTGTTTTTCAAAGAATATTGAGCCACACAACTGTGATTATGAGAAATTCCGGAACACCAAATCAGTATATTAGAATGATTTCTGAAGATGAGTAATGATGATTAAGCGTAGCGTCAGTTCTGGCAGGTCACATTAGTCAAGCTCGCATCAGCTGACTCTCAGCTGACACATGTTTACCTAAAGGAATACGACTACTATCTCTGTATACATATATAATAAGCTCCTTAAGTAATATCAGCAGCTATCGTGTTTCTCAGGAGCTAAATACCCTCCTCCATCACCAGCTCCTTCTCTCGTGAGTCAGGATTTGGCATTTTGATTCCCCTTGAATCTGAATAAATTCTCGAATTATGTTGTACTTTAAAATCTTGAATTACTGAAATCCAATATGCTGTCAAAATAAAGGCAAATAAAACCAATCCAGCCTATATTCTACAGTCTTTAACCTACAATTTACTTTGTATGAGAGCAAACCTAAAATCATCAGATCCTTTGCTATTCGTATTAAAGCACATTTGGAGAACTTAAATACAAATTTGAACATTTTAAATCAAATACAATTCAATTCTATATCTCCATGGAAATGAAAGAAGCCTAATATCATTTTGGATTTGGCTCATCAGGGGAAAGGAGTGACTCATCCAAATGTATATAGACAGCAATATTTGGACATAAGAAACCAATTCCCTTTTCATGTACCTATATTCACAGATGGTTTGAAGGTGGAAAATAGTGTAACAGCATCAATGGTGACTGGACACCAATGCTATGGAATCCGTATTCCAAAACAGTGCTCAATTTGTTTCTACTGAAGCACGTGCTTTACTTTTAGCTTTGGAACATATTGACAGTATACAACAAAAGGATTCTATAATTTTTACAGACTCGAAATATTGCCTTCAAACAATTGACACTTTAAAAATTGATCATCCTTTAGTGGACTGCATTTTAACCAATTGCAGTTATCTATTAAATCAGTTCGTCAGTATTATCTTTTGCTGGGTTCCAGGCCATTTAGGACTTTCAGTAAATGAACGAGCTGATGCAGCTGCTAAGGAAGCTCTTAATCAGGAAGTTAATGAATGTCAAATTCCTCCCTCAGATATCAGACTGATTATTAATCGATACATGTTAAATAAGTGGCAAGAAGAGTGGAATATGTGCAAGAATAATAAGTTGTACGAAACTCATCCGGAAATTCCAAACAGACTTTTTATCACTCTTAAAACTAGACTTGATCAAGTGGTCTACACCAGATGTTGTGTGAGTCACACAAGTTTGACCCATGTTTTTTTACTAAAAGGTGAAGACCCAACTTTATGCATGTTTTGTAAGAATTCCTTATCTGTCAAACATATTTTATTGGATTGTCCTGGACTTAATACAAGCAGAATGCTCTTTTATGAAGTTACTTCACTTAAGGACATATTTGTTCACTTAAGGACAAGATTATGCCTGAAACGGTTTGGGATTTTTTTTTAATCATATGTTGATTTTAAAAATCTTGTATAATATGACTTGCTGTTTTTGTATTTGTTTTTATTGTATTTATATGATATTTGTATTTGTGTAATTGAATTTTTGCCATGAAAATAGCTTTGAATGCTGACATGGCATTCAATTAAATAATCTGAATTAATGGTATCTGCAATACATTCATGTTGGTTCTGTTCTGTTTACCCTAAGGGGGGTTATTGCTGCTCTCCCTGCTCTTATCCATGCTAGGCTGCGGGAAGTTCTCGCCCAGAACAGAACCATACCGGCAATCCAAAATGTATGCTAACTGTCAATCATATTTGACGATAGTGGTCCTGACAGAACTGAAAATTCACGATAAACTTCACGGAAATTCACGATTACGATAATAAATGACAAATTTGATTATTTTAAAATAACTGTTTGCTATTTTAATTTTCTTTAAATTATAATATTGAAAAATATTACTGTTTTTAATTAAATAAATGTAGCCTTGATAAGCATAAGAGACTTCTTTAAAAAAAACATAAAAAAATCATACTGACCCCTAAATTTTTGAACGGTACTGTACATGATGGGGAAAATTCCTGCATAACAGAAATTACTCTGACTGTCTCACCTATTTCACTTCTGAGTTTGCATCGTTGTGTGTGTGTTTCAGGTCAGTGACTGGTGGGAAGAATATATCTACTTGAGAGGTCGTGGACCAATCATGGTTAACAGCAACTACTATGTAATGGTAAATACTACTTGCCAGCCTCTCATTCATATTTAGCTACAAGGTGCAGTTTAGTACCTTGATATATATATTTATTGTCTGCTAGGCTCTGTTTACACCTGGTATTAAGTCACAAGTAAAGGAGGGATGCACATACAATGTCCTCCTTTTTGTCACTGTTTTTGTCCTCCTGATTTCTTCGAGGGTAGAGTATATGGGTGGGTAAATGTATGTTTTTTTTTTTTTTTCAGATTATTTGATCTAATGGACAAAATAAGCATGCTCAATGTACATATGAATCCGCCCGGAGACGACAGAGAAACATATAGAGAGTAGCAGCTTTCGTTTCTGCTCCAATAGCTGCAAAACCACAACAGATCGGTAGTGTGTGTTAGAAATCAGACTTCAAACCAAACTTGGGTCTTCAGCCGACAATGTTTAAATCCCACCTGGCTACTCGCTTCCTGTAATTTGTACGCATTAAGTTCGTAGGTGGAGAGGGGGCGGTCTTTTGTGGCTGTTCAAATGTATTAGAATGCGTTTTCGACCACCTCTGGAAGTGTTTTTTTTTCCCATTTACACCTGAATGTAGCGTTGTTCACTTGTGATCTGATCGAGCAAAACACATCTTAACAGCAGGTGTAAACAGGGCCCTAGATAATCTTAGGTAATTTTTTTGTTTCATCAATTAGATTATACCTGCATTCCTGGTATCTAAAACTCCTTGTTTCTTTATTTCCCTCTGAACAGGACTTTCTTTATGCCTTTCCCACACATCTACAAGCAGCAAGAGCCGGCAACGTCATTCATGCAATCATGCTTTACAGGGGGAAGCTGGACCGTGCTCAAATCAAGCCGGTTAGACGATCAACCATATTTTGTACCTCATCTTTACAGTAAACAAATCACTTTTTTTATTTAATAAGTGAGTTTTGTTGAGTAAACAGGTAAATTAGCTTATTTACCTTTTTGCCCCATTAATAAAGGAGGATCAAATTTGTTATAGTTTTAGACTTTCACAGCCATAAAACCAGTAAGTAATAGCACTGTAATAACCTCTACCTTCTTGTCACAAATGATTGATTGCCATAACTATTATTGGGCCTGTCACTATGGAGATTGCTCTCTTTATTTAATGCAATAAATATTTCTATATTTCATGCCTCCTGATCATATGATCATAATGGTGCAGCTTTTTGCACTATTGAACAGAGTTCCACTCTGTTCTGCCCAGTGGGAACGGCTATTTAATACATGCTGCATCCCAGGCCTGGAGAGCAGAAAGAATAGCCAGTCTGTGCAACATAGGCCAGCTTCTGTCTACTACGCTGGTCATGTGTCATCAGTTATTTTTGATTAGCAGAGTAATAGATATGTTATTGTAAACTTGTATTTCTTATGCACAATAATATAATGTTTTTATTTTGACAGGCTGGTGACATAGGACTGTGATGCTTAAAATCCCTCTCCATTCATTCCATTGCATTTTTTAAAATTATTATTATTATTATTATTTTAACTAGACACTAGTTAGTCTTCATTGCGTACTAATGATTGCATAGTTCTCTCTCTGGCCCACCCAACAGTGATTTGTGGCCATTCTCTCTGCTTCGCAGCTTATGCTTCAAAACACCATCCCCATGTGCTCGTCCCAGTATGAACGCATGTTCAACACCAGTCGCATCCCAGGCATAGAAACAGGTACTGAACACTGACACAGTTGTCTCTGAGGCAAATTCAAGTTGTAGGGCAAAGTTCTTCCAATCCTGCTTTCCATTGTGCGCACAATTAAATCTGCTACTGGGAAAGATAACAAGCTTATGAATTCTGATGGAAATACTCCAAAGGTGTGGATTGATTGTTTTGTAAATATATTATTGTTGCCTAATATTTTAGGTTACAGATGTAATATGGCATACTATTTTCTAGTTGACCAAAACAAGCACCTTTAGTGCCCCTTTATTTCAAAAAATTGTTGTCACAAAACATTCCCTTAGAAATTCAATGATGGATTGCTTTTTCGTCAAAGATCCCCAATCAACTTCCTCTGAATGTTGTAACACTCATGTATTATTTTACTATTACTGTATTATAGTGTGTATTGTACTATTAACTAAGAAATCAGTTGGATATTAGTCCTGATCCTTATTCCTGCACTGTTGCTTTGGATAGAAGACCATTCTTAGAGGTGATAAGTGTAATTTCTTGTTTTAAAAACAATACTCTCCTATTCTAGTTTAATAGACATAGAGAGACAGTTAATAAATCGTTTATAAGAGACGGAAGTCTTTTGTAGGTTTTCTCAGAGAAAAAAAAATGTATAAATGGATAGGACTATCTCTTTGACTGACAAATGGCAGACGTGTTAGGAAACCGGTTTTGATTTTTGCCTCTAGTGGTGCAAGAAATTACACACTTCACCTTTAACTTTCATCTTAGTTCCTCCCTTGATAATCCTCCCTGCTTCATATTTTTGTGGAAACTCTGTCTCTACTGTCACTTTCAAATCAATCAATTTAATGCATCATTGCTAAATATTGTAAGTAAGGGAATTCTTACTGACTACAAAGATTAAAACCATTTTGTTTATATATACATTTTTAACTTATAATCATAATAATGTTGTAAATGTTTATTGTAAATTGACCTCCTTTCTTTCTGTAGACTTCGTTCAGCATATTTCTGACAGCAGGCATATTGTGGTGTATCATCGGGGCCGTTACTTTAAAGTATGGATGTTTTATGATGGGCGGTTACTGTTGCCACGGGAGATAGAGCACCAGATGGAGAGGATCCTGGCTGACACGTCAGAGCCACAGCCTGGAGAGGAAACCCTTGCCGCCCTCACCGCAGGGGACAGGTATTCACTACACACCCAACAGCAGGAGTCGCTACAGTTTTCCTGTCTTTCATTTGTTTGATTTCTTGTAACTGCTATAAAGTTTAAGTGGGCTGTCCGATTGAAATTAGGTACTTTTGTTACTAATTTCTCCTTCCTTTCTTTTTAACTTATTACTTGTTATTAGTTTGTTACTAGTTTTTAGCAAACCGTCTAAACCATTTTAGATGGAGTAAAAGCTTGTTTTCTGTATCTGTGACTGTGTCAGAGTGCCTTGGGCGTGTGCCCGTAATGCCTACCTCAGACATGGCAAGAACAAGAAGTCGCTGGATGCTGTTGAGAAGGCTGCTTTCTTTGTTACACTGGATGACACAGAGCAACGCTATGATCCAGAAAACCCTGTGGAGTCCCTGGGCCGTTACGCTAAATCGCTGCTCCATGGGAAGTGTTATGACAGGTAAGAAAGAAACCATAGCATGTGTTAAGAGAGACCATCTCCTTCCATGCCCCTTTGAAAAGGTTGTTGTGAGTCTTGTTAGATTTCTCTATATTTGGCTGATTAGTTGTTTGGGTGGCTCGCCAATGTATTAGATTTCTCTAATACATAAGTAAGCTTGACCAGATTTCTTATGGGGAGTGGAATTTATTGAAGGTAGTTGTAGTATAGCAAAGTTCTTCAGCAGTGATGTTAGCGTGTCGGCCTTCAAAGAATCTTAACCCAAAGTTTTGTCTGTGGGACAGAACTTTATACATGAGGTAAGAAGGGCTGCATACAATAGAAACCCGTTAGGACCTCGCACAGGAGATCGATCGACCCTGCAATCCACTCTGAGCAATGGTGTTTCTTTGTCATTCACACCCATCAGTTTATTTGGGCCATAACTCTATATTGGCCATTTAGTTCACACTTTTACAGATAGAGTTGATTGTATCTGAGGCACAGTCACAATGTAAATGCATCTGACTAAAGATGACTGAAAATTAACACAATCTTTCACTCTCTAGGAACCAGTACTGTACCTCTAAGTAGCTTTTATATAATGTGTACATTTTAATGGTCATCTTCCCTTAGGTGGTTTGATAAGTCCATAAACTTCATTGTCTTCAAAAATGGAACAATGGGCCTTAATGCAGAACACAGTTGGGCTGATGCTCCAATCGTTGGGCACCTCTGGGAGGTACACCAGCACACAGACACTACTTTTTTGGTCTACTACTGTCAGTCAGTCAGTCAGAAATTATTACTTTTATCATGCATTAAATTGATCAAAAGTTAAGAGTTGTTTTTTTATGATGTAACCAGGAATTCTGCCTCAAATAAATGCTGTTATTTTGGACTTTCAAAACTATTCAGAAAAAAAGTATCATGGTTTCCACAAAAATATTAAGCAGCAAATATTTTTTTACATTAGTAAGAAATGTTTCTTGATCGCCAAATCGGCATATTAGAAAGATATGTGGAGGATCATGAGATACAAGGATCATGTGGCACAGAAAACTGTAATTATGCTGAATAAATTACATTTGAAAATGTATTAATATATATATATATATATATATATATATATATATATATATATATATATATATATATATATATATATATATATATATATATAATTTTTTTTTTTTTTTTTTTTTTTTTTTTTTTTAGTGTAATATTTCACAATATTACTATTTTATATATATACTTTTTTTTAAAGTTAGAAATTCTTACTGACCACATACTTTTGAATGGTGGTGTACATCAGTTGTGTTTCACTTTTAATTACTATTTATCATGCATGAAATTATATATATCTGCTTCTAATGTAAACCTTGATGATATTTTTCATGAAGCATGCGCTCTCGATGGACCCTGTTAAGCTGGGCTACACAAAAGATGGCCACTGTAAAGGAGAACCTCACCCTAATCTGCCTGGACCTCAAAGACTCCAGTGGAATATCCCATCTGAGGTCTGTGTATGATACACTTCATAGTAAAAACACTGATAACTCTTTCTTCACATCTTGCTTGAATGGATATGATGGAGCCAAGCTATTCACTTGTTTGATATTCTGTCTCTTGTGCTTTGTGTTTCATGGCAGTGCCAAACTATGATTGCCAACTCTCTGTCTGTGGCCAAGGCTTTGGCTGATGATGTGGACTCTCACATCATCCCCTTTAGTGATTTTGGAAAGGGCCTGATCAAGCAGTGCAAGACCAGTCCAGATGCCTTTATTCAGCTCGCACTGCAGCTGGCCCATTATAGGGTGAACTGTCCTATCAGTGAACTTCTGAAGTATAAAAAGCTGTAGCAAGATATGCCTGCTTATTGCACATTTGAAAATGTGAAATGTGATGTCAATGTTTTTTCATTGTACAGGACAAACAAAAATTCTGCTTGACTTATGAGGCATCCATGACACGTTTATTCAGAGAAGGCCGTACAGAAACTGTGCGCTCCTGCACCGTGGAGTCCTGTGCTTTTGTCCATGCCATGACCAACAACGAGACGGTACCATGTCAAAAATACCCCCTAAAACCCATTGGGATATGGGGTGCACTATACCAGTGCAGATAGCAGAAATAGGGCAACACAATAATAATCTTTTTCTCTTGTATTTTTTAGAGAGAAGAGAAACTTCGTTTACTGATCCAGGCCTCTGAGAAACACCAGCAGATGTACAGAATGGCAATGACTGGTCATGGCATTGACCGCCATCTCTTTTGCCTCTACGTAGTGTCTAAGTACCTAGGACAGGACTCCCCTTTCCTCCAAGAGGTGTGTTACAGCATTTAAGTGATTCAGGAAATAAAAAGTAAGAATTTAAGAAATAAAAAAAAAATAAAAAAAAGAATATATATATATTACTACACTATTATTCAAAAGTTAACACTTTTATCAGCAGGGATGCATTAAATTGTGAACAAAGTAATACATTGACAGTACATACTTTTACATAAAAATACATTCAAATAAATGCTGTTCTTTTGAACTTTGTATTCATCAAAGAATCCTGAAAAAAAGTTCCCCAAAATATTCAGCAGCACAACTGTTTTCAACATTGATAGTAATAAGCAGCAAATCAGCATATTAGAATGAAGACTGGATTAATGGCTGCTGAAAATTCTACTTTGCCATCACAGGAATAAATTGGATTTTAAAATATATTAAAGGTGCAGTAAGCGATTTCTGAGAAACACTGTTGATAGTTGAAATCAACTCAAACAAACACACCCCTCCCTTCATTGCTCCGCCCCCAAAATGCACGAACGCGCAATGCAAAAGTGGATATCTCTTTATCCTAGCAGAAGCGAAGCAAAATAATGGTTGGTGAAAAATAAAGCGAAGATGACGAACAAACAAGGAAGAACCAAAAAATTAACATACAGTACAGAAAGAGTATATACAAGCAAAGAGTTCATTGTTAGTCACCAGCAGCACACCAGCTCCAGACAAGGTATGTGACGGTGAGGACATTTTCCACCGTTTAATCAATATGTGACAACACCGGTATCACTTGGCGGGGATGGGAGACGTTGGAGTTTTTTCCTCTTTTTCAACCTCGCTTTTAAATCACTTATGGTGCTTGTCCGCTGGTGTAGAGCAGAGCGAGCGTTTTCAATTAATTCCTCAACTTCCTTAGGAATGAACTGAAAACGCTCACTCTGCTCCGTGCCAGCGGACACGCACCTTTTATGAATGCCCAATTATCGCCAAATAGGGACCGGCAATTGCTTGAATGGTTGGTTCATTGTTATTATTAATGAAAAACACAACAACAAAACAGTATAATTACATCAGGATCAACTGAATGCTGGATTTTCAAAAGTACGTGAGGTTGGCGGCTCTATTGTTGCAGTAAACTTGCACAACGTTCTTCAATTAATAATTTATTAGATGTACGCCGGTCAGTTATTGTATGAACATAGACTTTTCACAAAATAGACATTTTCACACTAAACATGACGCGGAACAAATAACGAACTGTGATTGGTTGCGTTATGTCAGTCAGTCCTTGGCTGATATTTTTATTCTTAAATACATGTAAGTGAATGTATTTTGTCATTTAAGAAACCTTTATAATGATCATGATTTATGTTAGTTGATCTCTATAACACACAATTGGCGCCAGTTTAGTACGTACTGCAGTTCAGAGAATTGTATCTGTCAGGCTACAACACGTCAATTTATCCACTTCTCCCGAATTACATTAAAGTAAGTGACTGGTGAAGTGTGAGAAGTCAATTTTATAGTTACCTACTCAATTTGTATGGAAACATGTCATCAATTTAAATGTCTGAAACCTAAAATAAATCTTGATTGGTTTAAAACACTGAATAGTTCTGATGAGAGCGCTGAGCGCGCCAGTCTCTCTGGCTCAGTGCCAGCCAACGTGCGAACGCAGGTTTGAATTTAGAAGTTGATGATCACGCGATCTGAACATTAAGCACACCAGTGTGAACGATCGTATGCGTCAAAGGGTTAACTAGCAATCACATGCGGTGATGATGTTTCTTACGTCCGTTTCGGAAAACCAGAGGGCAGATATTTCAACCAACAGCTGAGGCATTTAAGTGGCACCGAAATTTGCGTTTTGATTCGGTCCGGTTACATACCGGTTACTTAGGTATCGGTTCCATATTGGTGCCCGGTTTTGGTACCCAACCCTATTCTTTTGTAATGTCCCTCTCAGCCATCTCTCTTTCTACAGTCTTTCTTCAAATGTCCTGCTGGCTTACTCTCTCTCCTCCCCCATCATGAATGGACACCCCCTGCTGATTAACTACAAGTGTGTTGTGGTGCTCCGTCCGATCCACTTTCAACAGCGTTTCTCAGAAATCGCTTACTGCACATTTAAAATAGAAAACAGTTCTTTTAAATTGTAATATTATTACTATTATATAGTATTACTGCTAAAAGTAAAGTAAACCGAGTCTTGGTGAGCATTAGACCTCTTTTAAAAACATTATACAGACCCCAAACTTTTGAACAGTTGAACAGTAGTGTATAAATTAGATTTTTTTTTTTTATGTACCTAGTGAGAATTAAGTGTCCTGATGACCCTCATGTTTCCTGATAAATTAATGATAAAACACATTTCTGCCTTTAAAGACAAGTAGCTGATATTCTTTAACAAAATTCAATGCAACTGAATGCAAAATGTCCGACTTCCTGTCTCTGCAGGTGCTGTCAGAGCCTTGGAAACTCTCCACCAGTCAGACTCCCCTACAGCAGGTGGAGCTGTTTGACCTGGTGAGACACCCAGAGTTTGTGACCAGTGGTGGAGGCTTTGGACCGGTGAGTCTTTCAAAAATTACATAATCTGGTCATTTTAAAATGCTTAGTGAAAATATCTGATTTAACTTTTTTTTTTGTCTGCTGTAGGTTGCAGATGATGGTTATGGTGTGGCCTATGTGATTATTGGAGAAAAACTCATCAATTTCCACATCTCTTCCAAGCGTTCCAGTCTAGAGACCGTGAGTACACACATAATCAAAGAATCAGTCACAATACACAAAGTGCTGGACTAACCAGTGAACCAATCTCATTAGACACCATCTTTAATGTTAAGTCATTCTGAAATGCCTACGCCAAAGTCTGTAATCAAAATAATTTGCTATAATTACCTCCCAAAGCCATCTTGCATACCAGGCATCTGCCTCAGAAGGCAAGATAACATGAAGGTGTTTGTTACTGCGTTTCGTCCCTGAGGCGTGAGTAATTTATGTATAAAAAAGAGCCACAGTAGCTTCCCCGGATGCTGCAACTTCCAATTTTATTATTGATACTTTGCGCCAGTTTCCAAGGAAGTGACCATTTGAACTTTTGAACAAATGGGATGAAAACTGTGCTTTATTCACAAGTGTTTTATGCAATATTCCAATTTTGCACAAGTTAAATTCAAATGGATACATGGCTAACCTTGTTTTTGATTAATTGGTGTTTTCCCTCATAGTTTTTTGTATTTTCTCCCATCTTTCTTCAGGACTCTCATCGTTTTGGAAACAATATCAAACAAGCAATGCTTGATATGCTGGATCTGTTTCAGCTTGACAAAAGAGTCCCAAAGTGATTTGACTGGTGAAAGGATTGTGCTTTTAATGATTAACCTTAATTACGTGAAGGGTGAATATATATATATTTTTTTTTTGCTTTACTTGTGTTGTCCTGTTTGTTTGCATGCGTCTGTGAGATGCCGCATATGAAGGAGAGAATTAGGGAGGCAGTGTGAGAATCTCATTCTGTTGTTATATGTGCTGGTGCCTTGACATGTGTCTTAACTGAACAGTTCAGTGCAAGTGATCTAAAGTTAAACTGCATTTCATTACCAGGATGTGCTTTCACTTTTCGCTCACAGTATACTTTACTGAGATGTACAAATTCTTAGACTGACACTTCAATAGATGACATTCTGTTGACTAGATGTCAAGGAGCATAGTAATTTGCTTGGCTGAAGTGTTCAGCTTATAAATCAAAGCAAATCGCAGCTCTTTATTTTTGCTTTTGCTTTGCATTCTTATATTTGCAGTTTTTCAGCTTCAATATTAAGTAATGAATAGAAAGATGAGATTAGGCAGATGATAAGTTTCTGAAAACCCCATGTGTGCACTCATTTATAATGGATTTTGCTTGACCAGCCTGTTTTTATTGGTTGGTGTCGTGTTGATTCAGCATTGAAAGATCTGTTTTAATTGGTTAATGCTTATCAGAGGCTTTATCACAATAACTGTACATTTGTTTTTATTTGATTTCATTTATTTTCCTTCCATCATATATTATGTTCCCTTCTGAGTGTTATATACTGTAATGGTTTTGAAAAATGTAAAAAACAAAAAAAAAACATTTTTTCTCGTTATCTAAAACATTTTATTCAGTTACTTTTTCAAAATAAGCATTAAACAAACAAAAAAAGTTCACAGTTATTCATGTCTAGTAGTCTGTAATAAAATAGTATTGCCTTTTTTTCCTGACAAGATTATTCTCATAAATATAAGATTAAACACAAACATTTTTAAACTATTTATAAAAATTAAACGTAATTTACTCTTACAATTTTATATTTAACTTCAATGTCGCAGCACAAAACAGCTTTTCTCAATTGTCTGTTTCCCATGGATATATTCAAACTGAATGCTCAACTGTGGTGTTTTTATATAGGCCAGAGTCCAGTCATTGACCTATTAAAGGCATCTCTTCTTAGTAGGCTACATAAATTGAACTGTGTTCCTGTTTAAACTGTTTGACATTGGTCTACAACATACAGAGAAATGTGGTTGAGCCTTTATCTTTCCTGTAAATAATTCAGTAAAACTTAAAAACAATATCTCCTAATAACTCTGTATATTGTCAAGTCACATTTATTTATATAGCGCTTTTTACAATACAGATTGTTTCAAAGCAGCTTTTCAGAGATAACAGGAAAATAATGCAACAGTTTGTTTCCAGAAGTTCAGTAGTGTTATTTAGTAAAAAAAAACAATTTTTTTTTTAGAAATGATATATATATAAAAATTTTTTTAGTAATGTATATATATATGTATATATATATATATATATATATATATATATATATATACATTATACATACATATACAGGTCCTTCTCAAAAAATGAGCATATTGTGAAAAAGTTCATTATTTTCCATAATGTAATGATAAAAATTAAACTTTCATATATTTTAGATTCATTGCACACCAACTGAAATATTTCAGGTCTTTTATTGTTTTATTACTGATGATTTTGGCATACAGCTCATGAAAACCCAAAATTCCTGTCTCAAAAAATTAGCATATTTCATCCGACTAATAAAAGAAGTGTTTTTAATACAAAAAAAAGTCAACCTTCAAATAATTATGTTCAGTTATGCACTCAATACTTGGTCGGGAATCCTTTTGCAGAAATGACTGCTTCAATGCGGCGTGGCATGGAGGCAATCAGCCTGTGGCACTGCTGAGGTGTCATGGAGGCCCAGGATCCTTCGATAGCGGCCTTAAGCTCATCCAGAGTGTTGGGTCTTGCGTCTCTCAACTTTCTCTTCACAATATCCCAAAGATTCTCTATGGGGTTCAGGTCAGGAGAGTTGGCAGGCCAATTGAGCACAGTAATACCATGGTCAGTAAACCATTTACCAGTGGTTTTGGCACTGTGAGCAGGTGCCAGGTTGTGCTGAAAAATGAAGTCATCTCCATAAAGCTTTTCAGCAGGTGGAAGCATGAAGTGCTCCAAATTCTCCTGATAGCTAGCTGCATTGACCCTGCCCTTGATAAAACACAGTGGACCAACACCAGCAACTGACATGGCACCCCAGACCATCACTGACTGTGGGTACTTGACACTGGACTTCAGGCATTTTGGCATTTCCTTCTCCCCAGTCTTCCTCCAGACTCTGGCACCTTGATTTCCGAATGACATGCAACCACTGAGCAACAGTCCAGTGCTGCTTCTCTGTAGCCCAGGTCAGGCGCTTCTGCCGCTGTTTCTGGTTCAAAAGTGGCTTGACCTGGGGAATGCGGCACCTGAAGCCCATTTCCTGCACACGCCTGTGCACGGTGGCTCGGGATGTTTCTACTCCAGACTCAGTCCACTGCTTCCGCTGGTCCCCCAAGGTCTGGAATTGGTCCTTCTCCACAATCTTCCTCAGGGTCCGGTCACCTCTTCTCGTTGTGCAGCGTTTTTTGCCACACTTTTTCCTTCCCACAGACTTCCCACTGAGGTGCCTTGATACAGCACTCTGGGAACAGCCTATTTGTTCAGAAATTTCTTTCTGTGTCTTACCCTCTTGCTTGAGGGTGTCAATGATGGCCTTCTGGACAGCAGTCAGGTCGGCAGTCTTACCCATGATTGTGGTTTTAATTAATGAAACAGGCTGGGAGTTTTTAAAAGCCTCAGGAATCTTTTGCAGGTGTTTAGAGTTAATTAGTTGATTCAGATGATTAGGTTAATAGCTCGTTTAGAGAACCTTTTCATGATATGCTATTTTTTTGAGACAGGAATTTGGGGTTTTCATGAGCTGTATGCCAAAATCATCAGTATTAAAACAATAAAACACCTGAAATACTTCAGTTGGTGTGCAATGAATCTAAAACATATGAAAGTTTAATTTTTATCATTACATTATGGAAAATAATGAACTTTATCACAATATGCTAATTTTTTGAGAAGGACCTGTGTATATATATATATATATATATATATATATATATATATATATATACACACACTCACCTAAAGGATTATTAGGAACACCTGTTCAATTTCTCATTAATGCAATTATCTAATCAACCAATCACATGGCAGTTGCTTCATTGCATTTAGGGGTTTGGTCCTGCTCAAGACAATCTCCTGAACTCCAAACTGAATGTCAGAATGGGAAAGAAAGGTGATTTAAGCAATTTTGAGCGTGGCATGGTTTTTGGTGCCAGACGGGCCGGTCTGAGTATTTCTCAATCTGCTCAGTTACTGGGATTTTCACGCACAACCATTTCTAGGGTTTACAAAGAATGGTGTGAAAAGAGAAAAACATCCAGTATGCGGCAGTCCTGTGGGCGAAAATGCCTTGTTGATGCTAGAGGTCAGAGGAGAATGGGCCGACTGATTCAAGCTGATAGAAGAGCAACTTTGACTGAAATAACCACTCGTTACAACCGAGGTATGCAGCAAAGCATTTGTGAAGCCACAACATTCACAACCTTGAGGCGGATGGGCTACAACAGCAGAAGACCCCACCGGGTACCACTCATCTCCACTACAAATAGGAAAAAGAGGCTACGATTTGCAAGAGCTCACCAAAATTGGACAGTTGAAGACTGGAAAAATGTTGCCTGGTCTGATGAGTCTCGTTTTCTGTTGAGACATTCAGATGGTAGAGTCATAATTTGGCGTAAACAGAATGAGAACATGGATTCATCATGCCTTGTTACCACTGTGCAGGCTGGTGGTGGTGGTGTGATGGTGTGGGGGATGTTTTCTTGGCACACTTTAGGCCCCTTAGTGCCAATTGGGCATCATTTAAATGCCACGGCCTACCTGAGCATTGTTTCTGACCATGTCCATCCCTTTATGGCCACCATGTACCCATCCTCTGATGGCTACTTCCAGCAGGATAATGCACCATGTCAGAAAGCTGGAATCATTTCAAATTGGTTTCTTGAACATGACAATAAGTTCACTGTACTAAAATGGCCCCCACAGTCACCAGATCTCAACCCAATAGAGCATCTTTGGGATGTGGTGGAACGGGAGCTTCGTGCCCTGGATGTGCATCCCACAAATCTCCATCAACTGCAAGATGCTATCCTATCAATATGGGCCAACATCTCTATAGAATGCTTTCAGCACCTTGTTGAATCAATGCCACGTAGAATTAAGGCAGTTCTGAAGGCGAAAGGGGGTCAAACACAGTATTAGTATGGTGTTCCTAATAATCCTTTAGGTGAGTGTATATATTAGGGCTGTGATACGAGTAATCGTGATTAATCGCATCCAAAAGTTTGTTTACATAATATATGTGTGTGTACTGTGTATAATTATTTTGTATATATAAATGCACACATGTATATATTTAAGGCGAGACACTGCAAGTGAATAGGATAAAAAATTTAACTTACAGATATCATCATGAAACTTTACCAGTTGATTACTCATATGAATAGGAGAAAAAAATGTATTGCGAGTTTTCTGTATTTTTATGTTTAAATATGCTAATCAGGCTATATCTAATTAAATATGCGCTAATTTGCATATATTTTGAAGTGACGAATCTCACCATTGAAAAAAACAAGGTTCAAAATTATTTTTGCATTTTGTTTATATATTAAATGAAAAGACATTTTCAGAGGGGATTATGAATATATCCTTTTGTTACCCTGTAAATCAGAAAATACTGGCAATAGCCTTAAAAAATAGATTTCGGCCCTATTTTTAGGCACAAAATGTCATATAAATCAGGCCAAGAACGATATATCAACAAATCCCTCTGAACAAACCTTCACAATATAGTTAGGAATACGACTATGAAGTTTGGTGTATGTAGGTGATTCAGAGGTGGAAAATCGTCACTAGGAGTGTGAGAAAAAACTCATTTTGAGAAAACGGCCTTTAAAGATTTTAATGGCAAAATTCCACTAATTTCTATTGAAAGCCATGACTTACAGACAAAATATGCTTTAGGTCCAAGTAAAATCCATGTATCACACTGTTTAACATCCAAGACTCATTACTTCACTGATTCCAAATCTTCATCCATCACTGATTCTAACATCCAAAACAACACATCAACAGTCCATCACACAGGTGGAATGACAAAAACGAAATATATCACACCTATAGTAGATGTCACAGAAACATCACGTTACGCTTCTGACGATGACTGCAGAGTCAGCAGTCGAAACTGTCAAGGTATGACAACAAACTTTAAACCTGTCGTATTAGAAAGAATCACTCTAATAAATACAAATAGTAGGCTAAATTAACTCATATCTTTAACATTTTGAACTACTGCGGAAATGTCAGAGGGCGTCACGTGACGATTCTGACCGAATCACGTTGTCAGAAATTGGCATGAGCCAATGAAATTGCGCATTTCGAGTTAAACGGCCCATTTTACTTTCATGATTGGTTGCTGATAAACAGGAAATGACCATATTTGGATCCGACAGCATTGAAGAGAAGAGAGAGCTTTCTAACCATAGACATAATAAATACAATACATAGACGCCCTATTGGCCACTTTGGAACGTTGCTGAGATACGTCAACGGCTCCGCCATTTTGCGGAGGGCAAGACTGCACTGTAATCAAATGCAAGTAAACGGGTGAGATGCATCTTTTTCTGGATAAAAACAAAACCTGTTTTTACATTTATCAACCGATTTCATGTTTGAATGTGGTTTGTATGTGGTGTACAAAAAGTTCCATCTCTAGTTGTTTAAAATTTCGATAGTTAGACTTGTAATTTTTTATTTTATTTTTTTAATAATGGTCAAAGCTCAGGCTTGTCATGTAGGCCTATCTGGCTCTTTATTCTTGGATAAGAATGGGGAAGACCCCAATACTGAGATATAATTTAAGTTTTCTCATTGCGGAGAAAAGCATTTTCTGTGATTGACCTGATTTTAGCAATAACAAAGATAACTGATGGATCCTTTATGATAATACATAATGTTATGGTACAAATAGTACATATAACATAAAGTGAGAAGTAATAGTAAATAGTTTAGTCAAAAATAAACTAGTAGTATACAGCAAATAAAATAGTAATGAATAGTATAATTATAATATCATAAGTACAATAATACAATCATAAAATATTGATAATAGCATATAGTTTAATTACTATAATAATAGCAATAGAATAAGAAATATAAATTACAGAATATACACAATAAAAAAAAGAATTTAAATAGTGACTTATATTTAATATTTAACTCTGTTAAATGTCAGTTTTATTGATCAGTAATAGCCATTATAAAAGAAGTAGCTTCAGTCAAACATACAGCAGGATAAAACGTTAAAATAGCCTAAATATAAAGTTATGAAACTTCACTTTCTTCACTTTTTTCACTTTGCCCTCAGCCAAAACGATTTACCAGGGAACCATTTATAGATTAATGAGACCAAAGATTGCCCGTTAGATATACACAAAAGACCAATTATATCTCATGTTTAACCACTAGACTAGAGACATCCGAGCCAGCGGCAAACGTCAGAAGCACTGGCCGAGGTACGGCAGTTCCAGGCGGTGTAGACGAGCGCTGAGCGCCCGATGATCGCATCTTACAACTCCGAAAACGTCAGATCAAATTTTTAAATAGGCGCTATCTTTATAAACAAACCACATATTTGAGCTTTAAAAAACTACATTGTCGACTGAAAAACTATTAAAACTACATTTCGTGACACAATAACAGTAGTATTTTCAAATGTATCCTCTGAATGTTACTATTATTACTAATTAAATCATGACCAAATAGAACCAAAAACAAACGTTTGTTCTTGCTTGGGAAAGGTAATTCCTCGAAAGCTGTTTTCAATTGTGTGGCGATTTGTAGGCCTACAGCCGCAGGCAGCACACGAAACAGGCATTTTTCTCAATTCCCGGTATGAGAGGATGGGAAAGTTGCCATCCCCAATATGGCGGCGCCGTTGACGTACGCTCCAGCGGCCAATAGGGCGTCTATGTATTTATTATGTCTATGTTACTAACGGTATATGTGATGACAGGGTGCAGACAGCAATCGCGCAGCAGCGGGGTGATTTAGAACGCCAACTTTTGATGAATTTAGGCGAAATCTACACACACAAACAGACAAAGTGTAGTAAAATAAAGACCTAAATGTGTATTTTGGACTTTTTTCAGCACAAGTCTGAAAGAAGACATGTTATTAAAGATAAATAGCCCAAAATCTCAAAATTGACCAGTGAAAAAAAACGATGTTTTTGCCTGCCGTGTCTCGCCTTAAGAAAAATTTGTTATTTATATATAAAATGTTTAAATAAACATTATATATACAAGTATGTATACATTAAATATAAGTCTATATACATTATATACATGCAAATATTTCTTAAATACACATGCATGTAAGGAATAATTGACGACGGGCCGTTGAATTATTAGAAAAATAATGCACACCTAGGGTGGTAATGCGGTCACGACGCGATGCGGAGTGGCCGTTACACCTCAATTATTCCGCTTATACTACAGTTACCACACCTCGAAACATTATTCAGATGATGTGATTCTAGACGTTTGTCAAGTTTTTGTCATTAAAACGCTCTTGTATGTAGGACTAATTTCTTACGCATCTAATCCCATGCCTCCGTTGTTAATTCCAAAACGTCATTTTAAAGTTAGTAATGTTTTGAGCCACTGACAGCAGACTAATGCAGTTATTAGTGTAGTTATTAGAGGACAGAGGTTGCAATAATGAGACAGAAAATCATGTGCGTCATATTATTTAATTTTTTATTAATTCATACTGTCACAGTGTCTGGTTGTGTTCCCTTGTCTATCACTAGAGGTCCTCGCTCTCACGGTGTCCTTCACATTTGACTTCAATTCCCAGCATTCTGTCTGTCACTGTCACTAATCTGTTCATTGCACTCAGCGGTTCCCTGTAATCATTGTTCCCAGCTGTTCTGTGTTAGTCTTGTTAGATATGTGTATAAATACCCTGCCTGTTTACTGTTTGTTACGGAGTCCTTGTTTAATGTCCGCACACTTCTGTTCCTGTTTTCTGTCTGTTCTTGTTTGTTTTATGTTCTTGGATTGACTTATCGGTAGTGATGGCAAAATGAGGCTTCCTGAACCACTGAGACCTCGCAGCCCATTGCTTCACCCAAAGGTTCATTACTCGAAGCTTCATTCAGAATTACTCAGTAGTGACACCTAGCTACTGTGCAAAGAAATAGCAGACAAATTAATTAATTCTGAACTAATGACCTGAGCACAAGAACGCCCCCCACCCCCTCTTTTGTTTTATTTATTTATTTTCTTCTCACTGTTAATGTCTGTAACCTTTCACTTGCAATAATAAAAAGACCTGAACAGATATTTGTCCATTGCCTGGGTATAAAATATGTATCTTTCTCTGTCTGGATTTACTTGTGCAGAGACAACTGTCACACACACAGTTAATTAATTATTCAGAAATGGTTTTGATAGTGACAGTACGAACAACAAATGACACTGTGTTGAGTGCAGTGCTTATGGTGGAGGGAGTAGGCCTATAATAAAGTAAACTGCAACAAAATAGTCGGGGTGGGAAAAGTTAAGAATTGTTTCTGGGGGGTTTGTGCAGTGAACTGTTACTTGTTTTAGTGTAGTGTTGTGCTTATGGCACTGGGAGCAAACTATAACACTGCAGTTTGGGGTGGGTGAAGGAAGGATCACAATAGATTTTTATTGAGAAACTTTTTTTTTTTCAAGTGTGTTGGGGTTTAGAGGATTCCTCTTCTTGGAGGATGCGGGAACATAGAAATGCCAGTGCTAGCTGGTATAAATGAGGATGATGACACTTGAGACAGGGGAGGATCTTCTCTTTCTTGCTGGCTCCATTAGGAAAAAGGAAGAGTCACAAAAAGCAAACAAATCCAAAAGGGCAATCCAAAAGAAAAAGCAGTCCAGTCTAGATCCAAAAATCCAAAGCAATCCAAATAATCTTATCTCATTAATATACGACTATAATATAGTATATTGTTATTATTAATTATAGTAGCTATAAGTATTCTAACCTGATATAATGTAATAATATACAGCCCTAACACATATGACACAATAATGACAAATGAGAATTCTCTAACTCTCTGACACTACTACACCTGCGTGTCCTACTCCTGCAACAGCCACAAGGTGGCGCGAGTTTCGAACCCGCTTTATCCGGAAGCGACACTCAGACCGAACCGATGACGTATCCACACAAACCGAGGCCTCGTTTGGTATTAGTCACGTGATTTTCACGTTAACAACACAAGCCTCGAATCGCGGCTTCATCTGGCATGCCCATTTTTTCTCGAAACAAGCTCCGACGCCTCGCTTCAAATGTCACATCACTACTTATCGGGTTTTGACCATTTGCCTGGACTGTTGTGAGTACAGATTACCCTTTAATAAATAACTGCTTTTGGATCTCTCTCTTCTGTGTGTGACACGTGACAGAAGGACTCCGTCACAAATAGAGATCCAGCCTTATGGAGGTTAATATCTCTTCCCCAGCCACCGAGCGGGAGAGAAGGGAGTTTTTTAAGGGGACCCGGTTGGTCAAGTTTCGTGGGTCCCGTGGAGGTCACAGTGGAGGATGTAGTCAGGAGATGATTCCCGTGGAGGTGGTCCCGGTGGTCATGAGTCCAGTGGTCCGGATTAGGAGAAGGAGGAGACACAGCCCGTCTGCCCAGCGAGAGACTGTTCATGTCCCGTCTGCCTAGTCAGAGACTGTTCACGTTCCGTCTGCCTTCATGGACCTGGACTATCTGGAGTGTCTGGCTCGGATCCTGGACATACCCGTGTCTCCTGTTCCAGAGCCGGAGCCAGTGTCTGCTGTTCCAGAGTCGGAGGCAGAGCCATTGCCCATTCCAAAGCCGGAGTCAGAGCCAGTACCCGTTCCAGAGCCGGAGTCAGAGCCAGTACCCATTCCAGAGCCGGAGGCAGAGCCAGTACCCGTTCCAGAGCCGGAGGCAGAGCCAGTGCCGTCTGCCTTCCTGGACCTGGACTATCTGGAGCGTCTGGCTCGGATCCTGGACATACCCCTGTCTCCTGTTCTAGAGCCGGAGGCAGAGCCGCTGCCTGTTCCAGAGCCGGAGGCAGAGCCGCTGCCTGTTCCAGAGCCGGAGGCAGAGCCGCTGCCTGTTCCAGAGCCGGAGGCAGAGCCGCTGCCTGTTCCAGAGCCGGAGGCAGAGCCGCTGCCTGTTCCAGAGCCGGAGGCAGAGCCGCTGCCTGTTCCAGAGCCGGAGGCAGAGCCGCTGCCTGTTCCAGAGCCGGAGGCAGAGCCGCTGCCTGTTCCAGAGCCGGAGGCAGAGCCGATGCCTGTTCCAGAGCCGGAGGCAGAGCCGATGCCTGTTCCAGAGCCGGAGGCAGAGCCGATGCCTGTTCCAGAGCCGGAGGCAGAGCCGATGCCTGTTCCAGAGCCAGTGTCTGCTATTCCTGAGCCAGTGCCAGTGTCTGTTCCAGAGCCTCTGCCATGGCCGCCCGAGGTGTCGTCTGCTTCGCCCTGGCCGCCCTCGGGGTTTGCACCGCCCTGGCCGCCCGAGGAGTCGTCAGCTTCGCCCTGGCCGCCCGAGGGGTTTGCACCGCACTGGCCGCCCGAGGGGTCGTCTGCTTCGCCCTGGCCGCCCGAGGGGTCGTCTGCTTCGCCCTGGCCGCCCGAGGGGTCGTCTGCTTCGCCCTGGCCGCCCGAGGGGTCGTCTGCTTCGCCCTGGCCGCCCGAGGGGTCGTCTGCTTCGCCCTGGCCGCCCGATGGGCCGTCTGCTTCGCCCTGGCCGGCCGATGGGTCGTCTGCTTCGCCCTGTCCGCCCGATGGGTCGTCTGCTTCGCCCTGGCTGCCCGATGGACTGTCTGCTTCGCCCTGGTTCCCGGTTAAGCCCTCATGCCTTGTTCCTGTCTCCCTTCACGGACCTGGCCCACCATCCCTCCCCCTGATCCTCCAACGTTCCACCTCCCTCCTGAACTCTTGTGTCATGTTTTAGTGTTGTTGTAGAGCATCTTGTAGCCGCTCCGTAGAGGGGGGGGTTATGTCACAGTGTCTGGTTGTGTTCCCTTGTCTATCACTAGAGGTCCTCGTTCTCACGGTGTCCTTCACATTTGACTTCAATTCCCAGCATTCTGTCTGTCACTGTCACTCATCAGTTCATTGCACTCAGCTGTTCCCTGTAATCATTGTTCCCAGCTGTTCTGTGTTAGTCTTGTTAGATATATGTATAAATACCCTGCCTGTTTAGTGTTTGTTACAGAGTCCTTTTTTTAATGTCCGCACACTTCTGTTACTGTTTTCTGCCTGTTCTTGTTTATGTTTTGTTCTTGGATTGACTTATCGGATTTTGACCATTTGCCTGGACTGTTGTGAGTACGGATTACCCTTTAATAAATAACTGCTTTTGGATCTCTCTCTTCTGTGTGTGATTCGTGACACATACGTTATAATTCATTCGTTAATTCGAACGAATTTATTTATTAAAATTAAACTGCACGTTTCCATTGATGGTGAAGTCAGACATCGAAAATGGCAGATCAAGCGCATTGGGCTGCATGTTTGCAGGTTTTTTTTTGTTGTTTTTTTCCCTGGTGATCCTTGGCTTGATTTTCGTTTGTACTTTTGTTTCCTGAGAGGATCAAGCTCCCTGTCTTTCTTTCTTTAGCGGAAGGTGCCCAGTAGCTTCTCAGGCTTGTTTCACACTTGTGCCCTGTGACAGACATGATCTGTCTGCTCTCCAGCCCTGCCTCTGACAGCATTTGAACTGCAGTGCTTCTTAATGAATGGTTGGTGTATCTTTTGGATAAGCCGACTGCCCCACTGATACGCGGAAGCATGTTTCCAAGATAGTTTACACCCATCGGTTCGTGGGAATACCAGAAATCTCTCCCATCAAGCTCCTCCTGTGGGACTTTCAGTGGATGAAGGTAGAAGGATGTGGCATTAGGTGGGCATTTGGCGATGTACTTTCCGAAACTTTTAACAGGGTAAAGGGGGTCCCCTGTATTGGCAAAAATGAATCCTCGGTAGCAGTCTTTGTTGGGAAGGGTGGGCTTTTTGTGTTTTTTTTGTTTCTGCATTATGAGATAAGCAAATATTCATCATCATTTTCATCTTTTTTTTATGACGAACGAATGCTTTCTTAATTCCCGATTTCCTTCACGCCCCCTCCTTGCCAGGTTCAGCTGAATATCAAACCAGACTTTGCGAACCAGCCCGGCTGCATTGTCTGGTGACTGATGCATAGAGTTGCGAATGCGCTCTATTTCAGCGGTCAAACTGGGAGGATGATGAGAACTGGAGTCTTTCCCAGCCTTGCGAAACTTTTTCAGGACGGCCTTGAATACGTAGTTGGATGATTTGAATTCTGTCTGTCCTATGATATTGTATTTGGATATATAGCGGTTCAGTCTAGCTCGTAGGGAGAGAAAATTTGATACTTGACACTTAATACTCTGCGCCAGATGCGTTTCGGACAGTGGCATAGAAAGCCCGCAGCTGGGTATTTGAAGAGTCTTCCCCGTCTCTCTCTAGTTTGTCCACAGTATTTTTTGGCTTAAGCCAGTCTGTAGCAATGTTCAGGGAAGAAGGAGGCGGGAACCGGCGAACAATCAAAATATAATTTATTTAAATAAAACAAACAAACGAAAATACCGCCAGCAGCCCCTCGCGGACGACTGCTGGCTACCGAAAATAAATATAACTGCCAGCAGCCCCTCGCGGACGACTGCTGGCTAAAGTAAAATACAAAACACAACTTAAATACAGGCATGTTCCTCTCTCGATCATCAACGTCGTCGCTCCTCCTTTATGCTTCCGCTCCTCCGTGAGAGATGCGAGACCGGTGTGCCTCACAGGTGTTGCTCATTAGCAATCGCACCACCGGCCTCGCGCCGTTCTCTCACGTCCCTCGGCCGTCCTGTTCGCCACACAGTCGTTAAACACATTGACAGCCCAAGCTGTTTTTTTTGTGTTTTCTTCATGTTTTTCGCCCTCGAGTCGGTCTAGCTGTTCTTCGCTGATTGTTTTATGTCTTTTGTTGTTGCCAGCTGCCTTTGATGTCCTCTTCCGTTTATTTGTTTTTTCATCTGAGCTATCCAATACTGCGGTTGCCCAGTTGTTAAAATATTTATGTTCACCATAAATATTAAAATTTACTTCCGGAAAATCAAAATAGTCTGTCATTTTTTTTTCCTCTAGAAGTTGAAGTGGATTTATCGCTGTCACTTCTTGTTATGAATTGTATCCTGTTTTCCGTTATTACAGTTGACTACGCGAAGTGATATGGAACTGTAAAGCGGTCAAGACCTGCCTGGAACTACTTTAGCCGTGCGTTTCCCTGAAAATAATTGCACACCTTAGAACGTTCTCAACCAATCAGAATCAAGCATTCAACAGCCCTGTAGTATAAGTGTGTGTATTTTATATTCAAAATAATTATACACCATACACACATATTATGTAAACACAAACTTTTATTTTGGATGCAATTAATCGTTTCACAGCCCTTATATGTATATATATATGTGTGTATATGTGTATATATGTGTATATATATGTATATATATGTATATGTGTATATATGTGTATATATATGTATATGTGTATATATGTGTATATATATGTATATGTGTATATATGTGTATATATATGTATATGTGTGTATATATATATGTATATGTGTATATATGTATATATATGTATGTATGTATATATATATGTATGTATGTATGTATATACAGGTCCTTCTCAAAAAATTAGCATATTGTGATAAAGTTCATTATTTTCCATAATGTAATGATACAAATTAAACTTTCATATATTTTAGATTCATTGCACACCAACTGAAATATTTCAGGTCTTTTATTGTTTTAATACTGATGATTTTGGCATACAGCTCACGAAAACCCAAAATTCCTGTCACAAAAAATTAGCATATTTCATCCGACCAATAAAAGAAGTGTTTTTAATACAAAAAAAAGTCAACCTTCAAATAATTATTTTCAGTTATGCACTCAATACTTGGTCGGGAATCCTTTTGCAGAAATGACTGCTTCAATGCGGCGTGGCATGGAGGCAATCAGCCTGTGGCACTGCTGAGGTGTTATGGAGGCCCAGGATGCTTCGATAGCGGCCTTAAGCTCATCCAGAGTGTTGGGTCTTGCATCTCTCAACTTTCTCTTCACAATATCCCACAGATTCTCTATGGGGTTCAGGTGCGAAGAGTTGGCAGGCCAATTGAGCACAGTAATACCATGGTCAGTAAACCATTTACCAGTGCTTTTGGCACTGTGAGCAGGTGCCAGGTCGTGCTGAAAAATGAAAGCGTCATCTCCATAAAGCTTTTCAGCAGGTAGAAGCATGAAGTGCTCCAAAATCTCCTGATAGCTAGCTGCATTGACCCTGTCCTTGATAAAACACAGTGGACCAACACCAGCAGCTGACATGGCACCCCAGACCACCCACTGTGGGTACTTGACACTGGACTTCAGGCATTTTGACATTTCCTTCTCCCCAAGTCTTCCTCCAGACTCTGGCACCTTGATTTCCGAATGACATGCAACCACTGAGCAACAGTCCAGTGCTGCTTCTCTGTAGCCCAGGTCAGGCGCTTCTGCCGCTGTTTCTGGTTCAAAAGTGGCTCGACGTGGGGAATGCGGCACCTGTAGCCCATTTCCTGCACACGCCTGTGTATGGTAGTTCTGGATGTTTCTACTCCAGACTCAGTCCACTGCTTCCGCAGGTTCCCCAAGGTCTGGAATCGGTCCTTCTCCACAATCTTCCTCAGGGTCCGGTCACCTCTTCTCGTCGTGAAGCGTTTTTTTGCCACACTTTTTCCTTCCCACAGACTTCCCACTAAGGTGCCTTGATACAGCACTCTGGGAACAGCCTATTTGTTCAGAAATTTCTTTCTGTGTCTTACCCTCTTGCTTGAGGGTGTCAATGATGGCCTTCTGGACAGCAGTCAGGTCGGCAGTCTTACCCATGATTGCGGTTTTGATTAATGAAACAGGCTGGGAGTTTTTAAAAGTCTCAGGAATCTTTTGCAGGTGTTTAGAGTTAATTAGTTGATTCAGATAATTAGGTTAATAGCTCGTTTAGAGTACCTTTTCATGATATGCTAATTTTTTGAGACAGGAATTTGGGGTTTTCATGAGCTGTATGCCAAAATCATCAGTATTAAATCAATAAAACACCTGAAATGTTTCAGTTGGTGTGCAATGAATCTAAAATATATGAAAGTTTAATTTTTATCATTACATTATGGAAAATAATGAACTTTATCACAATATGCTAATTTTTGGAGAAGGACCTGTATATATGTGTGTGTATATATGTGTGTGTATGTATATATATATATATATATATATATATATATATGTGTGTGTGTGTGTATGTGTGTATATGTGTGTATATATATATGTATATATATATGTATATATATAAGGACTGTGTATATATGGTGCATTAGCAAATAAATACTTCAGTTATCACTATAGGTTTAAATATTACAAATATCATTACTAAACAGAAGGCAATACCACATCGTATAATGCCTTAGGTATAGAGGAATCTAAAGGCTGGCTTCTTCACAATGGCTACTATGTTGTCACATTGTTTAATTCAATATAATTAATTATATTTTCTTAGAACACATTTGAACTAGGCCTATATATTTAGTTTTACATCACATAATGAAATTTCATATTTTATCACATGGAAAATTTTATCTGCGACAGGTGATTTCCTTTTACACAGTATAAAACCCACAAAGACCATAACAAATGATACATAGTGAGGATTTTCCACAGTACTCTTTTGAAAATCAACTTGTATTAAGTTTCAGAGGGAACACTAACGTACATTAGATAGTATTACAAATTTCAACGCAAAGTAGGTTCATTTTTTTTATTGCACAGGTGAATGTTGCTGTTACTACTATTAATAGGCTAGTGAGTGTAAGGTGTTTGGTGTGAGGATTAGGGGGATTGGTTTACATGAGGAATGCAAACAAAGGCCTTAGCACTTTCTTACTGGCAGAAAGTGCCAAACATATCAAAAACAGCATGAGGTCCCAAACTGACCAATGGCTCACTCTATCGGATTGAACGTAATGACAGTAAACACACCAAATCAAATCACTTTTTATTGTCAAACCACCAAAACACAGAAGTGTAGTGGTGGGTGAAAGTCTTTGGTTTATACTCCAGAAAGTGCACTTTACAAGTCATGACATACATAAAATATATAAAATACAATAAATATACAAAAAAAAATATGCGGTACCGTTTGCCTGATGGTAGGAGAGAAAGAAGTTCATGACTAAGGTGGCATCCTCCAAGCTTTCCTCTCACACCTGACACATATAATATTAATCACACATATAACATTCTGATTATTTCTAAAAGATTTATAAATTTAATTTAACTTTAATCAGATTAAGCTAAAATCTCACTCAAGTAGTTATTTTACACTGGCTTTATAACTTTGGACCACTAGAGAGTGCCATAGTGTACTTGTCTAATAAAGATTATGTCACAATGGTTCATACACCATTATTAACAAACAAGTCGTTTTTATTAGTGAATGTAGTCTCTTATCTAATACATTATCACAAGATGGTTAATGAGTGCTGTTGGGCCTGTCTATTTGCAAAAAATAAAATCTTATGAACCTTGAGTATATAGCCTACCACAATAACATTATACATGCTGATTTTTGTCATATCACCGATTGATGTCCGATTGATGTCCAATTCATGCCATTTACACTTTTAGAGTTAAAATTAGCGGATTTTGCATGACACTGGCTGCTATTTTCAGGAAGACAATGAAATTAGTTTTACTAAAGTTACATTATATCCAGTTTAAGGCATGTCAGGACATGTTGACTGTCCATTAATTTCCATGTAGCACTTTATTTATTTATTCTTATGTACACATTTTCTGTTAAATAGTAGGCTATGGCCTAGCTGTTTCATTGCGTCATGAACGGCGTATAAAAATTACTGATTTGCTTTTTAAAGAAAATAAATGCTTTTAGGGTTTCGCACGAGATGGAGCGCGCGCTCACAAGGGTCAACACTTGTCGTGTGAGAGTGAAATTTCAGCACGGTGTCTGCCTGCATTCATTGGAATGCGATTGCAACCCCCTTTGTTATGGTGAGAAGCTGAAAGAATGTTCCGTCAATTAAAATTCCTCGGGCTGACCTGTCCTGTTGCCAAAAGGTATTTTAAAGCCGGGGCTATTTGACTAAGAATGCGCATCGTCATTGGTGAGCAGGTAGCCTATACTCCCATTAGCTGAGTGTGCATGCATTCAAGTGCCTTGCACTTTCACAATATTCTTGCATCAAGTATCCTATTGCTTTTCGTCTGTTTTATGATTCCCGAATCAGACGAGCAAAAAAAGTAGGTTATGACAATGTTAGAAAATGTAGGCTAGAGATTTGGAAAAAAAAAACTATTAAAGTATTCTAAATATGAAGTTTGAACATATTTTCTTAAGCGGATTAAGGACAAATGTTGTCTTAAATCGAAATAGCCTACTTCTTGTTGTCAAATTGAATTTGATTAAGAGTAGCATTCCAGTTCTCACACGCACTGTGAGCGGAATGGCTGTAGCGATTGGGAAAGCATTTCCGCGAATCGGATCTTTCGAACAGTTCGGTTCCAAGAACGAGTTCAAAAAGAGATTCTTTACGTCATTACACCATCGCGTTCCAAGTAAAATATAAACCACTTATATTACTGTATAGCCTATGTGTTTTCTTAATAAGGGTGTTGTTATAATTTTACATCTCCCGGAGTTCGGTTTGGTGCAGCAATCAACTCATAAAAACGAGTCTTTTATAATCAAGATATAATTTGTAGAAATAGTAAAATCGACGTAGGCCTACATATCTTGGTTGAAATGTTATTTATTTTCTTATGGAGTTAGAACAAGTTCTTGTTCATACGAGTTGTTGACTTGTGAACCGATTTACTGATTATGTCGAGTTTTGTGAAGCGGTTCAACCCAGTTCGTTTAAAATGGATCCGACTCAAAAGAACCATTCGTTCACGAATCGTGCGCGAGGGGCGGGTGTTAATATATATTGCCTCTCAGTACATATCCCTTGCCTGTCCTCTAAACTTTGAGACAGCAGCATCACTCACAGAGATGCAGCAGACTGTAAATTAAACAAAGCAACTCTTTATAGTAGCCTATAACAGCTAGTAAACGTCGCTTTCCACAAACCGCATACTATGGACGATTACCATCTATTCTGTGCATCGTGGCGAAAAACGGAGAAAAGACAAACTACGGTAAGAGAAAGTGTTCTTGAGCTTGTAGTACTACCTTTCTGCATGTTTGCATTTACACAATTTCAACGTAATTATTAAAAAATGTATATTTATGAATATTAATGACGATATGTCAAACGTTGAGAAAAGTTGTCATAATCTTCATCATTCTGTGGGTTTGAGGGTTGTTTTAAGGGTAGCCATTGCTTGATTGTATCACTGATACGGATAGCGTCTCCACAGTTACTTTGAACTTTGTTGAATACTATTGTGTGATTGAAACCCAGACAATTACATCAGTAGCCTCTTTTAAACGATACAGTTTGACTACGTGTGTATGAATTGACTCACTCAAGTCTCTTTTCATTTTACAGATGTGTTCACTGATACTCTTCATTCTGTCATTGTTCATGTTGGCATCCCCCGTAGCAACGGCGGAGACACTTTGCGGTGGAGAACTTGTGGATACTCTGCAGTTCGTGTGTGGAGAAAATGGGTTTTATATCAGTATGTGTAACTCCCACAGATCTGTGTGATGGTTATTGCCAGGAAATCTAAACCTTTACATAGCTATTGGTCTTATAGAAGCAGATTTAAATGGAGATAGTGGTCATAGTAAATGGCATAATCATCTGTCATGTCTTTAAAAAAAAGGGTTGCATAATTACACAAGTACTAATGACTGTCACAATGAGTATGTTTATTAATGAGGAAACAATGTATTTTATCGCTTTCCACCAATTGTTCTCAATGCATTTCCATTCGTGCTGATAAATGTAAGTGTTAGGGGACAAATTGAATTTGTTTACAGGTATTTATTTTTTTGCAAATTATTTCTCTCTCTCTCTCTCTCTCTCTCTCTCTCTCTCTCTCTCTCTCTCTCTCTCTCTCTCTCTCTCTCTCTCTCTCTCTCTCTCTCTCTCTCTCTCTCTCTCTCTCTCATCCCCTGTATTCCTATCAGATGACAGTGGACTTCCCCCTTTTGTACCTCTCCTGCTGTTCTTTATCTTTTATCTCTGTTTAGTAGGCAAATGGCAAGGTTAAAGGATCCATTTTGCTAGCTATTCATACATCCTTGGGAACATAGAACAATATTTGTTTTTCTATGCACAATGTTTTAAAGTCCTTATCAAATCGGTTAGTGCCAAAAATAAAAAGGGAGTGACAAAGAACAGGAAAGAAAGAAAGGATCTGTTGATACAGTCTCAGATTTCAGAAATCCTAGGAACATGCCAGCAGCCACATGTGGGATTTGGTGAAATATAAACAAAAGGGTGTGAATTGGTAGCATTGGTCGCTTTCCAGGGGAACCCCAGAGTTGATCGCTTACCTTCTCTTCCCCCACCCAGACAGGCCGAACAGATCAAACAGCCGCCGTCCTCAGAGAGGAATAGTGGAAGAATGCTGCTTTCGGAGCTGTGAGCTGCGTCTGTTGGAGCAGTACTGTGCAAAACCCGTGAAGTCCGAGCGAGATGTTTCCTCCACCTCGCTGCATGTCTTCCCAGTGTCCCAGGCTCTTCACAAGGTACATGGAGCTACTTATCTTCCCCTCCCCCCGTCGAAAGCCCAGCACAATGATTTTGCTGAACCCACAAACACAGACTCAGACTAGACAGGCAAGTCAGACATGCAGCCTGTTTTTATCACTGCAAAATCAATATTAACCATGTCTCCTCTCTCAGAATCGCTGAGCAATGTGGAAAATGGCACAGATCATCAGAAATGTGGAGACTGCATTAAAGATGATTTACGAACAACTAGGGCTGTCGCGATAACGCAATATTGTAGTACCTTGCTACTGACAAGCCAACCGCAGAGGAATGCAAGTAACTGCAGCAACCGCAATATTCGCGTTTTCTTTTTTCATAAGGATATACGTTACCCTTCTTGTTTTGAACTTCGTGCATGTGTATTGAATGTTAAATAAGTTAATAATTATAACAAGACTGTATATCATGGTGATTTGTGCAGAGGCTTCGTGGATTTGCTCTTAAGCCTAAACAGACAGTGAATGAGAGAGATCGACTGAGCGCGTGCGATTACCTGCATCTGTCTTTGAGGTCAAGTTATATATATTTGTGAAAAGGTTTCCGTGTACAAGGAAAGCTAAATATTTGTCGTATCACCCTTTTAACGTTTAAGGGCATTTACCATGAATGGCATCAGCGACAGTGGGAGGAATCCGCAGAAAAAAAAAATCAGTGAGTCACGCATTGAATCAATGCCATTGGTCTCTATTAAGTGAAGCTTCAAGCATTACGTTACCCATGCGACACAATGCTGGTCAGCTGAGCCTTGAAAAGGGGAGCTCAAAGTTAAACTTTTTCTTTTTTAATGAATCAGCGTTTTTTAACGTGTTTATTTAGTTTAGTTTCGGTTACATTGGTTACTGAAAATGTCCTCATTTTTGTGCATGCTGACCACATCCTGACACATATTTATAGAGCAACAAATAAATATAAATAAATCCAAATAAATAAATGGCGATAATACCATTTATATCGCGCTATTGAGCCACTCAAAATTACCGCAATGGAAATTCCTTCACCGCGACAGCCCTACGAACAACATTGAGGGAGATAGTTGCTTAAACAAAAGCCCATAGCAACACCATGAAACTCTATTGGACAGCATGTGCAATGATGTCAGTATTCAAAGCACCAAAACAAGTACAAGTGTTGTGCCGCATTCTGGCAAATTTTTGTGCCATGTGCTCTTGGCATGGAAATATGTTAAGCGTTGGCAAGACAGTTGGCCAGCTGGCCATTGCTTGGATTTGAAAATAACAAAAACAAACAACCCAACAACACAATAGCCCTACTTGAGTCTACATTCGCACTATGAGTTGATGAGGATGCTGGAGAGGTTGTTCAATGAATAATCAGTTTGCTTATAGAGTCAATCTAAAGTCTGTTTTTTTTTTTGTATGTGTATGTATGTGACACAGTTATTAGATTTGAAGCTACAATTTGGCTTTGTTCATTATCATATTGAAATTTGAAGAATTTATGGATTTTGCGGATGCTTTTATCCAAAGTAACTTGCATTGCATTCACTGTAGACATTTAATCAGTTCATGCCTTCCCTGGGAACCGAACCCATGACCCTTGGTAATGTTAGCCCCGTGCTCTACTGTTTGCTAGCTAGTGTTTCAAAACTTTGAAATCAGTTGATATGACAACAGATCAATGGATTACAGAAACTATAGCATATTCTTCTGCTTTGCAGGACATCTCAGGAGGGCCTCTTGGTGTGAAGTATTCCAAATATGAAGTGGGGCAAAGAAAGCCTGCCCAGAGGTTAAGGAGAGGGGTCCCATCAATGCTGCTTGCCCAAAAGTTTAGGAGGCAGGTGGAGAAAATCCAAGATGAGGAGCAAGCCAGTTTCCGGCGCCCACTCATGACCCTCCGCAACAGACACCCTGACACCCTGACATCCTTCCATACATCCAGATCAACACGTCCCACAAATGATGGCCAGCCTTCCTAAATGGCAATACACAAGGGATTATAGCCAAGTCTTGGTCAGTAGAGGCACTTTTTTCACGAATCACACCACTCGGCCACCGTCTTTGTCAAATCCAGATTATGAACACTGTGTATTATCAGCCTTCGAAATGCAAGAAGTTAACGTTGAAAGTGAATGTAATGCGACAGGAGAGATGAATGCAGTCTTGGTGAATATCATGGGGATGCCCAGAACTGATGCTGAGGAAGTTGCCAGAATCTTGCTTGCTTGATTGTGAATGTCATATTTTAAGGAATGAAATTATCGAGATTAGAGTCCTTTACCTGCACCTTTAAAGTGCCACACCTTTGGCATATAGACAGAAGTAAGGAAAATGTTGGCTGGCTGTGCAAAGCCAAGGACTGATGTTAACAGCACTATTTTTTTTTGTGGACTGCTAAATATGATAACATTATGGTGCTAACTTTGCAAAAGGACTCACAAGGAGTTTGCTAAGGAGTTTTTCCGTTTTAGGAAAAAAATAAAGATTGTATTCAAAAGACAATTAAGTAACTCTGATTGTTTGGAGATGATCCCAACCAGGAAAAACTGTTTCCATTCTTGGCTGTTCAAGATCCAAATTCTGTGCCCTTGAGAATGAAGGTGAAGCCTTTACTATTAAACAATATGGCATTGCAATGGAAGGCAGGAACCATCACAAAATATTGAAGCTGAGGATATCTACAATCAAGTCATCTTGGACTTTGGGCAAGAGCAGTTTCGAGGTATCACTTATTGGACCAAAACATTCCTGTTTCCAGTCTGAGTTTCTGCCATTTTATCTTTGCGAATTGTCTACACTGTTATTAAGACAGTATTTAACACATATATATAAAAGAATGGAACAATCTTTTTAAAAGGAAATTCAGCAATAACCTCTTGCATATTTTCACTATACATTTGTAGTATTCCAGTGCTTTTGCTTGGGAAAAAAAGAATACTTGAACATGTATGAAAAGTCTAATAAGATGTTGTCATTTACCCTAGTATGACCAGTCTTGCAAATTGAGCCACCAAACATTTTCTGTAAGTAATGGCACTGTATCAAGGCATTATTTATTTTGATATGAAAAACCCATAAAAATCAGTCCCAATGAGAGATTACATGCACAACCTGCAGTTTTTGTATATTATATTTTTTAGTTGTTCTGCTTATGTATGTAGATTCTATGTACCAAAAAATGTTGTCTCTTTTTTAAGTAAAGTCAATGGAAGCTTCTAAAGTTGTCCTGACTCACTTTTTTAATAGCTTGTTTTACTGCATGTTGCCTAATCTAAAATAGTTGGATAAGTCGATAGCTTTTGAAATGCATTTGGAACAGCAAAACAAGTGCATACGTACACAGGCTGTGACCTGGCTGCCCTAAGGGAAGGGTGAAGGCTGAGGAACACTTACTCTCAATGATTTGCTGACTAACCTTGACGAAATGCCATAGGTCAGCTCAGAAGCATGCAGAATCCATATCAGCTGTGCACCATGAAAAGTTGAGCCTCATCTTCAGTGCCCTCAAGGTTTAGTTATAGGTGTCCTCCCCAAAGTAAGTCTTCTTGTCTTTCTGAGGTCTATTTATGAAGATATTGCAATTCCAAGTATTTCTGAATCAGAATGGATCAGAAAGCCTTTTAAAGTTCATCAAGTGGAGCAAACAGATGGTGCAACCAGAATGGGAATGGTATCTTGCAAGTGGGAAGACGTGTGCTGCTACGGTTTACAGACAGGGTATTTAAAAGTGTCATTTACCATTTGCATTGAAGGGATAGGTCACCCAAAAATAAAATCATTCAATGTCACCATTCAAACACCTTTAAGTTGTTTCAAATCTGTATGACTTCCTTTCTTCTGTGGAACATCAAAGAAGATCTTTTAAAAATGTTTCAATTGTTTTTTGTTTATACATTAAAAGACAATAGGTTCCAAAACAACATTGGATTTGGACATTCAATGTATAGACAAATAAATATGTCTTCTTAAATAAATAAAATGTCTTCTTATCTATGGAGGGAGTCCCTTACATGACAGGGTATGATGGCCATGAATTAAACATTTGTTTCCACAAAATGAAGGAACAAATTAGTACAACATGGCCATGATTTAACTAATACAAGGACACTTAAATTAAATATTTTTTTTTTATTAATTAAAATGAATAAAAAATGGCCACAAATTTGTTGGGAAGTTGTGAGAACCATATAGATTTATTTTCCTCATGTCATCTGCAGGGCCCCATACTTTTGTTTTCCATGGAAGAAAGTAAGTCATACAGGTTTGAAACAACATGAGGGTGAGTCAATGATAAGTCAATGATAAGTTTTAATAATATTTACCAATAGTCTGTAATACTCATTCCACCCCAAACCCAAGTAAACTCTACTGGCTCTTCTTCATAGTTCATACCTTATGAATATAATAGCAAAAGCTAAATGCCAGATATTAATTTGACTGACTTTGTGCCTTTGGGATGTTTATGTAAGTCTTGGAGGGGTTGAGATGTGATTTAAGGACAGGGCTGTTTTCTCTAAAGCCTGAGGTGGTAAAGAACAGAAATGATACCTGAAAGGTTAACTTCAAAGGCTCCAACGTTCTTTAGTTCACTCTCTGGCAGCTGAAACTATCCTTCAACTGAAACTATCCTTCAATCTATTAGCTATCCACTTTGTCATTTGTCATGTTTTGTGTACATAAGCAAGATATATACTCTTTGTAGTTGTTCTATATAAAAACTGTATACAAAATCAGGTTCATGGTGAACTGGATGATGGTACTTGTGTCTGAGATCATCACAAGCTTCTGTTCAAAAGATGTCTGGAACAACAGATTCACACTGACACAGTGTGCCTGTTGTTTGGTCTATTGTGTGAAATGAAGGCTGTAACTATCGATGTCCCACTGAGCAAGATATCTGCTCTCTAAAGTGTAGGCAAAGCCTGAAATCAGCCATAGGCAAACAAATGACCACAAATTTGGTGTTTCAAGATGCCACAATGTTGTTTACAATTTATGACAATTCCCAGCTAATTCTGTAGTCAAAATGAAAGTCAATGCAATGGATTTTTAAGTTCAGGAAACAAATGTCAAGTCATTCCCTCATACAAAATTATCTTTTTTGTTAATTTTTGAGGCATATAGTAATACGCCTTATTTTCCTTCTCTCTTTTGTCTTACAGGGCTTGATCCTGCAATGAATGAAGCTGCTTATTGACAGCTATATGTTATCAAAGGCAGTACAAATACAAAGCTTTTGTATTTGATTGAATTGGTCAAGTGAATGACTGTTGTTACTCCAAATTATATTCTGTGACAAAGAAACTCTTTGCATTGCGTATACATAGATCTCTCCATTACCACATGGGGATGAGTGCGTTTACCCTTGTCATAATTTTGCATAACCCTATTATGCAAAAAGGCCAAATGTATTCAAAAGCATGCAGGACATTCAATGTGACATCATGTCTACTCAAACAGGTGGAGATCTCCGCAGCACGAGGCAAACTGCCATGATGCTGAATGCATGTGAAAATGTGCGTAGAGTATAGGGGTAGAAAAGGACATGAACTTTCACACACAAATGTACACACATGTATACACAAATGTGCACACTAGTAAACAGATAAGAGGCATGGATGCTCATAAAATCACACACACACACACACATACACACACACACACACACACACACACACGCACACACACACGTTTACTTAGCTATCTAAATGGGGACATTCCATAGACGTAATGGTTTTTATACTGTACAAACTGTATATTCTGTCCCCTTACACTAACCCTATCCCTAAACCTACCCATCACAGGAGACATTCTGCATTTTTACATATTTAAAATACCTTTTATTACTTTATTTTTAAACCTGATTTGCAAATGAGGACGGTCCTAAAGGGAGTTTTTTGGAGATTTTGTCAGGTTTTGGTCACTTCTGGGTACAAATTTGTCCCCAAAATATAGTTAAGTAGGTACACACACACACACACACACACACACGCACACGCACACTCACACGCACACGCACACGCACACGCACACACACACACACACACACACACACACACACACACACACACACACACACACACACACACACACACACTCCTAGGGATAGTAACACTTGGTCATTTCATCAATTAATATTGATAGAATAGCTATCAAATCATGAAAAGACCAAGTGTAATGCCCTCCCAGATGCATTCAGGACAGATTACTATCCAGTCACTCAGTGGTTGAAGATGCATACAAGATGAATGCAATATGAATCATCCCTGGTAGTATAGCATGGTGCTAGCAATGTCAACATCATTGGTTCAACTCCTAGGAAATGCACAAAATTATAAAAATTAACACCTTAACGCTCTATGGTATGCCGTTGCCATATGCAACAATTAATTTCTACTCATTTCCTTGTCATTCAGATATTGCACTATGGGAATTAAAAGGGCAGGCCTTAAGGTAGCCAATAACGTGCAGTTTTCAAGTCACATGACATTTGAATGTCCCTCCAAAACCCTATTTCCCACTGTCACAGTGCTCCAGAAATTACTCTATTAACCCAATTTCTAAACATCTCTTCTCAAGAGGGATTTTTTTGCAGCATTTTTGATTAGTAAATTTGATAAAAAAATCAACTTTGTCTAACAGTTTTACTGTAAATTGAGAAAATATCAATGTTGCCGTATGGCAACGCTGTACCACAGTGGAATTGCAGTAATGTATTTCCCCAAGGGGATTTTTTTTTATAGATAGTAGCATCAACAATATGTTTGCATTTAATTATTTATTTATTTTAAGTGTTAATTAGTATAGTATTTATGTATAAATAACAAATTGATTTCTTCATTTCAGAAAATGAATACAGCAATATTTTTACGGAAAGGGCAATAGGAAGAGTGCAGAGTTAGCTCTTCCATGTGATGAGAGAGAGGTTGAGTTAGCCAAATGATATGAAATGATAGGGATTAAATTATAGGGATCTTATTATTTTTGGTTTGCATGAGTTCCCAGTATATAAATCTATCAACTTCTATTTTGAGTTATTGACATTTAACCACATTTGTTTAATGTTTTTTAATATTTAATATAAATGAATTAATATATTCATAATTAATATTTGTACATATAAAATGTTTTAATTTATACATATTTAAGTTTTTAAACAGCCCAAGCATACAATAAAGCCTATAGAAGGGTGTGTAAAACAAATTCATAAGGAAAAAAACTGTAAATAATAAAATCAGCTTCATTGCAGATTCCATGTTATCAAGGGTTTAGGCCAGTGTGCTCCATTTAAACACATTTAAAGGGTTCCGCCAGTAGTGGGCACTTGTGCAACTTGAGCAATGACTTACATCCGAGCAGTGTTGCCAACTTAGCAATTTGGTCGCTAGATTTAGCAACTTTTCAGACTACCCAAGCAACTTTTTTTTTCAAAAAGCACCTAGCAACAAATTTAGCAATTTTGTATAAAAAAAGGCAACTTTTAGCAACTTTTGGAAAGTGGCTCTAATCCAAACAACACGACAAGGGCTTGGTGAGCTGGTACCTGCTTACTTCAGGGCAAGGGCACCACAACTTCCAATAGGAAAATTCAACTGCTGCAGTAGCCACCGTTCAACCTGAAGAGGGCAGCACTCAGACGTTTTTACACCATATATTGTAGAATTAAAACACTTTATACCCAAATAGAAAAAAAATGTATGTCAAAAAAATACTTGAATAAATGATCAGCATTAATAAAGCCCCAGTCTTACAGATCATTAACTAAAAAAAAGCTGTTTTAGGGTTTAGTTACCCTTTAAGATTGCAGTGGAAATGTGAAAACAGGAAGACAAAAGACAACGAGTGCAGGGGTGGGGCTACATAAGGTCTATATAGCCAGGACAAAGAGGCTGCGGGGCAGGCAGAAGCAAAAATTGTTGGCTGAGTGCAGCAGCAGTAGCACACATTTCATTTCATCTATCAGCATGTCTCAATCAAAACTGTAAAGCCAGAAGTACAGAAAAGAGTGGGAGTCTTTACCTGAATTTAAAGGGTGGCTGAAGCCAGTAGTTGGGGATGACTGTCGAGCATACTGTGCGTATTGCAAATCAGATATGTTTGCAAAAATGTATGACATCAAAAAACATTGTGCTACAGCAAAGCATATAAATAAATCAAAACCATATAACCCCGCAAAGCAGTCTACATTACCGCAGCTAGTTAAGAAAGTGGATAACTCCAAAAGTGCAGAAGCTACTATGGCTATGTTCATTGCAGAACACTGTTCACTGCAAGCATGCAACCATTTAGGTATGGCTTGCAAAGCTGCCTTTTCAGATTCTGTTGCAGCAACAGACTTCCAAATGCAATGCACCAAGTGCACAGAAATGATTAAGGGAGTATTGGCTCCTTATTTTCTGAAAAGGATAACATCAGATGTGTGGGATGAGAGGTTCAGTCTCCTTTTGGATGAGTCCACTGATGTCAGTGTCTCAAAATACCTGGGTGTCGTGATTCAGTATTTTAGTGCTAAAAAAAGAACAATTGTGTCCACATTTCTTGGGCTGGTTGAATTAGAGGCGGGCGATGCCAGATCAATAGCAAAGGCAATAGTTGAGTTTCTTGAAAAGTGTAGCATTAAAAAGGAGAATCTTCAGGGTATTGGCATTGATAATGCGTCTGTGATGACTGTGATGGCGTAAATAAGATTTTAAAGGAAGAACGTGCTTTGCAATTGGTTCTCATCCGTTGTGTGTGTCATTCTTTACAATTGGCTGTCAGTGCAGCATCCAAAGAAACCATCTCTAGATGTGTTGAATACTTAATCAGGGAAACCTACATCTGGTTTTCTATTTCCCCAAAACGGCGAGAGGCATACAATGCAGTGTATGCCACCATTAATTGTGGTCAGAAACCCCTGCAGATCACCAAAGTGTGTGCCACACGTTGGCTATGGATTGAGCCTTCGGTAACTCGTATATTGGACCAGTGGGAAAAAATGAAACTCCACTTTGAGTTGACCAAGGCCAGTGAGCATTGCTACATGGCAGTTGTGCTCCATGCCATGTACATGGACAAGACCAACTATGTCTACGTTACATTCTTTAAATCAATTCTGTCTGAAGTTCAAGTTAGAGTGAAGTCATTTGAGGGAGAACATACAGATCCTGTCAAGCTTTTAGACAATCTGGTACACCTCATATCATCAATTTGTAGCAAAGTAGTCAACCCAATGGCAAAAATTAATGTCCTGAAGGATGCCATTGATGGACATCTCAGTCCAGCTCCATATCTTGGGTACCTTTTTGAAAGCACAATGTCCCAACTCAGCCTTGCGCCAGAGGACAAAAAAGTAATTCGGAAACGATGCATCAACTATGTTGTTACTCTGTCTGGGAGCCTTCCTTGCAGCTCCTTGCTTAATCTAGAAACCTTATGAAACATGGCCCTGTTCAGTGTTAAGGAAACACTAAAACACAATAAAGGCACCAATGAAATTATTAAAGTAGCTGATCTGCTGGGATACCAGCCACAGTCAATTGACAAAATTGTTTTCCAATGGAGAAATATCCATTTATTGAGGTGGGAATCAACTGAAAATTCCACTGAGTTTTTGAACGCTTCAGGGTTAAAACCATTCGAAGAACTGTGCAAAGCTGCACTGGCTGCCCTCTCCTTGCCACACTCAAATGCAGAGGTTGAACGGCTGTTCAGCCAAATGAGTGTGGTCAAGTCAAAGTAAGAAATAGACTGTCACTGCACACTCTCAACTCCATACTCCTTGTGCGGTACAGACTGAAGCTGGCTGGTCATACTTGTTACCAGCATAAACTACCTAATGACGTTCTGCAACAGTTTGGCACCACAGCAGCACACAGCTTTAAAGCCATGCCATCCTTTTCTGCTGATACCAGCTCATTGGATAGTGAAGATGAAAATGATTTGCTTGTAAATCTATGATTCATCAAGGAATGGATTTTCCGGAACTGAGGGAATCAAGGCTGATGGTGACAGTGTAGACTGCACTGTGAATGAGAAAAGTAATGGAGGAAACCACTGCTAACCAGCCCAGCAGCACACCATTCTATGGAGAGAGTTGGGAAGAGGTGCCTAGTAATAGACTAGCATAGTAACTACCACAGTGTTTTAATTGTTCAGTTCATGTGTTTCACTGGTTAATAAGAAAATAGCCTACACAAAATGTAATTGTTCAAAAGTGTTTAACTGTTCAATATCAATGTTGTATTAAAAAAAAAATCTGATCATGAAAAAGTGTTGTTTGAATTACTTTTACAAATGCTGTGTGTGTGTATTTAAAATAAAATCTACGTATAACATAATGGCGTAGTTTTTCATTGGGATTACATAATGACGTCATAGCGCGATGACGTCACAACGTCATTTAGCAACTTCCTCTGAAAATTAGTTGGCAACACTGCATCCGAGTGAACAAGACGAAGGGAAGTTAGTGAGGGAAGGGCATACATTTTTTTACTTAAATGCAGCCTATGCATAGCCTGGTTAAAACCAGACCATTCTCAGTTGTAACTGAGTTATGGCAAAGTCCTTTTAGGCAAGTCATGCCACTCGGCCGCCATCTTGGCAACGCCTCCGGGCAGCTATTTTGGACTAACAAGACCATGTTCCTATCTAAATGAATGGGCAGAGAGTCAGAACTGCATTTTCACTGGTCACCGGGACATAAAAACTGCATGTATAGAAACAGCAGTAACATATGATAAAAATCACTGAAAAAGTTTGATGACTTTGCCCCGAAATAAGGTTTAAAACGCCTTTTCCCCCACAGGTTATACTTTACTACGCATGCGCAATGGTTCTCTCCCTCTCTGACGTGCGCGCGCGGCACGGTTTGAAACACAGTATGTGTGAGCTCTCGCTCGCTCGCTCTAGATTCTGGGAGATTTTAACTAATTTGCGGGCATCAGGGAGCTGCTATCAATATGCGGTAGGCACTTGGGATGTCTGATATTTACACAGCGCACACATACACTGCATATAAAATCTGCCGCCTTTTCAAACAGTAACGTATTTTCCACTGTCGCAAACCTCAACTGTGCGCATGCGTCAGTGGAACCAGACGATAGGCTTAAATGTTTCCTGGCTTGACTGTTAAAAGCAGACGATTGGCTTTCCAGTGGGAGGGGCGGGGCATGTGCATACAACCGCCATCTTTGGCGTTACGGGTTTTCCCTATATAGTTGTATTGAGGATTGAGTAAGTGCCATGTCTCTATATAAATTGTTTCTCGTTATGGTCTGGCAAAGCATCATAGACAAATCATTTCCAGAGGGGCGTCACCAACGGACGTCGCGGATGGACCTAAAACCAATCAGAGCGATGAAGGAGATGACGTATGCAGAGCGGCGGAGAAACATCTTATGTTTCTTAATATACAATAAAGAATATTGTTCTTTGCTCGTTTTTTACCAAAAAGGGACTGTCCACGTTATTAAAACAGATGCGACGGCGGCATCCATCTTTGTAATGTAGGCTACAAAATCTGCTTCAAAATCCCAGCGCTGTCGTCATTGTGTAAAGCCCGCCCCAACGTTTCTGATTGGTGCCTCGATTTCTGATTGGTGCCTCGATTTCGACGGATTGGAAATGGGCTTGAATGAGCTCTTTGCCAGACTAACTTTCAGAGCAAATCTAAATTTGCCGGAAGTTGTCTGGGTTTTCCCAGGCTTGCCTATGCATGCACCCTAAACTGTATACTCTCTTGAGTAAGTACTTATTTTGAATAAGTAATTACTGCACGAAAACTAAAAAAGTACATTCTATATGGTATGAATGTGTGAATGTGTGTAGTATGAATGTATTCTGTGCATACTACATTTGCCATGTTGTCATATCTTGTGACCTACGTGTGAACCAGCGTCAGTTACATCACCTCACAGTCATTCACAAATCCTCTCCCGTGGCCTCATGTGATAGTAAAGTGTTCATCGTATGCACACTTCAGAATCTTGACGGAAGAAGTAGGTCATCTCCAACGCTATCTCACGACCAATTCGTACGAATTCGTACAAGTGATTAAAAAGTGGCTAATTCGTACGAATTCGTACGACCTCACTCGCACGAATTCGTACGATTTGTCTAAACCCCCGTGATGGGTAGGTTTAGGGGCGGGGTCAGGGATAGGTCATTCGTACGAATTCATACGAATTGGCCAAAACGTCAAATATGTACGTTTTAGCCCAAATCGTACTAATTCGTACGAGTGAGGTCGTATGAATTCGTACGAATTAGCCACCTCGTAGAATTCGTACGAATTCCCGTGAGATCGGGTTGTCATCTCTGAACTTTTTTGCCTACTCTTTCATAAGTACTGTGAATTTGGACATACTTTTTTGTCACATACTGTTTTTCACCTACTATGTAGTAGGGAACTATGCAATTTTGGACACCTCCTCATTCCCTCATTTTGGTTAAAGCTACAGCATGTAACCCTCTAGCGGTTAAAATAAATAAAACTGCAGACACATATTTATATGTGCAGTCATCTTCCAGTCAGGTTCTCTGCATGGATGAATGTGGTTCTTGGCACCAATGTACAGAGATAGCCTACAGAACGTAGAATGGAGAAATAATGGTTTCTTTGTTTGTACAAATGAGGATTCTCTGGAGATTTGCTGTTTTGAATTATTCATGGTCGATTTTTTCTTGTTTGTTGACTATTTTAACCCTCTATAACATGGTTTTGCCCTCAGGCAACAAACTAACTTTTTGGACCTCACACCCCCCCCTTTAATTTTTTTAATATGTTTAATTGCCACCAATTGGTAAGATTAATAGCATGTTGAAGTTTAAATAACTTTATATTAAAAAAAAAGATGCATTTGCATCAGTATGTAAAGAAGTATGTTTGATTGTTTAAAGATTTTGTTTTTATTTATATACTAAGGGCTAATTTTAACTAATTTTAACGATCTGAAATGCAAGTATCAAGCGCGAAACGCAAGTAACTTTGTGGGCGGATGCTGATGCTGTTATACCGGAGGGATATTTGACTCTTGCGCCCGATTCAAATCTAAAATGGGTTGGTCTGAAGTAGCTACATTACTCATAGGTGTGGTTTGGGTGTATCATGAAATAAACCAATCAGAGCGACAGCTCACATTCCCTTTAAGAGCAGGCGCATTGTTCCATGGTAGATTGCTATTATGATGGTGGATTTGCCAGGCGCACACAAGGAGCGGTTCACAGCCGAGGAGACCGACATTCTCGTCAGGGCCGTAAAAGACAGAGAAGTGGCAGAATGGGGATGGCAGAAACCCACCCAAATTAGCTTCGGTTAAACAGGCGTATAATAATTTGGGTAAATGTGTAAGCTATATTATGCGTATTTTTTCACATCTTCATGGACACCACAATGATTTCCCTCGTGTGGAATATTTTTCCTGGTAATTATGAATAGTTTGCAAAAATGGCAACTGCTACGTCTGTGTAGATGAGAGAAGCAAAGTGTATGCGTGTTGTGCACACGCTACATTATGGCCAAGCATGCACCCTTGAAATATCATCTGAATATTGCGCCACTGACTTTAGACTAGGTTTTTTCCAGGTCAGTGGCGGAATTGTTTTCTGGAACTGCAAAATAGCACCAGGGAACGTTTGCGCTGGAATACGCCTCCTCTTTTCACTGAACTGCCCCGGGAGCGCAAGTTCATTCCCTAATTTACCAAAAGAGATGTTAAAGATAAAGTTCAAATACGTTGTTTACTTAACTTAGACCAGATATAGACATCCTTGTTTAATTTATCCACGTTTAGTTGGTTTTGTGGTCTACTGTATAACTTAATCATATAACTTAATCCAGAGCAGACACTTATCTTGGTTGAGATGTGGCTTGGGAAAGTGTAAAAAATACACACCTTTGCCCAGCCTCTCGGTATACCTAGTGTTGGAGTTGGATGTACCCCATGCACACTGTTTTACCATTTTAAACTTATGACCAAGAAAAACATATACAAACGAATGAAAACTGACTAACTGCAATGCATTTCAATGGACATGGAAGCAGAGAATGTCCGAGTGTATTGGGTTAGCTATGCGCACTGTGATTGGCTCATCGCGCATAGGTCAATTGCGCTGGTTGCAAGATAGGGCCCTAAAACTGTGTTTTTGTTTGTTGCCTCAGGGCAACATTGTGCAGTTAAACCACTTTTGCAGAGATGGGAAGTAACAAAGTACAAATACTTCCTTACTGTAACGTTACTCAAGTAGATTTTTCAGATATTTTTACTTTACTATTTATTTTTGTGCCGACTTTTTACTTTTATTCCTTACATTTTTAACACGAATATCGATACGTTCTACTCCTTACATTTTACAATATTGGCTCGTTACTTTAGTTTCAAATAATTTCAGTGGAGTTACCGTTATTATTTTTCACGTCATCAACCCTTCGCAGGGAGTTTGAATGACAGGCGATCTGACCAATCATAATCCGCCATTTTGTCCGACAAAGCAGTCAGGAAAGTTTGTAGATTAACATTGGAGGATTTAAACTTGAAAAAACGGTGTGTACTGACGTCTTTCCTCGGTTAAAACAACATTCCTCCTTGTACATTCATGTTTATTTGATGCTAAATCAACTAGAAGGAAGAGATGATAGGCTCAAGAGCAGCTTTAACTGAGACTCTACAACGATCTTTCAGACACATTAAAGAACCACAAAACTATTTGTTGTTTAAATTTCTTTAAAAAATGACTACATTTTAAAGGTGAGACTTTGTTTAAAAAATAACCTGGTCTGTCCTGTCTGTCAGCACGTTATCAGTGTCCTCTCTGCTCCGCGATGTATTTTTCACTGCGTAAAGGCCTGTTCACACCGGGACGAATTTCGTGCGCGGTATTTGCCGATGTTTAACGCCTTGTGATTAAACAAAGGGGGCCAATGTGAGTGTGCACACCGATGCGTCAAAAACTATCCTACCAATGAGATTGGCGCTTTTGCTCACGTGTCTGGAGCTTCTGAAGTTACAGTAAAACACAACCTGGGGGCGCTCAAACACAAAACGTTCTTGCCGAGCACACATACATAACGGGGAAGAAGATATTGCCAGCGTCTAAACTGCCAGGAAGAAACAAGACGAGGAAGATGCAAGGCAAGATGAATGTAGAGCTGCTGTTGGTGTCGTAACATAAATAACTATATGACAAACTAGACAGCGACTAAAAAACAGTACTTGAGCAAGCTTGTACTTGTATACCGGGGTATTTCTGTTTTACATTAAGCGCCATCTAATGTCAGGGAATGAATTTCCATGTTCACTCGGCTCATCGTCAGCGAGAATCCCTTGGGTGTGAACACAACAAACGCATTGAAAAAACGCTTTCGAATAACGCGCGCCGACATTCGTCCCGGTGTGTATGGCCCTTAAGAACATTGTGTGGCGTGAGAGCGGCGTTGCTTGTTGGACATAGTCACAGTCACTAAAGGGGGCGGGTCTTTGCGCACTACAAGACGACTCGAGATTCGGGAGCATTCATTCCTTTACATGTTAAGGGAAAGATTACAAAATAGAAACTGGTTTTGTGAATTCTCACAGAATTACAATTGAATTCATGTCTTGCTTCTCAGTCAGAATCTTATTAACCTAGAGTCCAAGTCTCTGTCACAATAATCATATAGGCTATGTGATTTTTTAGGCCTATTGGCAGACATCCATTTAAAATGAAGGCAATGGCATTTAAAGAAACTTTTTTCCATATCCACTAAAGTTACTCAGCTTGCACTCTAGTAACATCCAGGTCCAGGTACCTTTGCATAAAACATGGTTGTCATTCGCAAGGCTACCTTTACTTTTATACTTTAAGTAAATTTCCAGGCCTGTACTTTGCTACTTTTACTTGAAATCAGTACTTCTACTTTTACCAGAGTATTTTTTAACACAAGTATCTGTACTTCTTCTTGAGTACTGTAAGTGAGTACTTTTGCCATCTCTGCACTTTTGTTCAGGCAATATCATAGGGTTAGAACCTGTGACAAATCTATCTGATTGTCACTGCTGAGGGAGCAGCACTGGCACACACACACAAACACACCCCATTCCCCATCCTTACCTGTTGTTTTCGCCCTCGGCAACGCGGGTACACACGCCAATCTGATGGCTCACGGACATTTCTCCACACCACATTTCCCTTAAATCCAGTCGCATACCCAATCATTTCACACACACACACACACGCACACACACACACACACACACACACGCACACACACACACACACATGTTGTGTTTGTGTGGGACTCAATAACTACACTGTGTAGCTCAGTTCATGTTGCATTTACTTAACTGACGCAAACCTTAAATTTGTTGACCCTTGCCGTAAATCACTGCCGTAAGCCTTAAAGGCACCGTAAACTGTCACTCACAGTGCATAACATAACAGAGTCCAACAGGAAACAATACTGAACGTTTTCAGAAATAACATCCCCCCCCCCCCCATTCTCTGAGGGCGTGCTGGCCGTGAAGCTGCGTCGGGCGGTGCTGGCGGATTACCCCCCAACCGGTTAGCTCTTGGCCTGGGCTGCCAACCTAGAGCCACTGCTGGGGACAGAGGTGATACAGGTGCTGTGGGGGCTGCGACTCTGTGCAGGCGGTTTGAGTGCCAACAAGTCCCATTTTCCAGTCTGTAAGTGGCAGGTCCCAACTGCTTAGTCACCCGCAGGGGCTCTGACCAGTATGACTGCAGCTTATTTTGGCGGTGGAGGTGTTTGATCCTGACCCAAACCCCTGCAAAAAGTGAGGGGTTTTGGACCTCGCTTTCACCCGAGCCTGCGAACCTTTCACCTGAGCTCTGGCTTTCTGGAGGCCTGGGATTCCATGTGTAGGAGCTGGCTTAGCTCTCAAACAGTCCAGTTGTTGCTTTAGTTCGCGCCCAATCATGAGCAATGCGGGTGACACTCCAGTGGTGGAATGTTTGGATGCCTAGATGGTCAGGAGAGTTTGGTCGAGTGCGTTGCTGAAGGTTTTCCCTTCCTCCAGACGAGCTGGGATTCCATTTTTAAGAGTTTTATTCAGTCTTTCCACCCCCCCCCCCCTCCCCATTACTCTCTGGGTGATACAGTGCCGACCTGATGTGCTTGATGGACCGTATTGTTAGAAATTCAGTGAACTCTGCCGACGCAAATTGGGGCCCGTTATCCGTTGTGACAACACTGGGGAGGCCCCAGCGCCCAAACAGGTTGTCCAGGCGGTCGATGATGGAGTATGCAGTGATGGAGCTCAGCTGAAAAACCTCTGGCCACTTTGAATGAAGATCGTGCACAACCAGTGTGAGCAGGTGCCCCGTTAAGTTCACCACAGAGGTCGACCTGAATAGGTTCCCTGGGTGAAGACGGCCAAGGGGTCGGAGTGAGAGGGGCTGTGGCAGGCTGACCAGTTTTCCCACTCAGGAGGCAGCAGGCGCAGTTACGTACCAGTTCCTCAACATCAGAGTCTATGTGGGGCCACTACACTGTGCCACGGCAGCTCTGCTTCACCTTGACCACCCCCAGGTGCCCCTCATGCGCCATGTGCAGTACTCTGGACCTGAGAATCTCCGGAACGACCGCACAGTGGCCACGGGCCAGACACACTGCCCCCCACCAGGAGAGCTTGCTGCGGAAGCGGTAATAGGGGAGCAGCCTGTCATCCACTTTGGCCGGCCAGCCATCCTGGACGTAGGTACGGAGAGTTGTGAGGGCCTCGTCTGTAGCTGAGGCCTGCTGCAGCTCTGCCAGAGTGACTACTGAACTGAGGGGCCGGTGCGTGGATCCAGTCTTCGTCGCTCTCTGTGTCTGGTGTCACCTCGCCCGTCTCCTTCATCACAGACACAGCTCTAGACAGGAGGTCGGCCACCGTGTTGGCCCGCGCAGGCATAAACTCCCGACTGAAGTTATACTGGTTCAGCCTGTCAGCCCACCGCAGCAGTCTCATGGGCCATGAGTCGCCAGCAGTGCCGTCAGCGCTTGGTGGTCTGTGCGGATGGTGAAAGGCCTCCAGTATAGGTAAACATGCCAGCGTTCGCACGCCCACAGGCAGTCCACCCCCTCTTGAATCTGTGAGAACACAGCGCCTAGCGCCACCCCGGAGGTGTCGCAGGTGACCATAGTGGGCACGGTCAGACTAAAATGGGACAGTGTGGGTTGGGATGTGAGCTGCCGTTTGATGATGCACACGGCTTCGTGGCACGCCGGGGTCCAATCCCATGTAACATCCTTCCTGAGCAGCCGGCGGAGGAGGGCCGTTGAGTCAGAGTAGTGTGGCATGAATCTGAGGTAGAAAGCGGCCATCCCCAGGAAGGAAGACAGCTGGGATGGTGAATGCGGGTCTGGCAAGGACAGAATGGCCTCAGTGTGGGACATAATCGGGGCGATGCCTTCGTTCGAGAGCCTGAAGCCGCAGGAACTCGACCTCCTCAACCCCGAACATGCATTTCTCAGAATTCAGTGTGACCCCATGCTGTTCGAAACGCTGAAAGACCTGCTCCAGGCGATCGTCATGCAGTGCGGTGGAGGGCGCAAGCACCACCATCTCATCCAGGTAGATGGAGACACCCTGGATACCAGCCAGTATGAGTGACATTATCTTCTGAAAACAGCTCGGGGCTGATGAAAGTCCAAATGCCATGCGTTTAAACCTGAAAACCCCCACGTGCGTGACAAATGCTGTAAGATTCATGCTGGCCGGTGCCAGAGGGTACCGGAGGTAGCCGTTGCTTAAGTCCATCTTACTGAAAACAGTGGAGCCATGGAAATGGCTAGTGAGCTCCTCAGCCGTAGGTAGGGGGTACTTATCAGGGATGATGGCTTTGTTCACGACACAGAGCCGCAGTCCGCCCCCCCCCCCCCCCCCTTCTTGGCTATCACCAGGTTAGACACCCACGTCTGCCTCCACCAGGCGATGCAGTTCGGCCTCCGCCGCGTCGCGGAGGGCCAGGGGAATGCGACGTAGGGGCTGAATAACAGGGCGAACTGACAGGTCCACAGTGGGTTGGTGTACAAAACCAGTCATGTGGCCCAGCCCTTTGAACAGTTGTGGGTAGCGGTCAGGCCAGGAGGCGGCAACCTGCAGGACATGCAGGCCCCTAGCATCACTCACAGTAAAACCCAGGGCAAGGAACAAGTCTAGGCCCATAATGTTAGCTCCCTTCCGGGTGATGCAGAACTTGGTGGCAGGCACACATTGTTGATCATACCTGATGGGCAGGCGGGCCACACCCAGAGTGGAGATGGGAAAATGGCTGTAGCCTAACAGGGGTTTAGCCGCTGCTTCCAGAGGCACGTGACTGAAAAAGTGGTCATATGTGCATTTGTCCAGAATTGACACTTCCGCCCCTGTCTCCACAAGGAGTGGAATGAGAGCCCACACGGCATGTGCAAAGCTTGAATGGAGGCTGTGAGGTTTGTACAGTGTTTATCGGGACAGCCGCAGTATCATGGCAAGCAAGGGAGGAGTGACAGCAGCGTGCAAAATGGTTCAACTTGTTGCAGTTACGACAACGTTTCCCCTGGGCAGGGCATGACTGATCTCAGGGCATGTTTAGGGGAGCCACAGTTAGTACAGCTCTTGTGCCCACTCTCCCTGGGCCCCCTGTCCACTCTCTGTACATCCAAATGGTCACTCACCCAGTCAGCCGCCTCTGCATTCTCTGTGTGCTGAACACTGTCACAGGCTTGTGCACAGCGCGGCCGAACTTGCGCACCTCCATTAGGGCCGTTTCCAACTGCTTTCCAATTACTAAAGCGTCCGCTAGTGTTGTGGAGTCTGGCTCTAGTAAAAGTCTCTCCCTCAGTTGGTTACATGACGTTTTCTCTATTAACTGGTCAACTATAAGTCCATCCTCCAAAGCCCCAAAATCAAAAAGTCTAGCCAGCTCACGTAATGCTGATACATAGTGGACAACGGTCTCACCCGGCATTTGCGTTCTCTGGCGAAACTCAAAACGGTGTGTCCGCCGGCTTCTTCCGGAGCTGAAGTGGGCCTTCAAGGCGGCCGTGGCTGTGACGTACTTATCATCTGATAAGGTGAGCGTGGCGAAGTTTCGCTGTCCCTCCTACCCAAGACAATGGCGCAGGAGCGTGCACTTCCTCGCCTCCGCTAGGTCCGAGTGTTCCAAAGCTAGCAAATAATCCTCAAATGACGTCAGCCAGCGATCCCAAGCTGGATCACCAGGAACAGGTAGGAAAGGTGGCGGTGGTGGTAAGACGAGTTCAGACATCCTCGTTCGCCAAATGTTGTGTTTGTGTAGGACTCAATAACCACACCGTGTAGCTCCATTCATGTTGTGTTTACTTAACTGACGCAAACCTTACATTTGTTGACCCTTGCCGTAAATCACTGACATAAGCCTTAAAGGCACCGTGACCTGTCACTCGCAGTGCATGACATAACAGAGTCGAACAGGAAACAATACTGAACGTTTTCAGACATAACCCCTTTTATCCCTTGGATCTACCCAGTGATTGGAGGGAGAGTGAACGCTGGCGTGACTGTCGCCGCTACTCACTGGTAGAACTTTGGCATACATTTTGACAATACCAGCGAATTTTCAGACAGATATTGTTTTAATCTGATCAAATTGAATCATTATATCGCCTGTACAACATTGGTTGCTACTTATGACCAGTAACTGTTGGATTAACACTCTTCTGTGATCCTGACTGCGTCCTTACATCTTCACCGCTGCTGCTTACCTGAGGATCTGCTTACCTGTGGATGACGTGGATTCGCCGGTCGGTTTTCTGGTTCGTGCTTGGCTGGCTTCTGGTGTCTCTTGCCCACCTGCAAGTTGACGCTCTGTTTCAGTACTCTGTTGCTGAGCTTTTGAAGCTCCGACGCCATGTTGATGTCCTCCAGCCCCCATCTGGTTGTTCCATTCCATCGGACATCTTTTTCCAGCCGAACCGGAGATAAATTCACCGTAGCTTTTATAAGAACTCTTATTCTTCCATTCCAACTTGTTTTTCCACACGCCGTCGTTCTCGCAACGCCAGCCGAGGTTCTAATCACAGTAGTCTGGCTAGTCTCCCTAAAGTGGCTAACTCTGCCTGTAAAAGTTGCTCTGCCACCGTGAACTTTGGTCTCTTGAATATTCGCTCTCTCAACAACAAGGGTCCACTAATCAGAGATGTCATTATGGACTATAATCTTGACTTTTTATGTTTGACTGAGACCTGGCAGCTGACTAATGATTTTATTCCCCTTAACGGGTCTACCCCGCCGGGGTTTGTTTACAATTGCCAGCCCCGTGCTTCTGGACGTGGCGAAGGTCTCGCATTGTTTCATCGCGAGACCTGTAAAGTTTTGCCGATTCCTGTTTCTCCTCTATTTTCATCGTTTGAGTAATCTGCCTCACTGTTGCCCGGACCCTCGGCCACAGTCGTGGTCACTGTTTACCGTCCCCCAAAATATAACAAAGATTTTCTAAATGACTTTTCTCAGCTTTTCACTCATCTTTCAACTCTATCTCATTACTTAATCATCCTGGGTGATTTTAATATTCACCTCCTGACTCTCTTCCCTAGCATATGCAATCTCAAGACTTATGCAATAAACTTATGTCCTTTTTCTTTTCCAAAATTACAGACATCCATAAACACCTGACCTCATCTGGAGCTGCTGCTTCTGGAGGCAACTTCAGCACCCCTTATCCATTCCCAACTACTACTTTTTCAAGTTTCGACCTACCCTCTGTTCAAGCCATTTCGGACATTATTCATAAATCTAAACCCTGCACATGTCAGCTCGACCCACTTCCCTCCAGCTTGGTTAAATCCTGCTGCTCTTCACTTGCCCCTCTCATCACTGAGATTATTCACTCCTCACTAAGCTCCGGTTTAGTCCCCCCTTCACGCAAAATTGCTTCGGTCACACCCATTCTGAAAAAACCTGGTCTGGACCCCACTAATTTTAGCAATCTCTGTCCCATTTCTAACTTACCCTTCATATCCAAAATCCTGGAAAAAACAGTCGCTTCTCAACTTCATACTCACCTCATGTCGAATAGCATCTATGAGCAGTTTCAATCTGGCTTCCGTCCCCTTCACAGCACTGAAACCGCACTCATCAAAATTTCAGATGACCTTCTTATGGCTTCTGATTCTGGGTTACTTTCAATTCTCATTTTTCTCGACCTCACAGCAGCTTTTGATACCATTTCTCATCCCACCCTCCTCAGTCGATTATCATCTATTGGTATCACCCACACTCCCATAGCCTGGTTTACTTCATACATTTCTGATCGCACACAGTTCATACAACTAAAAACCCATAAATCCGTTACCTTCCCCACCTCCGCTGGAGTGCCCCAAGGCTCTGTATTTGGGCCTCTCCTTTTTATCATATACATCCTCCCTCTTGGTCACATCCTCCGTAAACATAACATTAACGACACCCAGATCTACCTCTCTACTAAACCATCTTCTTTACTCCCGCCAACCTCTCTTACCCTCTGTCTCCAAGAAATTCCAACTCTTGGTTTTCATCCTACTTTCTCAAATTGAACAGTTCAAAAACCGAAGTCCTCCTGGTGGGGGCACCTCATACCCTCTCTAAAGCTAATAAAGTTTCCATTACTATTGATAACTCAACTATCCTTCCCTCCCCTCAGGTTAAGAGTCTGGGTGTCGTCCTTGATAGCACTTTATCCTTCCACTCTCACATTAACAGCATCACCCGGTCAGCCTATTTCCACCTGCATAACATTTCCCGCCTCCGTCCCTCTCTTACTCCAAAAACCACCGCCATCCTGGTTCACAGTCTCATCACATCTCGGTTAGATTACTGCAACTCACTCCTGTTTGGACTCCCTAATAAGTCGCTCCAGAAGCTGCAGGTCCTACAGAACTCTGCTGCACGCCTGAATACTCAGACCCCCATTTTTCATCATATCACTCCCATCTTGCAACAACTTCACTGGCTTCCTGTCAAACAGAGGATCATCTTTAAAATACTTCTCATTACTTACAAAGCAGTTCATAACATGGCTCCTCCATATATCTCGGTTTTCATGGTTTTTATCTGTTTTGTACAGTGTCCTTGGGTGTCCTGATAAGGCGCTTTAAATCAAATGTATTATTATTATTATTATTATTATTATTATTATTATAACAACACACACACACACACACACATTAGGGGGGATTATATGTGAATTATGTGTTAGGTCTAATGTTTCTGTGTTGTAAATTGTGAATATATTAATTTGATAATTACAAGTGAGAACTATTGTTTAATGTTGATTGATGAATGTTTTTGTGTTTATAATGTAACGGGTAAGAACTTAAATATATTTATTTACCTGTCAATGGGTGTTTGCCAAAGAAGGCGGAGTCTGGCTTATAAAGGAAGGCCAGACTCACAATCAGGGCTTGTTAACCAAGTCGGAGCGAGAGTGCAACTGCGGTGCCTCAAGCAAACCTTTGTGTACTGTGGATACGTTTTGGAGAGTTTTTCATCTTTTTTTGTGTGCATCTGTATATATACTTCACTGTGGACTGTCTTTCTTATTGGCACTGTAAATAAATTACACCTTGCACGAGAGTGCTCTGCGAGTAAGCCATCATTTTTTTACATCCTCACGGAGCCCAGTTACCGTCCCAGGGCCGGGTTGTGGTCACAGATGAAGATAGCGATGATGAAGCATGATGCTTGGAATTCGGCTGAGACTACAGAGGAAGAGGAAGTGATGGCAGTGCTTCCTGATACCTTGAAAAGCCCAGGTCACCACGGACTGAGCCAATCACTTCAGTCACTACAGCTTGTGAGGGAATGGTCTCCCTAATGCGTCAGTACCTAGACGCACAGCAGCGGAGAAAAGAGAGATATATTCAGGAGCTCCGGGGTCTTCACGAGTCTATCCAGCAGTTGACTCGTCCTGCTGAGATGTTGTCCAACAATGAGAGCTTGCGAATGGACCTACCAACACCAGCTACACAGAGGGTATCCACACCACGCAGAACAGCACACGACAGAGACTCCCCAAGTTTTCCGGTGTCGAGAGAGATGATTCATCAAGCTGAACCAAAGATGCCTATCTTCCAGCATGGGGTAGACATTGAGAACTATCTTCTGCGGTTCAAGCGTCTGTTCAGGACCTGGAGGTGGCCTGAGGAGGAGTGGAGCTATCATCTGGTTCCATTACTGACCGGGCAATCATTGGAGGCGTACCTGGCGATGGATGAGGAGCAGGCAGAGGTGTACGCTGATCTGAAGGAGGCGTTGCTGGAGAAATTCAACATCTCACCAGAAACCTATCGGCAGAGGTTCCAAACACCTACTGTTCCAGCTGGAGAGTCGCCATCCTAGACTTACCATCGCTTAAAGAACCTGTATCAGCGATGGGTACAACCAAGGGAGCATTCCAAGGAGGAGATTGGCGAGGCCATTATCCTTGAGCAACTCCTCCGGGTGCTTCCGTATGATGCTCGCACCTGGGTAAGAGAGCATGAGACAACTTCAGGTCTGGCGGCGGCTAAGCTGGCTGAGCAATAGCAGGACGCTCATCGCGAAGGTCACACACTCAACCATCTAAAGGTACTGTTTGGTACTGTTTGCATGCACTTCGTGGCTGAGAGGGGTCATGCTGAACTGACAATGCACAAAACCCAAAGTCAAAAGGGGGAAAAGAGCTGGTATGCTTTTACTGTCAGCCGCCGGGGCACAAAGCAGCAGTATGTCCTGCGCGTAAAGCTAAGCTAACAGGGTACTGCTATGTGCTAAGAGAGGAAGACCTTGAACTAGACTCTGAGAGGGAGAGTCTAACAATGTGCAAAGTGACTGTTAAACGTACAATATGCAATATTTTTTGCCGCTAGAGGGTGCTACATTCAAAACAACAACAACGGCATAGCTCGATGACGATGTGAAGGAGCGCGGAATGATGGGAACTGTCGTTTTCAACTCCACCGACCACCGTGTATGTAAATCAGTCAGAGGAGAATCGAAAATTGATGTTAATGAATGAGGTAAAGTTTAATTTCTATAAATGTTGCGTTTAATGACATGCTTTTATTTCATAAAACTGAAATAACCACAAGAAAAGTAAGGTTTTATACTAAATCGGTTATCATAGGTGTTACTGTATTAGTTGAATTAATTGTTGTGATAATGCTGCGCATTTTTACGTGTTCTAAACAATTGTTGTAAAAGTACATTCGAACATACCCAGGTCATTTGCCAAAGGACTGATTAGTCTTTATGTATAACACATGCTATATTTATTTACATGACCATAAACACCAGACGTGATAAACAATGTTAATAAAGTAAACAAACCTAAAGCAATAATACTTTCCATACATAAACATAACTATTACCAAATGCTACATTTGGAATATATAAAATTAAGCATGCTGAATTGCAACTTCTATGTGACTTAGGATTATGCACTCCACATAACTATCTAAAAGTAAAAACATTAGATACATTTTCAAGTTTATTTTTTATGTATATGTATTGTCAGCTGTCATGTCATATCTGTTTGTACAATTATTTATATTTGCTTATTTGTTGTAATGCTGCAGGGAGACACAGTTAGATCCTCATTGGAAGTATCCATGTCAAATACTGATGAGACCTAGAGCAGCTGCCATGAAGCATCACATGGAAGAACAAAAGGTGTGGACAGAGGAAAAAGAAAAGGGATGGGAAGAGCAAAAGGGATGGGAAGAGCTTAAAGAGTGGAAGAAAAAACTGGAGCTGTTGAACTCAGCAGTGTAACAAGAGGAAGAGCAGCAAGTAGACTTAGAAGGTCTACAGGGGGAAGACAGGCAGAAAGAGGGAGAGGAAACACTGCATCATCTGGACTGTGTGAAGAGGACAGATTGAGGGTGTCTAGGCTGCAAGAGGACAGGATGTTGATGACACAAGTGAGTATGGACATACTTGAAGTATCCAAAATATTTTTAGCGTTTGGCATTACATTTTGTAATGTGCAATTTCAGAATATTATAGGCAATATGAACAAGGCTGAAGCTCATGGACTCTTGCTTAGAGTCATGAATAGAGAACCAGGCTTCATCTTTGATGTCCTCCAACCACCTGCTCATCAAGAGGAACAACAATTACAGGATGTACCTCGATGGTATTCTTCGCTGCTGTGTTGTAGAAGCATGCTGGTTAGTCATGTTCTCCTATAAACTGGTATTTTTGTTTAAAGGACTTGTTTATTCTTTTTAGTTGTTATTTATAATTATTTATTCAATGTTACATTGTAATTTATACTTATATGTTGTCTTACCTGTTTGGTAAAAATTTGGTTTGCTACTCTGCAGTTTAAAATGTTTGTATTACAAATATAAAGTATATGTTATTATATGCTGCCTTCTTCATAAGAACCTGTTTAGAAGAGTGATAGTTTAAATTAAAAATTTTTTTTTTGTATTTTTGTAAGATTTATTTATAACAAAAAATCAAATAAAAATGTGTAATAAACGTGAAATGATTTACAATTTATTTACATATTTGATAACTTTTCTAAGGTGTCATAGTTACAAACATTTGTAGGTATATGCATCAAGTTTCTGATTAAAGTTAAGCTACAAAAATAGTTTGGATGGCTCAGTTGAAGGTAAACTTCTAAACTTGGGGGTTCAGATTTCTGAGGTTTTAGCTCAGTGCTCGTCTCTTGCCCCGTGTAGTGTAGAGCTTGCTCCTTTTAGAAAAAAACAAAGAAGTGAAATCAGATGAATATTAATAAGTGCAATGTCTAAATGAAGCATAACGTTGTACTGATCAATATCACTAGTAAATAAAATATAGAGTTATGATACACACTAACCTAAATTAGGATAAATAACTTTAAATTTATATATAGATTTGGAAATATATATGAGAGATATAAGAAATATGTATTAGATAAGATTTTTTTACTGTACGTACCTAAGCCTTTACTGACATGTCACTCCAGAAACACTTGGAAGGAGGCTTAGTCTCCTGGGGTCCTCAGTCCTTAGAACCCTACGCCTTGGCATCCCCACATCAGCCTGGAGTCTTGTGCGCACAATTTCCGCTTGTAGATCAGGAATGTAACTATAGTCTTTTGCCACCTTCAAGGCATTTACAGTCCATCTGCCAGTTTTCTTCTGGAACTGTTTGCGAAAGCTGTAAAGAAAAATAATTTCTTTTTGGAAAAAAAAACCACCCAGAATTATATGGGTAATAATACAGGATGATATATCAAGTTCCACAGAAAGTTCTGAGTGATTTAAAATATATTTTTTAAATCTTACATCTTTTGGCCATTTTTGTTGAGCATTGGTGGTCGATCTTTATGGTGGTTATAATCCAGGGCTGCAAGTAGAGTTCTTGCCTCGTAGACCATTGCTGACGTACATCAACAAGTGGTTGTGGAATGATTTCAGCTCACAGGTTGATCTGGAGAAACAAATTAGCCTATGTTCATTTTTCGAGTAGTATTCAAAGAATTATTCACAGTGATCACCACTGGTGACTAATTCCATTTTGAAACAGAAATGAAGGTGCTTCCATAAGTTACCTGAAAGTTAGATATCGGTGGACATTTCTGAGCCACCTCTTTTTTAGAACTATTGCTTCCAGTGCCTTGTGAGCTTTGGAACCACTCTCCAGCCATTGCTTGTCTTGGATTTCTGGCAGGCCACCGTGCAGGCAGTGACCAAGGTACCATTCGTGCTCATTTGTAAGGTGGTGAAGCACACTGCTCCATAGTTTCTAAAATATAAATCTTTTAATCAGAGCATACAGTAAAAGAACAAATATTGTCGGTATTATAATGTGTTTTATAATAAGTATGCTGTGCACAAATAGTATGTTATCCTAAAACAGAATCTCACTGCACATAGAAGCATTGTACCTGATACATGTAAGTTTGTTACATGGAAATGTTGTTTTATTTAGTCACAGGTAGAGATGACTACTGGGAGATATATTACTTACAATGAACTGCTGTACCGTGTCTGCCTTCTTACAACAGAACCAGAAGTGTTTCACAATGTCCTTGACCCAGTGCAGCAGGATCTTTTGTCCAGATTGCTGTGACTCCTAAATATGCATATAACAGATGTGGTTGAATACATTTTAGAATATAAACATTATCATAACAAATCTGCAAATGATATAGGTTAAAGTATTTATAAAGATATAATTTATAAAGATATAAACATACTACAGTAATCATCTTGGCTTAATTCTTTGCTCCATGCCAGACGTCCCATGAGTGCAGAAATCCAGTGTCCTTATATCGCCCAGTTGTTTGATCTTGTAATGAAAAACAAAACTACCGACTATTCATACACCTTTGTTGAATATCAAATATATATTTTGCTTGTAAATAACATGGCAAGTACTACCAACGTACTCATAATCGATGCGATTTGTGCGTGAGCATCGGTAAATATTTCTGAAATCTGCACTTCTCTAAGAAGCTTATCCATTGTGTTTACAAAAGCCTCTTTCACCATTATGACAGAATTACGATTGGTCTAACGATTTTATCGATAGTGACAACAGAGATGATTTCCTTAGAATCATTCTCCATTGCTATGTACGAGCAATACTGGGCACAGTATCCGGGGCTATCCATTCGTCCATCTGCTGTGTAGTGCACTATAAATCAATAAATAAGATTTTTCATGTTCTGGAAAAACACACAATAAAATCTGTAGAAAAATTAAACAAGAGGCTAAAAAATTATAGAAATGTAATCATTTTTAAAAAAAGATTTTGAATATTACGCATAACACCTTTCAGCACGTAGAATGACGTAGGTATTGGATAGATTTTTTTTAAAATGCCATAGGACTTACCTAAAACAACTACACCATCCTTCATACTCTTCATACGTTGAATTGCAGTACATCTGTTGTCCTCCCACATGTCCTTTATTGCTCCTAAGCAGTAAGTATCCTGGATATAAAAAAAGTGTTCTTTCCTACAAAGCCCATGTTCATGTAATTAAACAGGTGTGACACTTTGTAGTAGTTATTTCCCGACAGCAGAATGTTGGTGGCCATCATGAAGTCCCCTGCCTGCATTCCAAATTTGAGTGTAGGCTGCGAATTCCAAGTCCATACTTTGTGGCCATTTGAACATATCTATAATATAAAATACAAAAGAGTAATTGCAATGCATACAAACAGCGAATTTTCAAACATGATCTTGTATTGAATTAAAATGTATATGGATTACAATTAAAACATTATTTTAAAGTCGTCTTTGAAATTGAAAACTGTGTATTCGGTTATACATAATATATTATACAACATTGAAAATGTATCTTGAACATCCGCCAATTCAAATGATTACACTTGTGTGTATAGGTAAACTAAGCTGAATAGAGATTTTGAGACTATGATATACATCTTTTTTATAACGACAACAACAATATGTTTTGCGTGACATGCACCTATTAAATATACAGACTTATTGTTATGTAAATTTAGAATTATTATGTTACATTTTATTACCCATTGGATGACACTTGCTGTTCCTCTTGAAGTAAGGTGGACTTCAAAAGGTGGTGAAGCCTGGCAGGTTTTACAATTCACCACTGGTAGCTGTAGAAGTTTGACCACCTGTTTCAACTGTGCTTCATATACAATAGATGCCCGTTGTCCAATTATGTCCTCCTCACAAATGACTTTGTTGCTAGCACAAGTTTTAAGGACATGATCTTCATGTAGGGGTATAACTTCATCTTCTTGTGTGAGATGAATGGTCTCTTTGAGATGAATTACTTTAAGCTCCTCGATTTTTCTTAAGTCATTAGTTCCTTCACCCGTTCTGTAAATATATATATAAATATTTACAACATTGTATTATTAACATGTGCAAGATAAATTATTGCCTTTCTATACTTTCATTTTGTTAATAATAAGAAAAAAAAAAGTTTAATGACCTAAGAGTGGCCTGGAAGCCAAAACCGTTGATAATTTAACAGTTACAGTAGGTACATCAACTGATATTATTTTGTTTTATGTCTTTTTCAACCTAATAACATGCTTCATGCATACAAACCTAAGACAGATAGAGGGAACATAGTCCTCATCAGAATTGGTTTCCTCACTGTCTATTTCCCATGATGTATCATCTGGGTGTTTAAATTCAATTCTGCAAAATACATAATAGCAGTATTAGTAGTGGTAGAAGTAATACTAAAAACATCTAGGAAAAAAGTTTGATGAGACAAACTTTAAGTTGACTTGAGAAAGCCAGACCAGAGAGTTTGAAGAAGTTTAAAGTAGTTTGAAGTCAGATAGATAGATTAGTGAGAAAGAAAGAAAGATTAGTGAGAAAGAAAGAAAGAAAGAAAGATTAGTGAGAAAGAAAGAAAGATTAGTGAGAAAGAAAGAAAGATTAGTGAGAAAGAAAGAAAGATTAGTGAGAAAGAAAGAAAGATTAGTGAGAAAGAAAGAAAGAAAGAAAGATTAGTGAGAAAGAAAGAAAGATTAGTGAGAAAGAAAGAAAGATTAGTGAGAAAGAAAGAAAGATTAGTGAGAAAGAAAGAAAGAAAGAAATATTAGTGAGAAAGAAAGAAAGATTAGTGAGAAAGAAAGAAAGATTAGTGAGAAAGAAAGAAAGAAAGAAAGAAAGAAAGATTAGTGAGAAAGAAAGAAAGATTAGTGAGAAAGAAAGAAAGAAAGAAAGATTAGTGAGAAAGAAAGAAAGATTAGTGAGAAAGAAAGAAAGATTAGTGAGAAAGAAAGAAAGAAAGAAAGAAAGAAAGAAAGAAAGAAAGATTAGTGAGAAAGAAAGAAAGAAAGAAAGAAAGAAAGATTAGTTAGAAAGAAAGAAAGAAAGAAAGAAAGAAAGATTAGTTAGAAAGAAAGAAAGAAAGAAAGATTAGTGAGAAAGAAAGAAAGATTAGTGAGAAAGAAAGAAAGATTAGTGAGAAAGAAAGAAAGAAAGAAAGAAAGAAAGAAAGATTAGTGAGAAAGAAAGAAAGATTAGTGAGAAAGAAAGAAAGAAAGATTAGTGAGAAAGAAAGAAAGAAAGATTAGTGAGAAAGAAAGAAAGATTAGTGAGAAAGAAAGAAAGAAAGAAAGATTAGTGAGAAAGAAAGAAAGATTAGTGAGAAAGAAAGAAAGAAAGAAAGATTAGTGAGAAAGAAAGAAAGAAAGAAAGATTAGTGAGAAAGAAAGAAAGATTAGTGAGAAAGAAAGAAAGAAAGAAAGAAAGAAAGATTAGTGAGAAAGAAAGAAAGAAAGAAAGAAAGAAAGATTAGTGAGAAAGAAAGAAAGATTAGTGAGAAAGAAAGAAAGATTAGTGAGAAAGAAAGAAAGAAAGAAAGAAAGAAAGAAAGATTAGTGAGAAAGAAAGAAAGATTAGTGAGAAAGAAAGAAAGAAAGAAAGATTAGTGAGAAAGAAAGAAAGATTAGTGAGAAAGAAAGAAAGATTAGTGAGAAAGAAAGAAAGATTAGTGAGAAAGAAAGAAAGATTAGTGAGAAAGAAAGAAAGATTAGTGAGAAAGAAAGAAAGAAAGAAAGATTAGTGAGAAAGAAAGAAAGAAAGAAAGAAAGAAAGATTAGAAAGAAAGAAAGAAAGAAAGATTAGTGAGAAAGAAAGAAAGATTAGTGAGAAAGAAAGAAAGATTAGTGAGAAAGAAAGAAAGAAAGAAAGAAAGATTAGTGAGAAAGAAAGAAAGAAAGATTAGTGAGAAAGAAAGAAAGAAAGAAAGATTAGTGAGAAAGAAAGAAAGATTAGTGAGAAAGAAAGAAAGAAAGAAAGAAAGATTAGTGAGAAAGAAAGAAAGATTAGTGAGAAAGAAAGAAAGAAAGAAAGATTAGTGAGAAAGAAAGAAAGATTAGTGAGAAAGAAAGAAAGATTAGTGAGAAAGAAAGATTAGTGAGAAAGAAAGAAAGAAAGAAAGAAAGATTAGTGAGAAAGAAAGAAAGATTAGTGAGAAAGAAAGAAAGATTAGTGAGAAAGAAAGAAAGAAAGAAAGAAAGAAAGAAAGATTAGTGAGAAAGAAAGAAAGAAAGAAAGAAAGAAAGATTAGTGAGAAAGAAAGAAAGATTAGTGAGAAAGAAAGAAAGAAAGATTAGTGAGAAAGAAAGAAAGATTAGTGAGAAAGAAAGAAAGATTAGTGAGAAAGAAAGAAAGATTAGTGAGAAAGAAAGAAAGAAAGAAAGAAAGAAAGATTAGTGAGAAAGAAAGAAAGATTAGTGAGAAAGAAAGAAAGATTAGTGAGAAAGAAAGAAAGAAAGAAAGAAAGAAAGATTAGTGAGAAAGAAAGAAAGAAAGAAAGATTAGTGAGAAAGAAAGAAAGAAAGATTAGTGAGAAAGAAAGAAAGATTAGTGAGAAAGAAAGAAAGAAAGAAAGATTAGTGAGAAAGAAAGAAAGAAAGATTAGTGAGAAAGAAAGAAAGATTAGTGAGAAAGAAAGAAAGATTAGTGAGAAAGAAAGAAAGATTAGTGTGAAAGAAAGAAAGAAAGATTAGTGAGAAAGAAAGAAAGATTAGTGAGAAAGAAAGAAAGAAAGAAAGATTAGTGAGAAAGAAAGAAAGATTAGTGAGAAAGAAAGAAAGAAAGAAAGAAAGAAAGATTAGTGAGAAAGAAAGAAAGAAAGAAAGAAAGAAAGAAAGAAAGAAAGATTAGTTAGAAAGAAAGAAAGAAAGAAAGAAAGATTAGTGAGAAAGAAAGAAAGATTAGTGAGAAAGAAAGAAAGATTAGTGAGAAAGAAAGAAAGAAAGAAAGATAGAAAGATTAGTGAGAAAGAAAGAAAGAAAGAAAGATTAGTGAGAAAGAAAGAAAGATTAGTGAGAAAGAAAGAAAGAAAGAAAGAAAGAAAGAAAGATTAGTTAGAAAGAAAGAAAGAAAGAAAGAAAGAAAGAAAGATTAGTTAGAAAGAAAGAAAGAAAGATTAGTGAGAAAGAAAGAAAGATTAGTGAGAAAGAAAGAAAGATTAGTGAGAAAGAAAGAAAGATTAGTGAGAAAGAAAGAAAGAAAGAAAGAAAGGATTAGTGAGAAAGAAAGAAAGATTAGTGAGAAAGAAAGAAAGATTAGTGAGAAAGAAAGAAAGAAAGAAAGAAAGAAAGAAAGAAAGAAAGATAGAAAGAAAGAAAGAAAGATTAGTGAGAAAGAAAGAAAGAAAGAAAGAAAGAAAGAAAGATTAGTGAGAAAGAAAGAAAGATTAGTGAGAAAGAAAGAAAGAAAGAAAGATTAGTGAAAAGAAAGAAAGATTAGTGAGAAAGAAAGAAAGATTAGTGAGAAAGAAAGAAAGATTAGTGAGAAAGAAAGAAAGAAAGAAAGATTAGTGAGAAAGAAAGAAAGATTAGTGAGAAAGAAAGAAAGAAAGAAAGATTAGTGAGAAAGAAAGAAAGATTAGTGAGAAAGAAAGAAAGAAAGAAAGATTAGTGAGAAAGAAAGAAAGAAAGATTAGTGAGAAAGAAAGAAAGAAAGATTAGTGAGAAAGAAAGAAAGAAAGATTAGTGAGAAAGAAAGAAAGAAAGATTAGTGAGAAAGAAAGAAAGATTAGTGAGAAAGAAAGAAAGAAAGAAAGATTAGTGAGAAAGAAAGAAAGAAAGAAAGAAAGAAAGAAAGAAAGATTAGTGAGAAAGAAAGAAAGATTAGTGAGAAAGAAAGAAAGATTAGTGAGAAAGAAAGAAAGAAAGATTAGTGAGAAAGAAAGAAAGAAAGAAAGATTAGTGAGAAAGAAAGAAAGATTAGTGAGAAAGAAAGAAAGATTAGTGAGAAAGAAAGAAAGATTAGTGAGAAAGAAAGAAAGATTAGTGAGAAAGAAAGAAAGATTAGTGAGAAAGAAAGAAAGATTAGTGAGAAAGAAAGAAAGATTAGTGAGAAAGAAAGATTAGTGAGAAAGAAAGAAAGATTAGTGAGAAAGAAAGAAAGATTAGTGAGAAAGAAAGAAAGATTAGTGAGAAAGAAAGAAAGATTAGTGAGAAAGAAAGAAAGATTAGTGAGAAAGAAAGATTAGTGAGAAAGAAAGAAAGAAAGAAAGATTAGTGAGAAAGAAAGAAAGATTAGTGAGAAAGAAAGAAAGAAAGATTAGTGAGAAAGAAAGAAAGAAAGAAGAGAAAGAAGAAAGAAGGAAAAAAGCAAAGAGAAAGAAAGAAAGAAAAGATTATGAAAAGAAAGAAAGAAAGAAAGAAGAGAAAAGAAAAGAAAGAAAGAAAGAAAGAAAGAAGGAAAGATTAGTGAGAAAGAAAGAAAGATTAGTGAGAAAGAAAGAAAGATTAGTGAGAACGAAAAAAGAAAGAAAAGAAAGAAAGATTAGTGAGAAAGAAAGAAAGATTAGTGAGAAAGAAAAGAAGATTAGTGAGGAAAGAAAGAAAGAAGATTAGTTAGAAAGAAAGAAAGAAAGAAAGAAAGAAAGATGGATTTGTTTAGACTCATTTAAACTAATAAACTCATCTATCTATGACACTTATCTATCTGTCTATCTACACTTATAAACTTTTAAACTCATAATAAATTAATTAACTCTAAACTTGAACTCTTTGACTCATTTAAATTTATAAACTCTAAACTAACAAACTTATAAACTCATACACTTATAAACTCATGAATTCATACACTTATGAACTCTTAAACTCATAAATTAATAAACTCTGAACTCTTACTCATTTAAACTAAACTCTAAACTCAAACTCGTACACTTATGAACTCATGAATTCATAAACTTGTGAACTCTCATAAATTCATACACGTATGAACTTTTTAAATCATAAATAGTTAAATATAGCAACCACCCAGGACACCCTTGCAACTGCCTAACAACCACTCAGAACACCCTAGCAACCACCCAAAATATCTTAGAACACCCTAGCAATATCATAGCAACCACCCACAATACCTTAGAACACCCTAGCAAAACCCTAGCAACCATCCAAAATACCTTAGAACATCATAGCAACCACCCAGAAAACCCTAGCAACCACCCAAAATACCTTGGAACAACCTAGCAACCACCCAAAATACCTTAGAACACCTTAGCAACACCATTGCAACCACCCAAAAAACCTCAGAACACCCTAGCAACACCAAAGCAACCACCCAGAACACCCTAGCAACTGCCTAAAATACCTTAGAAAACCTTAGCAACACCATAGCAACCACCCAGAACACCCTAGCAACTGCCTGAAATACCTCAGAACACCCTAGCAACAACATAGCAACCACCCAGAACAACCTAGAAACTGCCTAAAATATCTTAGATCACCTTAGCAACACCATAGCAACCACCCAGAACACCCTAGCAACTGCCTAAAATACCTCAGAAAACCCTAGCAGCACAATAGCAACCACCCAGGACACCCTAGAAACTGCCTAAAATACCTTAGAACACCTTAGCAACACTCTAGCAACCACCCATAACACCCTAGCAACCACCCAAAATATCTTAGAACACCCTAGCAACACCATAGCAACCGCCCAAAATACCTTAAAACACCCTAGCAACACCATAGCAACCACTCAAAATAGCTCAAAACACCCTAGCAACCACCCGTAACACCCTAGTAACCACCCAAAATATCTTAAAACACCCTAGCAACACCATAGCAACCGCTCAAAATACCTTAGAACACCCTAGCAAAACCCTAGCAACCATCCAAAATACCTTAGAACATCATAGCAACCACCCAGAACACCCTAGCAACCACCCAAAATACCTTAGAACACCCTAGCAACCACCCAAAATACCTTGCAACACCCTAGCAACCACCCAAAATACCTTAAAACACCTTAGCAACACCTTAGCAACACCATTGCAACCACCCAAAAAAACTCAGAACACCCTAGCAACACCATAGCAACCACCCTGAACACCCTAGCAACTGCCTAAAATACCTTAGAACACCTGAGCAACACCATAGCAACCACCCAGAACACCCTAGCAACTGCCTAAAATACCTCAGAACACCCTAGCAACACCATATCAACCACCCAGAACTCCCTAGAAACTGCCTAAAATACCTTAGAACACCTTAGCAACACCATAGCAACCACCCATAACACCCTAGCAACCACCCAAAATATCTTAGAACACCCTAGCAACACCATAGCAACCGCCCGAAATACCTTAAAACACCCTAGCAACACCATAGCAACCACTCAAAATACCTCAGAACACCCTAGCAACCACCCAGAACACCCTAGCAACCACCCAAAATATCTTAATACACCCTAGCAACACCATAGCAACCGCTCAAAATACATTAGAACACCCTAGCAGCACAATAGCAACCACTCAAAATACCTCAGAACACCCTAGCAACCACCCAGAATATCTTAGAACACCCTAGCAACACCATAGCAACCGCCCAAAATACCTCAGAACACCATAGCAACCACCCATGACACCCTAGCAACCGCCCAAAATATCTTGGAATACCATAACAACCCACTAGAAACACCCTAGCAACTTTAAATTACTTTAAACTTTAAACTAAGTTAAACTTTAAACTACTTTAATCTATAAACTACTTTAAACTTTAAACTATTTAAAACTATAAACTACTTTAAACTTCAAACCACTTTAAACTTCAAACTTTCTGGTCCAAACTTTCACAAGCCAATTTAAAGTTTGTCTCGACAAACTTTTTCTAGTTAAGTTGGCTTGTGAAAGTCAACTTACTGAAATCCTAATTAAACTTCTTCTTCTTCTTCTTCTTCTTCTTCTTCTTCTTCTTCTTCACCAAAATTTTTTGACTCTAAGTCCTCCTAGAGTTTTAACTCTACAAACTCCAAACTCGGGTCAGACCTTCAGACTGTTCTGACTCGAGTTGCTATATCTTTTCAGACTGATTTGACTTTCAGATTTCTTAAAAATTCATACTAAAAATAATAAAAATCCCATTGACTTTCATTGCAATTGTTCAAATTGAGCCAAGGCTATGGTGGCCCAGTAGTGTACAACACAAACTCAAATCTAAACTCCCTGAAGTCCTAGACTCAATTAAACAACCATTCTATATGTACTAATGAACTTATCTATCTATCTATCTATCTATCTATCTATCTATCTATCTATCTATCTATCTATCTATCTATCTATCTATCTATCTATCTATCTATCTATCTAACGAATCCATCTTTCTTTCTCTTCTTTTCTTTCTAACTAATCTTTCTTTCTTTCTAACTAATCTTTCTTTCATTCTAAATAATCTATCTTTCTAACTAATCTATCATCTATCTTTCTTTCTAACTAATCTATCTTTTTTCTTTCTAACTAATCTATCTTTTTTCTTTCTAACTAATCGATCTTTTTTCTTTCTAACTAATCTTTCTTTCTTTCTAACTAATCTTTCTTTCATTCTAAATAATCTATCTTTCTAACTAATCTATCATCTATCTTTCTTTCTAACTAATCTATCTTTTTTCTTTCTAACTAATCTATCTTTTTTCTTTCTAACTAATCGATCTTTTTTCTTTCTAACTAATCTTTCTTTCTAAATAATCTATCTTTCTAATCTATCCATCTATCTATCTTTCATTCTAACAAATCTACCTATTTTCTTTCTAACTAATCTATCTATCTTCCTTTCTAACAAATCGATCTTTCTTTCTTTCTTTAATCTATATTTATTTCTAACTAATCTATCTTTCTTTCTAACTAATATTTTTCCTTCTAACTATTCTTTCTATCTTTCTTTCTAACTAATCTATCTTTCTTGCTTTCTAACTAATCTATCTTTCTTTCTAACTAATCTATCTTTCTTTCTTTCTTTCTTTCTTTCTAACTAATCTATCTTTTTTCTTTCTAACTAATCTATCTTTCTTTCTTTCTAACAAATCTATCTTTCTTTCTTTAATCTTTCTTTCTAACTAATCTTTATTTTCCTTCTAACTAATCTTTCTATCTTTCTTTCTAACTAATCTTTCTTTCTAACTAATCTATCTTTCTTTCTTATTAATCTATCTTTCTTTCTAACTAATCTTTCTTTCTAACTAATCTATCTATCTTTCTTTCTTTCTTTCTTTCCAACTAATATTTCTTTCCTTCTAAATAATCTTTCTATCTTTTTCTAACTAATCTATCTTTCTTTCTAACTAATATTTCTTTCCTTCTAACTAATCTTTCTATCTTTCTTTCAAACTAATCTATCTTTCTTTCTAACTAATCTATCTTTCTTTCCTTCTAACTAATCTATCTTTCTTTCCATCTAACTAATCTATCTTTCTAACTAATCAATCTTTCTTTCTAACTAATATTTCTTTCCTTCTAACTAATCTTTCTATCTTTCTTTCTAACCAATATCTTTCTTTCTAACTAATCTTTCGTTCTAACTAATCTTTCTTTATTTCTTTCTTTCTTTCTTTCTAAATAATCTATCTTTCTAACTAATCTATCCATCTATCTATCTTTTTTTCTAACTAATCTATCTTTTTTTCTTTCTAACTAATCTATCTTTTTCTTTCTAACTAATCTATCTTTTATCTTTCTAACTAATCTTTCTTTTTTCTAACTAATCTTTCTTTCATTCTAACAAATCTATCTATTTTCTTTCTAACTAATCCATCTTTCTTTCTTTCTAACTAATCTTTCTTTCCTTCTTTAATTTATATTTCTTCCTAACTAATCTATATTTCTTTCTTTCTTTCTTTCTTTCTTTCTTTCTTTCTTTCTAATAATTCTTTCCTTTTAAATAATCTTTCTATGTTTTTTCTAACTAATCTATCTTTCTTTCTTTCTAACAAATCTATCTTTCTTTCTTTAATCTATATTTCTTTCTAACTAATCTTTATTTTCCTTCTAACTAATCTTTCTATCTTTCTTTCTAACTAATCTTTCTTTCTAACTAATCTATCTTTCTTTCTTATTAATCTATCTTTCTTTCTAACTAATCTTTCTTTCTAACTAATCTATCTATCTTTCTTTCTTTCTTTCTTTCCAACTAATATTTCTTTCCTTCTAAATAATCTTTCTATCTTTTTCTAACTAATCTATCTTTCTTTCTAACTAATATTTCTTTCCTTCTAACTAATCTTTCTATCTTTCTTTCAAACTAATCTATCTTTCTTTCTAACTAATCTATCTTTCTTTCCTTCTAACTAATCTATCTTTCTTTCCATCTAACTAATCTATCTTTCTAACTAATCTATCTTTCTTTCTAACTAATATTTCTTTCCTTCTAACTAATCTTTCTATCTTTCTTTCTAACCAATATCTTTCTTTCTAACTAATCTTTCGTTCTAACTAATCTTTCTTTATTTCTTTCTTTCTTTCTTTCTTTCTAAATAATCTATCTTTCTAACTAATCTATCCATCTATCTATCTTTTTTTCTAACTAATCTATCTTTTTTTCTTTCTAACTAATCTATCTTTTTCTTTCTAACTAATCTATCTTTTTTCTTTCTAACTAATCTTTCTTTTTTCTAACTAATCTTTCTTTCATTCTAACAAATCTATCTATTTTCTTTCTAACTAATCCATCTTTCTTTCTTTCTAACTAATCTTTCTTTCCTTCTTTAATTTATATTTCTTCCTAACTAATCTATATTTCTTTCTTTCTTTCTTTCTTTCTTTCTTTCTTTCTTTCTTTCTTTCTTTCTTTCTTTCTTTCTAATAATTCTTTCCTTTTAAATGATCTTTCTATGTTTTTTCTAACTAATCTATCTTTCTAACTAATATTTCTTTCCTTCTAACTAATCTTTCTATCTTTCTTTCTAACTAATCTATCTATCTTTCTTTCTTTCTAACTAATATTTCTTTCCTTCTAACTAATCTATCTTTCTTTCTAACTAATCTTTCTATCTTTCTTTCTAACTTATCTATCTTTCTAACTAATCTTTCTTTCTTTCTTTCTTTCTTTCTTTCTTTCTTTCTAACTAATATTTCTTTCCTTCTAACTAATCTATCTTTCTAACTAATCTATCTATCTTTCTTTCTTTCTTTCTTTCTTTCTAACTAATCAATCTTTCTTTCGTTCTTTCTAACTAATCCTTTCTTTCTTTTTTTCTAACAAATCGATCTTTCTTTTTAACTAATCCATCTGTCTAACTAATCCATCTTTCTATCTAACAAATCCATCTTTATTTCTTTCCAACAAATCCATCTTTCTTTCTTTCTTTCTTTCTTTCTTTCTTTCTTTCTTTCTTTCTTTCTGTCACCACTTCACATTTTCCTCTGGAAATGTACATTCTAGTTAGTGGTGCTTGCAACGCAAAGCAACACTATTGTTCTTCTCCATACTTATTAGTGTGCTCACACTATTGAAATCCAAATCTTTATTATTATTATTCCGTATTCTTCCGTGGTCGCTTATAACTCCTCTCTACTTTGTGCTACAAAAACCATTCGAGTATCAAAATGTTCAGCTTTTCAACGACATGCGTGCTATTATTTTTCTTTTTTATAACTTTTATACTTTTTGAATTATTCATATTTTTGTGCATTTTTTGAACATGTAAGTCAATGGAGAATTCTTCAAATCCTGCTTTATGCTACTTCTGCATACTTTCAGCTATTTTTGTCATTTCAACTCTAAAATGTTGAGAAATCTTTAAGCTATTAAAGTTGAATTCAACTTTTGGAAATCTTTTATACTTTTTTCACAATCTCTACTTTAGTCTCATGAAGTTTTTCAAGCCGTTTCTCAGATTTGAATGGAAGCGGATGAGAGAGACTGTTCAGAGCTAGAGCACGTGATGTCATCTGCTAGAGTGAGCCAGCTTGAAAACTAATCGTAAAAAATAATTCTTAAATCGCTGGCCTGGCCACAATTTTAACTCTTCAGGCATGTAATTATACTTAAAACGTAGCTCTTTTTGTTGTGGTTCCTCACGTGTATTTAGTAAATCCCTCGGACTTACACTTTTTCCTCTGTGTCCTTCCAAAGGACAAGAGTGACAGACAATCCTCCATTGGCAGCCATTATAAATTCAGGTCAAACTTTACTGATCAGAGCATTACGGACCAGTTTTTCAACTTGCCAAAGTGCTCCCTTTTTTCAACTCTATCCACACAAAAAAATACATCACATCGTTCGCAAAGGCCTTGTCTCGCTCACCGTCAAGTCATTTCGCCGATAAAACCTATAGTTTTGTCTCTAGGGAGGTTTGTTCGAGGCCAAGTATCAGCAATTTTGCCCTCTGTCTATATAGGAAAGCTGATTGCCCAGGTGATGTTGATTAGACAAGATCAAAGGGAGACACACATAATTGCTCCTGTGTTCTGATTGGTGGACAGTCACTGAGCTCTTTTCTGAAGGAACTTTAATTACTACAGGTTTTTGTTGCATTTATGCTTCTGCTTCTCCTGCTCTCCCTTCCTCTTCCCTCCTCTTCTCCTCCTTCCATCCTCTACTCCTCCTGTCCTCCCCTCCTTTCCTAATCTCTTCTTCTCCTCCTTTAATCCTCTTCTATCTATCTGCCTGTCTAACTATTTGACTTTCTGTGTCCAAATTATCTATCTATCTATCTATCTATCTATCTATCTATCTATCTATCTATCTATCTATCTATCTATCTATCTATCTATCTATCTATCTATCTATCTATCTATCTATCTATCTATCTATCTATCTATCTATCTATCTGTCTGTCTATCTATCTATCTATCTATCTATCTATCTATCTATCTATCTATCTATCTATCTATCTATCTATCTATCTATCTATCTGTCTGTCTTTCTCTACCTTTCTATTTTTGTTCTCCTTTACTTCTCTACCTGTCTTTTTGTATACCCCTTTATTTATTTACCTCTGTTTCTACTTCTCTACCTCTCTAATTAAACTCTTTAGTTTTCTAAAAAAAAAAAAAAATTAATCTTTTTTGCATTTCAGCTTATTAATGCATTTGAATTAAGCTTTTTTTGCATTTTTGCTCTGTTTTGCAGTTGTTTGTGCATCTCAGCTTGTTTAGCAATATTTTGCAGTTGTTTGTGCATTTCATTTAAGCATTTCAAGCATTCACACGCATGTTCCACCGGAAATGCAATTTTTCTAGTTCTTCTTCTTATTATTATTCTGGACAAAGTTTGGCGCGTAACTCGTCCCGCAAATTTTGTCACAGACCCCTGAGTGAGGCGTCAAATCGTGCGGCTCATTGAGGAGAGGTGTGCTATGACTCTTCTAAGCGATCGGGTGTACGATGTACGATTCATAGCCACACCATAGCAACCAGTTACAGCACCCTAGCAACCGTGGGCGATAGGCACGAGGCCGCAGGCCTCGTGCCATACTAAATAACTCTATAAAAACTCTATAAAAACTCCTTTTAAAAACTCCATAGTAATCATCTGTTAAAAAATACACGCCGACATCACAGACCCCTGATTGAGGCGTCAAATTGTGCGGATTATTGAGGAGAGGTGTGCTGTGACTTTTCTTACCGATCCGGGGTACGGTGTTTGCCCCAGGGGCAAATCATTGGGTAAAAAAAATCCCATTGACTTAACATTGCCACAAACTTTGACGACTCGTAGCACTGACCAATGATTTCTCAGAAACTTGTAATTTACCACATTTGAAGAGGCTGGCAGGCTCTGTAAGAACATACCTCATAATGGGGTAAAAGTTGCACCCCTGGGGGGCAGGAGGTGCTCAAATTTGCCCCATTGACTTACTATGGTGCATAGAGTGCATATGGTGCATCCTCACACATTGCATAGGGATTTTGTATTGAACATAGCTCTGGATCACAGTGTCAAAGAGACGGGCTCATTTTTCTCAGATGACCAATCAGTCTCTCAGGATCATTGTGAAGCTATTAAGCCACGCCCTAGCAACCATTTTGAGCACCTTAGCAACAAGTCCCGTAGACTTCCATTGAAAGAGGTCAAAAGAATATCTCCGGATAGAAGTGTCATAGAAACACAAGGGTGGTCTCGTTTGACTCGGGGCAGCACACAGCCAATTATGAATCCCCTCAACACTTCCTAGCCCCTCCCTAGCAACCATTGTCGAGCACCTTAGCAACTAAAATCTATAGAGGGATATCTTCCATTCTGAATGTCACAGAGGCATGGGAGTTGGTTTATATCATTCATACTGACAAGCAACCTTTGGACTTTGATGACTGGCAGCTGCCAAGCCATTCCCTAGCAACCAAACAGAGTACCCTAGCAACCATTTTGCAAGACCTATATCTCTGCATCAGAACATCGTATAGAGATGTGGTTTGGCTCTTTTGACTCATGCTAGCGAACAGGGCTTCCAACGTACTACACATGCTAGCTGTGAATAGCTACATGCTAGTAACGATTAGTTAAGTACTAAATCATGCCAAGAACATATTAAGAATTCTATAAAAACTCTATAGTAACCATCTGGGACAACTACCAACCACCTAGCAACACCATAGCAACCACCCAAAATACCCTATCAACCACCTAGCACCATAGCAACCACCCAGAACACCCTGGCAACCGCCTAGCAACCACCTAGAAACGCCATAGCAACCACCCAGAAAACTTAGCATCTGCCTAGCAACCACCCAGAAAACCCTAGCAACCACCTGAACAACATGAATAAGCCATATCTCAGCATCAGAACATCGTACAGATATGGTTGTTGGCTCGTATGCAATCATGCACAACACCCTAGCAACCGAGTGGCGAGTTTTGCCACTGCAAGCACCACTTCACATTTTCTTCTGGAAATGTACATTCTAGTTATTCTTATTATTCCACACAAAAGTTCGGCGCGTAACTTGTCCCGCAGCTTTTGTCACACACTCCTGAGTGAGGCGTCAAAGTTAAGTGCTAAATCATGCCAAGAACATATTAAGAATTCTATAAAAACTCTATAGTAACCATCTGGGACAACTACCAACCACCTAGCAACACCATAGCAATCACCCAAAATACCCTAGCAACCACCTAGTAACACCAGAGCAACCACCCAGGACACCCTTGCAACTGCCTAACAACCACTCAGAACACCCTAGCAACCACCCAAAATACATTACAATACCCTAGCAACACCATAGCAACCACCCACAATACCTTAGAACACCCTAGCAACCACCCAGAACACCCTAGCAACCACCCAAAATACCTTAGAACATCCTAGCAACCACCCAGAACACCCTAGCAATCACCCAAAATACCTTAGAACATCCTAGCAACCACCCAAAACACCCAAAACAACCTAGCAACCACCCAAAGTACCTTAGAACACCCTAGAAACACCCTAGCAACCACCAAGAACACCCTAACAACCACCCAAAATACCTTAGAACACCCTAGCAACACCCTAGCAACCATCCAAAATACCTTAGAAAACCCTAGCAACCACCCAGAACACCCTAGCAACCACCCAAAATACCTTAGAAAACCCTAGCAACCACCCAGAACACTCTGGCAACCACCCAAAATACCTTAGAACACCCTAGCAAGACCATAGCAACCACCCAAAATACCTCAGAACACCCTAGCAACACCATAGCAACCACTCAAAATACCTTGCAACACCCTAGCAACCACCCAAAATACCTTAGAACACCCTAGCAACCACCCATAACACCCTAGCAATCAACCAAAATACCTTAGAACACCCTAGCAACACCCTAGCAACCGCCCAAAATACCTTAGAACACCCTAGCAAACACCCATAACACCATAATAACCACCCAAAATACCTTAGAACATCATAGCAACCACCCAGAACACCCTAGCAACCACCCAAAATACATTACAACATCCTAGCAACACCATAGCAACCACCCAAAAAACCTTAGAACACCCTAGCAAACACCCATAACACCCTAATAACCACCCAAAATACCTTAGAACACCCTAGCAACCATCCAGAACACCCTAATAACCACCCAAAATACCTTAGAACATCATAGCAACCACCCAGAACAGCCTAGCAACCACCCAAAATACATTAGAACATCCTAGCAACACCATAGCAACCACCCAAAATACCTTAGATCACCAAAGCAACCACCCAAAATACCTCAGAACACCCTAACAACACCATAGCAACCACCCAAAATACCTTAGAACACCCTAGCAACACCATAACAACCACCCAAAATACCTCAGAACACCCTTGTAACACCATAGCAACCACCCAGAACACCCTAGCAAACACCCAAAATACCTTAGAACACCCAAGCAATACCATAGCAACCACCCAAAATACATCAGAACACCCTAGCAACACCATAGCAACCACCCAGAACACCCTAGCAAACACCCAAAATACCTTAGAACACCCTAGCAACAAAATAGCAACCACCCAAAATACATCAGAACACCCTAGCAACACCCTAGCAACCACCCAAAATACCTCAGAACACCCTCGCAACACCCTAGCAACCACCAGAACACCCTAGCAACTGGCTAAAAGACCTTAGAACACCCTAGCAACACCATGGCAACCACCAAAAATACCCCAGAACACCATAGCAACCACCCAAAATACATCAGAACACCCTAGCAACACCATAGCAACCACCCAGAACACCATAGCAAACACCCAAAATACCTTAGAACACCCTAGCAACACAATAGCAACCACCCAAAATACATCAGAAAACCCTAACAACACCCTAGCAACCACCCAAAATACCTCAGAACACCCTAGCAACACCATAGCAACCACCCAGAACACCCTAGCAACTGGCTAAAAGACCTTAGAACACCCTAGCAACACCATGGCGACCACCAAAAATACCCCAGAACACCCTAGCAACCACCCAAAATACCTTAGAATACCCTAGCAACCCACTAGAAACACCCTCTATCTGTTTATCTATCTATCTATCTATCTATCTATCTATCTATCTATCTATCTATCTATCTATCTATCTATCTATCTATCTATCTATCTATCTATCTATCTATCTATCTATCTATCTATGCATCTATCTATCTATCTATCTATTTATCTGTCTATCTATCTATCTATCTATCTATCTATCTATCTATTTTGAACTAAATTCAAACTTCAAACTAATTTAAACTTCAAACTAATTTTGTTAAAATCCTCTTGTTTCTAAACTCATAAACTTGTACACTAATAAACTCATAAATTCATATGAACTTATGAATGCACTTATGAACTCTTAAACTCAAATGTCTTAAACTGTGTGTGTGTGCGTGTGTGTGTGTGTGTTTATGTGCATTAGTGTGTCTATCTATCTATCTATCTATCTTTTGTTTCTTTCTAACTAATCTATCTTTCGTTCTTTCTTTCTAACAAATCTTTCTTTCTCTCTTTCTAACTAATCTTGCTTTCTTTTCTAACTAATCTATTTCTTTCTAACTAATCTTTCTTTCTAACTAATCTTTCTGTCTATCTTTCTTTCTAATGTTTCTTTCTAACTACTCTTTCTTTCTTTTCTAACTAATCTATTTCTTTCTAACTAATCTTTCTAACTAATCTTTCTTTTTTCTTTCTTTCTCTCTTTCTTTCTAATCTTTCTTTCTTTCTAATCTTTCTTTCTTTCTTTCTTTCTTTCTTTCTTTCTTTCTTTCTTTCTTTCTTTCTTTCTTTCTTTCTTTCTAATTAATCTTCCTTTCTAACTTTCTTTCTAACTAATCTTTCTTTCTAACTTTCTTTCTTTCTAACTAATCTTTTCTAACTTTCTTTTTCTTTTTTTCTTTCTTTCTTTCTTTCTTTCTTTCTTTCTTTCTTTCTTTCTTTCTAACAAAGCCATCTTTCTTTCTAACTAATCCATCTTTCTAACTAATCCATCTTTCTTTCTTTCCAACAAATCCATCTTTCTTTCTTTCTTTCTTTCTTTCTTTCTTTCTTTCTTTCTTTCTTTCTTTCTTTAATCTATATTTCTTTCTAACTAATCTATTTGTCTTTCTTTCTTTCTAACTAATATTTCTTTCCTTCTAAATAATCTTTCTATCTTTTTTCTTACTAATCTGTCTTTCTTTCTAACTAATATTTCTTTCCTTCTAACTAATCTTTCTTTCTTTCTTTCTAACTAATCTTTCTTTCTTTCTTTCGTTGTAACTAATATTTCTTTCCTTCTAAATAATCTTTCTAACTTTTTTCTAACTAATCTTTCTTTCTTTCTTTCTTACTAACTAATCTATCTTTCTTTCTTTCTTTCTTTCTTTCTAACTAATCTTTCTTTCTTTCTAACTAATCTATCTTTTTTCTTTCTAACTAATCTATCTATCTTTCTTTCTTTCTAACTAATCTATATTTCTTCCTTTCTTTAATCTATATTTCTTTCTAACTAATCTATCTATCTTTCTTTCTTTCTAACGAATCTATCTTTCTTTCTTTCTTTAATCTATATTTCTTTCTAACTAATCTATCTTCCTTTCTTTCTTTCTTTCTAACTAATCTTTCTTTCTTTCTAACTAATCTATCTTTTTTTCTTTCTAACTAATCTATCTATCTTTCTTTCTAACGAATCTATATTTCTTTCTTTCTTTAATATATATTTCTTTCTAACTAATCTATCTATCTTTCTTTCTTTCTAACGAATCTAACTTTCTTTCTTTCTTTAATCTATATTTCTTTCTAACTAATCTATCTTTCATTCTTTCTTTAATCTATATTTCTTTTTAACTAATCTTTCTTTCCTTCTAACTAATCTTTCTTTCTTTATCTCTTTTTAAACTAATCTTTCTTTCTCTCTTTCTTTCTTTCTTTCTTTCTTTCTTTCTTTCTAACTAATCTTTCTTTCTTTCTAACTAATCTATGTTTCTTTCTAACTAATCTATCTTTTTTCTTTCTAACTAATCTATCTTTTTTTCTTTCTAACTAATCTATCTTTTTCTTTCTAAATAATCTTTCTTTTTTCTTTCTAACTAATCTTTCTTTCATTCTAACAAATCTATATATTTTCTTTCTAACTAATCTATCTATCTTTCTTTCTTTCTATCGAATCTATCTTTCTTTCTTTCTTTAATCTATATTTCTTTCTAACTAATCTAGCTTTTTTCTTTCTTTAATCTATATTCTTTCCTTAGTCTATATTTCTTTCCTTCTAAATAAACTTTCTATCTTTTTCTAACTAATCTATCTTTCTTTCTAACTAATATTTCTTTCCTTCTACCTAATCTATCCCTCTTTCTTTCTAAATAATCTATCTTTCTTTCTTTTTTTCTTTCCTTCTTTCTTTCTTTCTTTCTTTCTTTCTTTCTTTCTTTCTTTCTTTCTTTCTTTCTTTCTTTCTAACTAATATTTCTTTCCTTCTGACTAATCTCTTTCTAATTAATCTATCTTTCTTTCTAACTAATCTATCTTTTTTCCTTTCTTTCTAACTAATATATCTTTCTTTCTTTCTTTCTTTCTAACTAATCTATCTTTTTCTTTCTAACTAATCTATCTTTCTTTCTAACGAATCTATCTTTCTTTCTTTCTTTAATCTATATTTCTTTCTAACTAATCTATCTTTCTTTAATCTATATTTCTTTCTAACTAATCTTTCTTTCCTTCTATTTAATCTTTCTATATTTCTTTCTAACTAATTGTGGGAGCCATTTGCTATTGTTGATGTTGTGGTGGTGGTCTACACTAGAGGGCAGAGTGCTTGTGCTACAGTAGCCAAGGTCACGGTGGCACAGGCGCGCCAGCTGATTAATTCACAGGCGTAGCCAGGGGAAGGAGGCTAGGGTGGCGGGGAGATCACACGGTTTTTACCACTGGCACGCCACAGCTAGATTAGCCCTCACGTTTGCAAATACTCTGAACGTAAACTATCTTTCTATTAAATTGGAACACCACCCAAAGACGCTAAACGTTGTGGACTTCAAGTTCATCCGATGTAGACAAATAGCGCGTCAAAAACAGGATCTAGCCCTCACTCTGCCGAGTGTCTGATTTGTGTTAAGACAGTCACTAGACTAATCTATCTTTCTTTCTTTCTAACTAATCTATCTTTTTTCTTTCTAACTAATCTTTCTTTCTTTCTAACTAATCTTTCTTTCTTTCTTTCTTTCTAACTAATCTTTCTCTTTATTTCTAACTAATCTATCTTTCTTTATTTCTAACTAATCTTTCTTTCTTTCTTTCTTTCTTTCTTTCTTTCTTTCTTTCTTTCTTTCTTTCTTTCTTTCTTTCTTTCTAACTAACATTTCTTTCCTTCTAACTAATCTATCTTTCTAGCTAATCTATCTTCCTTTCTAACTAATATTTCTTTCCTTCGAACTAATCTATCTTTCTTTCTAACTAATCTATCTTTCTTTCTTTCTTTCTTTCTATCTTTCTTTCTAACTAATATTTATTTAATTCTAACTAATCTTTCTATCTTTCTTTCTAACTAATCTATCTTTATTTCTTTCCAACTAATCTATCTTTATTTCTTTCCAACTAATCTATCTTTCTTCCTTTCTTTCTTTCTTTCTTTCTAACTAATATTTCTCTCCTTCTAACTAATCTATCTTTCTAACTAATCTGTCTATCTTTCTTTCTTTCTTTCTAACTAATCTATCTTTCTTTCTAACTAATCTATCTTTTTCTTTCTAACTAATCTATCTTTTTTCTTTCTAACTAATCTATCTTTTTTCTTTCTAACTAATCTATCTTTCTTTCTTTCTAACTAATCTATCTTTCTTATTAATCTATCTTTCTCTCTTTCTAACGAATCTATCTTTTTTCTTTTTCACTAATCTATCTTTTTTCTTTCTTTCTTTCTTTCTTTCTTTCTTTCTTTCTTTCTTTCTGTCTTTCTTTCTTTCTTTCTTTCTTTCTTTCTTTCTTTCTTTCTTTCTTTCCTTCTCACTAATCTATCTTTCTAACTAATCTATCTTTCTTTCTAACTAATATTGATTTCATTCTAACTAATCTTTCTATCTTTCTTTCTAACTAATCTATCTTTCTTTCTAACTAATCTTTCTATCTTTCTTTCTAACTAATCTATCTTTCTTTCTTTCTAACTAATCTATCTTTCTTTCTTTCTTTCTTTCTTTTTTTCTAACTAATATTTCTTTCCTTCTAACTAATCTATCTTTCTAACTAATCTATCTTTCTTTCTTTCTTTCTTTCTTTCTTTCTTTCTTTCTTTCTTTCTTTCTTTCTAATCAATCTTTCTTTCCAACTAATCTATCTTTCTTTCTTTCTAACTAATCTATCTTTCTTTCTTATTAATCTATCTTTCTTTCTTTCTTTCTAACGAATCTATCTTTTTTATTTCTAACGAATCTGTTTTTTCTTTCTAACGAATCTATCTTTTTTCTTTCTTTCTTTCTTTCTTTCTTTCTTTCTTTCTTTCTTTCTTTCTTTCTTTCTTTCTTTCTTTCTCTTTCTTTCTAACTAATCTATCTTTCTTTCTAACTAATCTATATTTCTTTCTTTCTTTTTTTCTTTCTTTCTAACTAATATTTCTTTCCTTCTAACTAATCTATCTTTCTAACTAATCGTTCTTTCTTTCTAACTAATCTTTCTTTCTTTCTTTCTTTCTTTCTTTCTTTCTTTCTAACTAATCTTTCTCTTTCTTTCTAACTAATCTATCTTTCTTTCTTTCTAACTAATCTATCTTTCTAACTAATCTATATTTCTTTCTAACTAATATTTCTTTCCCTCTAACTAATCTTTCTATCTTTCTAATTAATCTATCTTTCTTTCTAACTAATTTTTCTCTTTTTTCTAACTAATCTCTTTCTTTCTAACTAATCTATCTTTCTTTCTTCCTAACTAATATTTCTTTCTTTTTTTAACTAATCTATCTTTCTGACTAATCTCTTTTTCTTTTTAACTAATATTTCTTTCATTCTATCTAATCTTTCTATCTTTCTAACTAATCAATCTTTCTTTCTAAGTAATCTTTCTTTCTTTCTTTTTTTCTTTATTTCTACTTAATCTATCTTTCTGTCTAACTAATCAATCTTTCTTTCTTTCTAAATAATCTTTCTTTCTTTCTTTCTAACTAATCCTTTCTTTCTTTCTTTCTTTCTTTCTTTCTAACAAATCCATCTTTCTTTCTAACTAATCCATCTTTCTAACTAATCCATCTTTCTTTCTTTCCAACAAATCCATCTTTCTTTCATTCTTTCTTTCTTTCTTTCTTTCTTTTTCTTTCTTTCTTTCTTTCTTTCTTTCTTTCTTTCTTTCTTTCTTTCTTTCTTTCTTTCTTTCTTTCTTTCTTTCTTTCTTTCGTTCTTTTCTTTCTTTCTTTCTTTCTTTCTTTCTTTCTGTCTTTCTTCCTTTCTTTCTTTCTTTCTTTCTTTCTAACTAATCTTTCTTTCTTTCTAAATAATCTATCTTTCTTTCTTTCTTTCTTTCTAACTAATATTTTTTTCTTTCTAACTAATCTATCTTTCTAACTAATCTATTTTTCTTTCTAACTAATATTTCTTTCATTCTATCTAATCTTTCTATCTTTCTTTCTAACTAATCTTTCTATCTTTCTGTCTAACTAATCTATCTTTCTTTCTAACTAATCAATCTTTCTTTCTTCCAATCTTTCTTTCTTTCTTTCTTTCTTTCTTTCATTCTAACTAATATTTCTTTCCTTCTAACTAGTCTATCTTTCTAACTAATCTACCTTTCTTTCTTTTTTTTCTTTCTTTCAAACTAATCAATCATTCTTTCTTTCTAAATAATCTATCTTTATTTCTTTTTAACTAATCTTTCTTTCTAACTAACTAATCATTTCTTTCATTCTTTCTTTAATTCTTTCTTTCTTTCTTTCTTTCTTTCTAACAAATCCATCTTTCTTTCTAACTAATTCATCTTTCTATCTAACTAATCCATCTTTCTTTCTCTCCAACAAATCCATCTTTCTTTATTTCTTTCTTTCTTTTTTATTTTTTTCTTTCTTTCTTTCTTTCTTTCTTTCTTTCTTTCTTTCTTTCTTTCTTTCTTTCTTTCTTTCTCACAGCAGTGAGCATCTACACTTCAGAGTGTTCAAATCAGAGGCTAAAATCAGGCTAGGAAAAATGCTTTTATTTCTAAATGATGTCCATTTTTGATCTAAAAAAAACATACTAACATTATAAGGGCAACCCAGGAAACATAAAATAATCCATGCCATGCGACCTTTAAATAAAAAAGAAGCTCAAATTTAGTGTGAACAAGAAACTAAGTTTGAACTTACTTATTTACATCGAAAAATAAGTACAGTGTACTTATTGTGTTCATGTTGCATTGTAAAACACTTTTGCTGCTATTGAGGTGATACGGGTAAGGTTAGGGACAGGTGTGGTGTTATGGGTAGGTATAAGGGTGGGACCCCAAACACTGGTTGAGGGTTAATATAAAGTGGTACCAAATACCTTACTCACTTGTTGAGTAATAAAACGCTTTTACAACATTTTAAATCCCATCAGTTCTCGCCGTCTTCAAGAACCCAAGCCGATGTTCATTCTCGTTTTATTACGAGTTTTGTCGCATTCTCTTTTTTGCCTGCAAACTCTCCTCTGTTCAGAGTTTTTTTTTTTTTTTTTGCTTTTTAAAATGGGTGATTCCCTGGAGGTTCAAGATTTAGCTGCTCCGTGCATGTTAACCTTTCTCTCACATTGTGACAACTCAATGCCATGCCGGCACCATACATGCATCAAAGCAGCCAGAGCAACTTTTCTCTATATACGGATATGACCAGATACGCACATGCGACTGATGTTTACGCAATTTCCCGCAAAAACCATCCTGTTAGGTCTAAAACATAAGCACTTATACTTGAATAGGCTTACCATAATCAGGGAAAGACAAAAACACAGTTTGGAAGAAGGATTTATTTAAATTTATTTCATTTTGAACAAAAAAGTGACATGAACCTTTAAGAGAAGGTAGTATAAAAATGTAGCTGCAAAAAAAGGTCTTTACTTTGATGAATATTTTTATTTATCACATGACGATGTCTCTAAGTGGGGTCCTATTCAGTGACGATTGCAACATAAACACCTAACTCCATTAAACTCATAAAACTGAAATATTGTGATGAAATGTAAATCATCACTAAATATTATGGTCAAGCTATTAAAATAGTAAGCCTAATTTAACACAATGTTTAAATAAAACCCCTTGTCAAAACTATATTTTAAATAAAGACACTCTTCTCATCTGATGGATGTCAAAGAAGGATGCACATAGATTGAGTTTTTATTTTAAAACATTGCATGTCTAAACACCAATAGTAATGCTTTGATGTAGCCTATCATAAACCAATAAAAGTGGCCAAAAAATGTCACCCCACCCCATCAAGCAGACTGTCCTCAGGGGTAGGCCTACTTGCCTGAGGTCAAGGGTCAAACCCACAGCAGATACATTATAACGCAATCACCAACAGAGGGCACAATTGTTTCACTTTTCACTCTTTGTTGACAACGATTTTGAATCTGGACTGTGTGTGAAATTATTTTAAAAATAAAGTGTCTGTTCATCCATCCATTCATGATCCACCCATACCCTGAATTATTTGGAAGGTTATTTTGTTTTATATTTGTACTTAATGTGGAAGAGAAAGTGTCACTTTAAAAATTCACATGGCATTTCAGTTTTAAACAAATATTTACAATATTTACAAGTGCTTATTTTCACGTGTTAACCTAAACCGAATCCCTTAAGACCACATTTCATTACCTCATACACTTCTTACATATTTCAGTTCAAGGCCATAGTTTAAAGTCTCCATTTACATAGGTTACTGTTAAGCTACATTAAGGCTCAAGACAAACCACACCAACATGTTTCATATTTTGTGTTTGTATAACATTCTCCAACACAAAGGTAAAGAGCTGCGTTTGCTAAGTGGATGCCTAACGAACGGTCATCATTTCCATAGTTGGCCGCAGGTCACGTGACCCGACCTGCCAACGGAACAATCTTTCCCTGGGTTTCTGGCAGGTCACGTGACCAGCTGCCAGCCAGAATCTAACTGCACAGTCTTCTACAGTCTGTGCGCTCTGACGTGCTGCTTTGCGCTGCTCTCAATGCTGTTAGATGAAGCTATTGTATTCGCAACGGGATTTTAGCTGTTCGCTTCGCTTTACCTCCCATGTTTTCAGCGACGAAGGAATGAAGAGTCTTCTCAATAAACGGTAATTATTTTTCCCTTTATCGGCATTTTATTTATGTATTCGATATCATGGCATCTGATTCAACATTCTTACTGTTACTGGATGTTGCATAGCATAACAGTGAAATTATGCAAGATACATTACTCAGAAAGAACTGCAAGGACACAACGGAGTGTGTCTTGTGTCTTGTGTATTGTGTATTGTGCATTGTGCAGCTGGAGTGAGAGCGATTTGAAACCCACTACAACAAAGGATCAACATCTCGGTTATTTGTGTCTTGTCGTCTGTTTTCAAAATACACGTAGCCTATAATTGGTAGTTATTCTAAGAACCAGATAATGAAAATGCAGAAGAAAGCAGTGAGAAGAAAACCCATTCACTTTCAGCGGATTTTAATTGAAGCTGTTTACAAACATTCTCTCTGCATCACACCTCTGAAATGCGTCCTTCATTCTGGCCCAGTTCAGGTGATTCGGTTTTGGAATCCCCATGTTCTAATCTAGACACTTTGATGCATTCCTTTGTGTCTACATTTCGAATAATCCCTTTCATCTTTTTCAATGACCATGGTGCACTTTTTATTATATTATTTTTGATTTAGTGCTCACATTCAGGTTCCTTTATTCTGCTATACAGCTATTGAAATATACATCTATAATCAGAATATTATTATTAAACTGGTGTTTCTTGATTTATTGATATAGACCACTAAAGATTTTGCTCTTGCATTTGTGTGATTTAAATGGCAAGTTAATACACTCATTAATTTTGCATTCATGTCCTATAAATTGCAAGACGTAAAAAGATAAAACTGGAATAGCCTATTGGCTTAATTTGGATTTGCATTTTCACACATAACACATAATTAAAATATAATGTGATTTTAGAATATCCTTCGTAACTGAATGTTTGTGCAAGTTCAAACTTAAATATTTCTAAAGGGAATATTAATACAGACAGCAAGTAGCTATTATAAATTAAACACATTGTTTGGTGTTAACTATGAAGAACAAATGTAATCGTATAACTAACATTTTACAAGCATGAAAAATATGACCTATATGTACATCTAGAGTCTAATGGCCTACATTTCACTACACTTTAATTGAGAATCAAGGAGCTGATTAATATCCATTTTTTTATCCAATATCCTGTTAATTGTTTTGATTAAAATGAATGTACTGATTTCAAATTTGAATGTGTATTCCCAATAAATATATTTTTACAAAAATAATATTTAAAATACCTATAAATATACAGCATAGTAAATAGCAAGAGAGAGAAAAATAACATACAAGTCTTTCAGATGGATAATGCTGATAACATGCATACAAGAATATTCCAGTAGCTGTGAAGCATAGCCTTCTTCTTCTTCTTCTTCTTCTTCTTCTTCTTTTAAAATAGTCTTAAAATTAACCAGAAATTGATGTGCATGTAAACATGGTCAGTGTTTCTCTTTCTCTCTTCCCACACAAAAACACACAATTTAGGGGTAAATCATGCAGCTTTTGCATTTCCACACACAGATGTTCAGTAGATGGAAGTAGGCCAATGACAGATCTTTGTAAGCTTTTGCGTGGGCGTCTGGCTGTATTTCACAGTTATTTAGCCTTCATGCGGGTCTGTAGACTTTTAATTGTAGGTCAGAGAGAAATAACTAAAAAATATCACACATTTCTGTTCTCACAGTCTCAATTCCTACCTTCACTCTTAAAAATTAAGGTACTTTATGGGCTTCTATGGTTCCATGAAGAACATTTATCATCCATGGAACATTTCCATTCCACAAAAGGTTCTTATAGTGGAAAAATATATTTTTCACAGAAGAAATAAAATGTTATTTTAAGAGCTGTTGACTGAAAGGTTCTTTGTGAAAACAAAATGGTTATTCTATGGAATCACTGTGAAAATGCCCATTTGGCACATTTATTTTTAAGTGTGTTGTGTAAAGCTGTGTTAGTGCATGCTGTTTATAATCTTTTGATTCATTTTCTGAGATTTAAAAAAAAATATATATGGGATGCACCTTTTCACTGATGTTCAGAGGAGAGATTTCAGAACTCTACTCAACTGTTACTGAAGCATTGAGCATTCATCTCAGGATTTGTAAGACACTCAGATGGACATGCACACCAGTTTAACACACTGCTTTGGCTCTGTTTATGGATGGCTGAGCCACTCATCTGGCAGACAAATAAACTGTTTAGTGATAGGTGTGCTTGTGCATAGCCAGACTTTTGACTCTGGCATAATGTCTGGACCTCACTGCAGGTTATTCTGGTAGAAAAACAAAAACAAAAAAACAGTGATTTTGTGAAACACAAAGATTTTGTGTTTGGACTATTATTCAACACAATTACTCATTTATATGCATTTACATTACATTCATAAATGTGAATGTAAATGGTTAGAACACTTAATACTTTGTTTCCAGGTTTGAATTGGTAATTTTTGAGTGACATATTTTATTTAGACAGTCAGTGAATGGATTGTGGGAGGTCTGTGGGTGTGCCGTCTGATGCTGAGACTAGACTATTATCTTCTGCTGCTCTTTGTTGATATCATAGGGATTAGTTATTCCTATAAATCGTCTCAAGAACAATAATTTAATCTGTTTTTTTCTTTTGGTTACTAGTGTTTACTTGTTACTGTGACATTAAAAACATCTCTCATCACTGAGGTATTTCTAAATGAGCTACCTCAATCTCAAATCTTTCTTTTAAGTTTTATTGTTGGTCTTTTCCTTATTGTAATGTGAGCTACAGTAGAGAAGTGGGACAGGAAATGACAAGGGAGAAGGATCTGAAATGAATCTTCTTCCTGACTTAAACGACCAGACACAAACTTGCATCACCTGAATGAGCAATATAGCTCAATGCATTGGCTGCTAGACTATATATTTTTTATTTACCTAGGTGATCACTAGTGCTCTATTGATCTCACACAAGGTGGCGCTGTACAAGGTGAAGCAAAAAAAAAAAGCTGTTTGGCATAATTTTTATTCTTATAAAAGTAAAAGATTACGAAAGTAAAATAAATCTATTTTGATTGAAAACATTTTCAGAGTAATATTGATATTTTGGTGTTGTTTTGTTATAAAAAGAATACGTTTCATAAATACTGTTTTATAAACTTATGTTCTACCAGGTCCAAACATATCCTGGAATGCACAAAGTGAATACAGTTCGTTAATGCATTAGGAGGGGTTAATATCTGATCTTTATATGATAACTAAAAAATAAATGAAAAAAATGAACAACAAATAGTTCAACCACCCAGAGAATGTAATAATTACTTTAATATTTTAAAGGCACACTGCAGAACTTTTGGCCACTAGGGGCGCTTGCGTCAGTCAGCCGGTCAGCCTCCTGTGCATTTAGACTGTGTGTGCAGACAGTAGCCTATTTGAAAGTATGCCTATTAATTAAAGTTTTGGCATTACATTGAATCTGTAGTTTGTTCTTAAATCACTATAACTGTAACTTTCCTTTTATACAATATAAAGTCTTGGCTTCTTTGCCAGTTAGCTTTGGGAACTAACTCAGATACTACTGCTACCAGATGAATTGCATACAAACTAAACAAAGCCTGTAAGCTAATCGTTAAGTTGCATCATTGTTTCGTTTCTGAATCCGAGGAGAAAGTGTTTGCTGAATGCAAACCTTTCCCAATATTTAGAAAATCCCATTAGCATTCGCTAATAGCAGCCTTTTAGCTTATTAGCTCTACGCAGGCAAAAACAGCCGCCGTACCAAATAGATGCAAAGAAATTCAGAGAAACGGTATCATGGGCGTACAAAATTACCACTAATGTTACTAAGTTAGTTTTATTAAAGTAGGACTCTGTCGCTTGGGCGAAAAGCCTGAGATTTACACATTTTGGCTATGGGGTTCCATTTAGCTTTGGTTTGTAGCCTGTTTAGTTTCATCTGCCCATAGTTAGCTTCTACTAAAAAGCGAAAATAAGGCAAATGACTATATACTAGGAGCAAAGAGTTAACTTACCAGTCTAATAATAAAGTTGAGAGAAGAGAATCGGTTTGTTGTGAACTTTTTTCTTAGAAAAGTCAGAAGCGCAGACCAGGAGACGTTGGGATATCTTTCAAAAGGATTCTTTATTCAGAAGTCGCGGTTGCATCGCTGTAGTGTATTTCATCCAAGTCTTACTAAGGCAGTATACAGTAGAGTTCATATACCGTTAAAGGGGCAGGAGTTCCGTAGAGGTGGAGACAATATAAACAAAGCATGTAAATGAAGTACAGGAGTCATTATTCATTATTCAACCCTTGTTCAACATTGCAGTTTTTAAGTCACCTGTATAGTAGGGTGAAATTAAGCCTTTGGAAACTATATAACAACATTTAATTAGCTTGAGCTGTTACACATTTAGCCCATGCATGTGCTTCAACTTATTATTCAAATTCTTAATACATTATTTCAGTTAGGGGAAAATGGTGAACAACGGATTCTGCCGAACGTGTTATTTAAGTTCAAGTTCACTTGTGTATGCACATTTTGTGCAGAAGGAAGTTGTACTAATATTGCATTTACGTAGAGCACATGCACTAATCACTTGGCCATGGCTCCAACATGGGACATATTTAACATTTTTAATTTCAGATTATATGACTGTAGGTATTGCACATGTCCTTCCTTCAACCACTTGAAGTGTTACCACATGTTTTGTATTGGCATACTTCAGGTTTTAGATTCTTAGTTTTTCCTCTCCATAATTTGCTTTAAAGATTTTTTTTTTCCTCATTCCTTATTGGGATTCCTTGTTCATATTATATAATTTTTTTTGTTTTTTTACTTAGTACTTTGTGTATATCTGGGATCTGGTTTATTCCAGTAGGGCAATATTTCTAAGTTTATAGGTCTAAGTTTTAGGTCGACACAGACAGCCAAGAATGGACTGTACACATTACTATTATTACATGTGACATGCTTAATGTTGTTAGATGCAATAAGCAAAGTTGGACCTACTCATGCGCACAGGAAGCGTAAATCGTTCAGTTCTCTTCCGCAGCTTACATGGCCAAATACACACAAAATTATGTCAAAAGGCCCATCTTGGTGAGTATTCACGTAAACACAGTCAATTATGTCTTAAGTGGGGTAAATAGTTGAGAAAGAAAGCATATGTGTAAATATATTGGATCCGTGCAGCTCTTAAAGTGACAGCCCTTTTTTCAGGTCAGAGCAACTGCCCCTCAAAATTCCTGTGCATGTCCCTGCTAATAATCACCACAGTAAGATGCTCCAGTCACCTCCGTCTGCATGTAAAAGAAATTAATTGGCAAGGTGCAAGTGTTTTCATGTCAAGATATGAGGCTATGAGAGAAAGACCAGTGCAAGTGTGTATTCCAAAGAAGACTGAAGGACAAAGCTGTGCTGTTGCAGAACCAGGTGTTGTATTTATTTTACTATCTCTTTCTCTAAATGTGTACATGTATTTTTTTTTAATAATTTGTTGATTATTATGGCATATTTTTCTAAATGTGTTCTGTTTTTCTAACTCTTGCAAGTGTAATGATACAAATTATAACAAATAATATTACAATCTTGCCTTTATAACTTCTGTATGTGAAACCCCAGTTACTGTTGTACTTTTAATTATTCTTTTAGTTTCTGCTATTCCTCTGCGCAGGATGAGGGTGAAGAAGGTGCCAGTGGCCAGACAGACGGACTGAGCTGAAACATCCTCCTCCCAAGAAAACAGCATTGGAAGATCTCCTTGGAGGGACTTTTTGGGAATAAAAATAAAATTTAAACTCAGTTTTATTATTTGACATAAAATATATTTCAGTTTTACAAAGAAATGTGCAGCATTTTGTCTGAGAAATAAAAAGATTGTTCATTGTTCATTTGTCTTAAATCTCATTTTGTAAAAATAAATCAAATAAATTGATTGAATCATTACAGACAGCAGCCTTATAAACCTGCTTCCCTCTGTGTGCTTAATGCTTAAAGAGAAAATCACTCACTGTTCTTGAGTGAATAACTTAGCTTCAATAAGAATTATGTATATTTAATTCATATAGTAAAGACTGTTTTATTTTTACAATTGATTATTCAATTTCTGTTGTTAAATAAACATGTATACCTACATGAAACCCTAACCCCCTTGGTTTACACTGATGATAAAGCAACACCATGGACCTTTTCTTCTTCGGTCGCCCCTACTGGTTGGAAACGAAATTGTCCATTACCGCTGTCGTAAATGATTTAGCCTACCGTCGCACGCACGCTCGCTGTTTATACAGCACCGGCTTTAGAATGAACGATTAGTTAGGTATGAGTAGATTAGAAGGTAGAGTAAGTTACATGATTTCATGAAAGTATGATGTATTGTGACATCAGAAACTAAGAAAAACGAAATAATGATTATTGTAACGCTTGACGTAAAGCAAGTCAAATTTGTAGTTTTATTATGTTTCATTCGGACTACAGAAACGCGACCCGATCTGGCAAACTTGCATAGTGTGGTTATAGCAGATATAGGCAAAGCGAATCCAGAAGTGCCTTTCACCCGTCACGACTTGATGAACACTGATAAGATTTTGGAAACATTTTTTTAAGGTAAAGAAAAAAAAAGTTCCATAGTGTTGCTTTAAAATGGCACTTACTTTTTAAGTAGCTAATGCTGTTCACTTTCAGAAGTTAGTAAGGTGGCCGAGAGAGCTCAATGCGCTGTAACTGAAGAAAATTATTGCTGCTCTCCCTGCTCTTATTCATACTAGGCTGCATGGATGCACAGGGACTTCTTGCCCAGAACAGAACCATACAGCCAATCCGAACTGTATGCTAATGTCAATCGTATTTGACGATAGTGGTCTTGACAGAAATGTGTGCTCCAAATACTCACAACACAACCAAATACAGAAATGTGCTGCAAATAGCACAGACCACAACGGAAATGTTTCCAGAGGTGGCGAACCCGGCTGGGACATGCTTACAGCTCAAAGTCTACTTTATTTTGTTTTAATTTTTTTTTTTTTTTTTTGCAAAATATAGAGATAACATTTTTATGACATACAACTTTGTATACAATATACAAAATGTATTAATATGTTGTATGTCATCAGAATACTAATGAGAACAGAACAATGAGCTGAAAACTAAAATAATTAAAAATTGATAAGAGATAAAGAACATAAGGGAAAGATATTAATCTATACATCAGTTACATTGTACAAATAGTGTCATGTTATGTTTAAATAAGTTTAATAAGAAATGTTCTTATGAAAATGGTCCAAATATGAGACGGCAAGTTTTAAAGTTGAGACATTCACACACAGATATAACGCATATTTTAAAAACTTTTTTCTATAAAATGCATATTTATTTGCAACAGTTATGTTAATAGCAATAATATGATATATCTGGTAATAACAGCTATTCAGCTGATGGACACATGCTGCGTTGTCATGGGAACATCCCAGGTGAAAATAATGAGGGAATTACATTGTCTTTCATTGCTCCCTTAGCTGATGAAGATGTTTTCTTAATTTGCCTGTGTTTACTTCAGTTGCAGCACGTTGAGCTCTCTTGGTCCCCGTAAGATAGGGTAGCTTTCTTCTCTAAAAAAAAATAGAATGAGAAACATGTTGGTTGTATCATTTTCAGATTTGAGAAACATGGTTATATCATTTTCAGTTTTTAAATATATTTAATACAGAATATAAATAAATTAAAATCTAAACATAATTTAAATGTCTTACACTTAAAGCATTATCATATAGCATATGGAATAACAAGTTATCGCATTTGGCATTTTTCATCAAAATTGTGTGCAGCCCTACATTCCAGCATACTGCTACTCACTTATCAGTTTGTCACTGCCATATGCTTGTGCTCAAATAAAACAACAGCACAGAACTAATGTACACTGACTAAACAACTTGCCACATTAATGGTTGGTCTCAGTGTTGCCTCCACTATGTGTGTGAAGACACTCAGCCAGGACAAGGCTCTCTCAGTGTGTTGAAGTGCTCTACATCTGTGAGCTAGTACGAGGCAGCGACGGCCCACCCAGATGGCGGTGCAAGTGATGCCAGTTGTCCCGGCACAAACATTGACAACTGCTCTACCCCTCACTACTGTTACTCTCTCCAGCTCCAAATGTCGAGCTTCTCCCTTTTACGTTGGAACAGTAAATGTCAACAGAGCAGACCTATATGATTATTTAATCCCATCTAAATTAGAACTCTTTCCTCAAACAAAAAGTGTCATACCACCCAGTCTTGGCTTGTTTGAACCTTGACCTATTTGTTTTGTTTTTTTTAGCATAAAGGAAACTGTAGTCTTTTTTTTTGTCATAACCATGCTATACTCATATTTCCATGCACACCCAGCAGCCTGGCCAGCAAGGCCTGATGTCACACTTTGAAATTAGTTTCAAAGGTGTAGTGCAATGTTTTGAGAATGGCTCGAGAATGAGATCTATTCCACTTGAAACCTTTTCTTGTGTTGAGCTCCTCTGCCAAACAAACAATGATTTTTTGACAATTTTTTGAAACATCTACCTTGTATAAGCTCCTGCCAGCTGCTTTCGGACAGGAAACTGTGACAACGTTGGGACACATTTATCAAATAAAATTAGGACATGCTTTTGACATTTAAGATTATTTATTGAGACAGTATGATAACAACTAATTAAATTATTTGTTTATTATTTGACACATATCAAGAATAATGAGTAAATCTTTTCAATTGAAACTGTTCTGGAAGAACTCAAATGCCATGCATATTGCTCCATGCATTTATTGCTCATATTGCTCATGCATATTGCTCTTGCCACTGTTGCCTTTGGCCTGCTCAGTTGGGGATATTCAAATTAATTAACCAAGCATTAATACCATTGATCAGCCCTACCAAACGTGGGTGTTTTTTCCACTAAGAAACAAACATTATGTTATTTGATCGATACTGTGAAGCTGCTGTGATGCAATTTATATTGTGAAAAGCGCTATATAAATACACTTGACCTGACTTTAAAAATGCTGAATATCTCTTATTATGTATGCTTGCCAACAAACATAGCCCTCATTCAGCACACATGAATAATTCAGAGCGTTAGTCCACATTTATTGACTCATGTTTACTGTCATACGCAAGTCATGGTGTGCATTTGTGTTCATTTGCTGATATTCTTTAATTTAGTGAACAACAAAAGCACCATTACTGTGACATCACTGAGACAGATTCCAAAGGGAGATTTTATAATAATTGTCAATTCAATATCAAACATTCCATTATTTTCATATTTCATTCATGCTGTACATTACACATGTAATGTACAGAAGAATATAATGTTACATTTATTTGAACTTTTTAACATGAACAAAATCTACACTGCAATAGAACATGCTTCAGATTTTGTGAGACTCTATGCTATCCTTTAGTGTCCATATTTTTGGAGACCATGGGCAGTGATTTCTAGGTCATGCTTGGAGTTTCACATCCAAATGGGAAGATTTTCAGCAGAAAGGCTTGTCATTCCATATACTATTGAGAGCTGAGACAATTATGAGCCAACCGTTAGACTCCAGCTCTCAAGAGAAATGTCTATTTATGGCACCCTGTGTAAAATCTAAGCCCGCAGCAGGTCAACATTTTCCCTTGTATTTGACTCATAAATAGAGTTGGAGGAAATCAGCAGTGTGGCCTAAAATGGAAAGTCCAGATGAATTAAACAGGCTTTTTTTCTTTTTTACACTGACACAAGTGATCAAATACAAACCCCACCCAGTCTTCTTTCAAACAAGAACACAATGTCTTGGCCTAATTTCTGTCATGCTTGTTTCTCAGAAATAAGCGAAACTCCTTGATCCAGTGAGTTCAGGAAGTTACCTCTGTTAAACCCTTTTTCATTCCTGTTGTTTCAACAGATGTTATTAATTATTTTTTTGCTGTCACTAATGGTCTTTTCAGCTGGAAACTGCAGTGAATTGTATGTATAGGTACGGTTTTCAAATGAGCTGAGGTAGAATCTTATTGAAGCTTCACAAAAAATTAACTGACTTTGTTCATTATCAATTCAAACGTAGCAGCCCAAGCTTAAAAAAGCAGATAGTTTCCACATCACCATCTTATATTCAAGATTATTTAAATGATATTGGATCCAGGTTCTTCTGATTGACTCTTTTTCCCTCCTTTTGGGGAATGTCATCTATCAAACAGTCTTGTGTATGCTGCATAGGTAAAATAATATACATTGTAAAGGCATATCAGCAACAAAAAAACTTGCCTATTTAATCATAGGGTTAATGAAAAAATAGTTATCTAAAACATTATTATTACTATTCTTGTTGCATTTTAAGTGGACATCAGGGGAAAAGGTATGAGGTGGTCTAAGGCATATAGACATACATTCAATTAGGAAATGGTAAATGTAAAAAATGAAAATAAAGCTACGTTGAATCTCTGTGACAGCCCAACAGATTAGACCAGGGCTATTCATCTAGCTACATTCGAGGGTCGGATTATCAAATCGAAGAGTTGAGGTGGGCCAGTGGGTTGGTTTACATAACAGTTTCAATAAATAAGCTAAAGTAAACCTAAAAAAGTATTGTATTTACTTGAAAATGTTGTACCCATCAGTATGCAGATATATAAGACCATAATAAATAAAAACTTGATAATTTACAGCTGTGTAACACTATTTTCCTTGGAACAAATAAATTAATTATACAAGCTCATAGCTATTGGTAAGAAATAAGAATTATTTTATTTATAATTGTTATACTTAAATGAAAATATTCTGACAGTGAGACTTGATAACCACAGGCTACTCACACCCACTGTATAAAAAAATGCCTAAACACAGGTTAAAAACTATACGCACCTTCACAAAGAAACTGACATAATTGCATAACAAAAATGAATTACATATTCCTCTACCCATCTAATGAAATAAAAATGACTATAACATATTCAATATAAATATTCCACATTTCTGCCCAAACCATGGTAAATTACTACAGTAGATGCATGGTAAATGTTTGTAAGGGTGGTGATAAGGGGATTTAAAGTTTTCTCATTTTGTTCATGGCACAAGGTTTCTCCTGCTTTCTTCATCAGACTTGTTGGGAATGTTGAGGCTGTTTCATCAGATTGAATACTAGTTAAATCATAGAGTGATTTGTGGTTTGTAACAGAGAGGTGTATGTCGAATTGAAATGCTTCCCACTGGTTGTCGCAATGCTGTTTAATAATAGTGTCCAGGACCGGAAGTAAACAACTCCGCGCTGGGCCGTGTTGAAACAACTAGTGAAACTACTGAAAACATGCAGCGCTATTTGTTGTTACTGTACTGACCGAGAAACTGCTTCATATTATTCAGTGACAACGGTCCGAACGAATCAGACCGAATCAGAATAGTTTCAGACCATTATGTAAGCGCGTTTAGAAAGAATCGAACCAAAAGAATGATTCATTCACAAATGATTGGTATTGCTGGTTCGGTCGACAGAAATACGGGACACACATAATAACTGCTGAAATATTCACACGTAAAACATTTCTCAGGTCAATCGGAGCGTGTATCAAACTAAACTAGCCGCACCGTCGGGCCGGATGGAGATGATTGGCGGGCCCTGGATTAGACTAACAAAAAACACACACAAACTGAGGTTTAGAGAGGAAATACCTAGATTACAGAAATCCTGTTGGACAGCTCTTAATTAATCAAAATGATATGGCAGCCTAAAGGACACAGACTCCATCAAGGCCCCCCCCGTCCGATCTGGAGAGGTGGCTAAGAACTGTGGACAACTCTGGGCTCCCCGAAAAATTTAAGGTCTGGATCTACCTGCATGTTATCCTCCAAACAATCCATGTAAGCATACTCTCCCTCAAACCATTATTGGTCCTGATGATGCCTTTAACCACTTACTATCAGTTTTTTTATGAAACAAGTCAAGTCAGGTCAAGTGCATTTATATAGCGCTTTTCACAATATAAATAGCATCAGAGCAATTTTACAGTATCAATCAAAAAACATAATGTTTGTTTCTTAGTGGAAAAAACATCCACGTTTGGTAGGGCTGATCAATGGTATTAATACTTGGTTAATTCATTTGAATATCCCCAACTGAGCAAGCCAAAGGCAACAGTGGCAAGGAACCGAAAAACTCCATCAAGTGACCTACTGGTGTCCTAAAACTCCATCAGGTGACTTCATGGAGAGAAAAATAAAAAAACCTTGGGAGAACCCAGGCTCAGTCAGGGGCCAGTTCTCCTCTAGCGTTTATGAACTAGAGGCCGGATTTACAGTAAATGTAATTTGATACAGAATTTTGTTTAATTTTAAACAAACACTTCGGGGTGGATACGCGAACCGGAATCACAACGTTTTATCTGTAAAGTGGGAAAGGGATCCTCCATACGGAGAGGCAAGTCGGCACTTCAGCACTGCGTTGTCATCGGGTCCAGGCAAAGCTCCAAGTCAGATCTGGATACGGCCTGGATCCGGTAGGCTGCGGGAAAACCTCGGGATAAAAAAAGACAATAAAATTAGCGTAGATGCCATTCTTCTTATGATGTAATGAGTACATCAGGATTTAAGGGAAGTGTTCCCAGTTCCGGCTAACCTAATCTATGCAGCCTAACATTGAATTATAGAAGTCTATAATATATTACGTGTATGCTAGGTCAAAGAGATGTGCTTTTAGTCTAGCTTTGAACTGACAGAGTGTGTCTGCTTCCCGGACAATGGTAGGAAGACTGTTCCAAAGTTTTGGCGCTAAATAGGAAAAGGATCTACCGCCAGCAGTCGATTTTGATATTCTAGGTATTATCAACTGGCCCGAATTTTGAGATCGCAAAAGACGTGAAGGACTATAATGCGCTAAGAGCTCGCTCAAGTACTGCGGAGCTAAACCATTTAGTGCTTTGTAAGTAATCAGCAATATTTTAAAATTTATACGATGTTTCATAGGCAGTGTTGACAGAACCAGGCTAATATGGTCATATTTCCTCGTTCTAGTAAGAACTTGAGCTGCAGCGTTTTGGACCAGCTGTAGTTTATTTATTAAGCATGCAGGGCAACCACCCAGTAGAGCATTACAATAATCTAGTCTTGATGTCATGAAAGCATGAACTAATTGTTTCCGCATTTGTTAATGACAGCATATGTCGTAATTTAGATATATTTTTAAGATGGAAAAATGCAGTTTTACAGATACTAGACACGTGACTTTCAAATGAAAGATTGCTATCAAAGAGCACACCTAGGTTCCTAACCGACGACGAAGACTTAATAGAGCAGCCATCAAGTGTTAGACAGTATTCTAGGTTATTACGTGTGGAAGTTTTTTGTCCAATAATTAGAATCTCTGTTTTTTCAGAGTTTAGTAGTAGGAAATTACTAGTCATCCAATTTTTTATATCAGCTATGCATTCCATTAATTTTGTGAATTGGTAAGTTTCGTTAGGTTTTGAAGAAATATACAGCTGAGTATCATCGGCATAACAGTGAAAGCTAATTCCATGTTTCCTAATGATATCTCCTAATGGTAGCATGTACAGAGTGAACAGTAGCGGTCCTAGTACAGAGCCTTATGGTACGCCATACTGAACTTGTGATCGATAAGACATCTCTTCATTTACTGCTACAAACTGATAACGGTCAGATAAGTATGATTTAAACCATGCTAGTGCAATTCCACTAATGTCAACATAGTTTTCTAGTCTATTTAAAAGAATGTTGTGGTCAGTTGTGTCAAATGCAGCACTAAGATCAAGTAACACTAATAGAGATCTACAACCACGATCGATGATAAAAGTAAATCATTTGTAACTCTAATGAGAGCTGTCTCAGTGCTATGGTGTGGTCTAAATCCTGACTGAAAATCCTCACAGATATCATTTCTTTCAAGAAAGGAACACAGTTGTGAGGATACTGCTTTTTCTAATATCTTTGACAGAAAAGGCAGATTTGAGATCGGCCTGTAATTGACTAATTCTGAAGGATCAAGTAGCGTTTTTTTAACAAGCGGTTTTATCATAGCCAGCTTAAAGGTTTTTGGCACGTATCCTAGAGACAAAGACGAATTAATGATATTAAGAAGAGGATCTATGATCTCTGGAAGCATCTCTTTCAATAGCTTAGTCGGTATAGGGTCTAACATACAAGTTGTCGATTTAGATGAATTAAGGAGTTTGCAGAATTCTTCCTCTCCTATAACAACAAATGAATACATTTTTTCCTCAGGGAGACTACAATGCACTCCCTGATGCGATGCTGTAGTAGACGGTTGCATAGTTATAATTTTGTCCCTGATATTATGAATCTTATAAGTGAAGAAGTTCATAAAGTCATTACTGTGTTGCCCGGAAACTTCTGTGCTTGAAGCTTTCTTTTTCGTTAGTTTAGCCACTGTTTCAAATAAATACCTAGGATTATGTTTATATTCTTCTAATAGGGTTTAAAAATAAGCAGATCTAGCAGCTTTTAAAGCTTCTCTGTAAGCAATCGAGCTCTCTTTCCATGAAATCCAAAATACCTCTAGTTTTGTTTTCTTCCAGTTGCGCTCCATTTTTCTGGCTGCTCTCTTAAGGGCCTGAGTGTGCTCGTTGTACCACGGCGTTGGAGTATTTTCTTTAATCTTCTTTAAGCGTTACGGAGCAACAGCGTCTAAAGTGCTGGAACAGAGAGAGTTAAAAGTTTAGCTTCTAAGCTATCCGGGATGCTGAGATGATGAAACTGATTAGGAAGATTATTGATAAAGCAATCTTTAGTGGCAGAAGTTATAGGTCTAACATATTTATAACACGGAGTCGGCTTTGCAGCCTTGGCTAAATGTAATTTGCATGAGACTAGATAATGGTCTGAGATGTCATCGCTCTGCTGCAGAAATTCAACGCCATCAACATCTATTCCATGTGATAATATTAGATCTAGAGTATGATTACGACAACGAGTGGGTCCTGACACGTGTTGTCTAACTCCAATTGAGTTTACAATGTCTTTAAGTGCCAATCCCAATGCATCTTTTTCATTATCTACATGTATATTAAAATCACCAACAATTAGTACTCTATCGTTAGCCAATACTAATTCTGATAGAAAGTCCGCAAATTCTTTTATAAAATCTTTATGGTCCCCTGGTGGCCTGTATACAGTAGCCAGCAGAAATCTCAAATGTGATTTATCGTTTACACTATATATTTTTACATTAAGCACCAACACTTCAAAAGAAGTATATTTAAAAATAGATTTCTTAGTGGTTTTGAAAATATTATTATAAATTACAGCAACACCTCCCCCTTTGCGTTTTAGACGAGGTTCATGTTTATAACAGTAATCTTGTGGGATTGACTCATTCAAAGTAATGTAATCGTTTGGTTTTAGCCAGGTTTCTGTCAAACACAGCACATCTAGATTATAATCTGAAATCATATCATTAACTAAGAGCGATTTTGAAGTAAGGGATTGAATATTCAGCAACACAAGCTTTATCATTTGCTCATCTTTATTTATTATATCTGTTTTTTTATTTGTTGAACATCAATTAAATTTTTTTACCTGACGTTTTTTGGATTTCCAAATTAGGGGAACAGACACAGTCTCTATATGATGATATCTAGGTGAAAGAGTCTCTATGTGATGGGATTTATCTGACCTTAGTGACGCAAGGCCGCTAGCAGACGGTTGGTTTAGCCAGTCTGTCTACTTCCTGGCCTGAGCCCCAGATTGTCATGTTTTAGCTCTAAGACGATGTGCCATATTACTAGAGAGAAGAGCAGCACCACCCCAGGAGGGATGAACACCATCTCTTTTCAACAGGTCAGGCTTGCCCAAAAAACTTTTCCTATTCTATATTATTCAACGGACACCACTTAGACAACCAACCATTGGGTGAGGCCAATCTGCTAACTATCTCATCACTCCTGCGAACAGGAAGGGGGCCAGAGCAAATTACAGTGCCTGACATCGTACTTGTGAGTTTACACACCTCTTTAATATTAATTTTGGTGATCTCCGACTGGCCGAGTCGAACATCATTAGTGCCGACATGAATAATGATCTTAGAGAATTTACGATTAGCATTAGCCAGCACATTTAAATTTGCTTTGATGTCAGGCGCTCTGGCTCCCGGCAAACATGTGACTATGGTGGCTGGTGTCTCTATTTTCACGTTCCGTGCGATCGAATCACCAATTACCAGGGCACAATCAACAGAATTCTCAGTGGGTGTTTCACTGAGTGGGGCAAATCGATTTGTTATGGTAATCGGAACGGAAAAGTGTTTTTTTAATCCGTGACTAGAGCGATCTTTCACGGTCACCCATCTGCCCTGCCGCGTGGGCTCTACTTCAGCCGGAACCGAATCATGTACAGAGTTCACTATGCTAGGCGCATCCAAAATAGTATCTAAAGCTCTAGTACTATCCTCAGTTAAAGTTTACATGCGTGTCTCTAGCTCTGAAATCTTCTCCGTCAGCCTGACTGTCTCCTTGCATTTAGCACAAATAAATCCTATATTGCTATCGGAGAAGGATATACTAAACATTTGATATGTAACACAGGTGACAATAACAGGACAAGACATTACTCACCGTTTGTGTTGACTGATTCTTACTTACCTGGGCTTTTATGAACTCAAAGGCGCGGGCGCGTGAGAGAAAATAAATAAATGAGCGCGGGTGGCGCGTAAACACTAGCGTGCCGTGCTAACAATAACGGAAGCTAGCGATGTGAGGTTAATTTGAGATGGTGGGTAAACTGTATTTAGTAATATAAACAACTAGAAATGATAGTAAATGATGGTTCAAAACAGAAAGAAATACGAAGCTAATACGAGGCGTATAGCTTACAGCCTAGACGCAAACAACCTCACAGCAGGCAGGAAGGCAGACAGGAGCAATCGATCTTTGAACAGCAGCAATCCACCAACAGCAACAATCCAGAAACACATAGATCAGCTTCTCTGTTCACTTGTACTTGCGTCTGCACTTATCAGCTCTATGATTGGAATAAGCTTCAAGTTGAAGAAACGGTGAGAGTGATGGAAAAATTGGGAAAGGGGAAGATGAGAAGGCCATAGTGATAAAGATCAGTATGGTATATTTATTGACACCTGTCAGGAGTGTCCTGTCTAAATACATCAGGGAATGTCATCAATGATACTGTACAAACAAAACAGATGTGCTTGTTGTTTTGTTAATTTGGGTATGAGGGGCAAATGACTTGTCATTAAGAGAAATACTGTGTTTTTGTCTCTCCTGCTTATTGAAGATTTAAATGCCAGATGGTACATTTCAGTGATGGGCTAGAAATATTGAATATGACATGTGATGACATGCCATACAACGCTGTATCCCAGGGTGAGTGACTGTGTTTGTCAGTTTCTATTTTTGTGTGTGTGACAGACTCAGCAGACACACAGCCCTCTCAAACACCTGAAGCCTGGCGGGAATCTTTGTTCCCTTCTTTTGGCTCTGAGGTTCCCATGGGGATAATGTTTCTGAGACAGTCAAGGCCTTTATATGACCAACAGGATCTTTAAAACATTAACATTATCCTCAGTCTAAATTATGAATATGTTGCGCTCATGAGCAGTCTAGGTTTGGTTCTGTATTACTTAGCCTTCCTCATAGGGCAAAGCGACTATAGGGTTGGGTATCATTTTAATTTATTATATTTTCCAATTATTTTTGATTCTAGTAAGTAAAAACATTTAGTCAAACATCTTTATCATACATATTTATTGTGTTGCAGCTGATTTCCATGAACAAAATCAGCAGCCTACAAAAAATCAGCAGTTTGAAAACGGTTTGAAATCACATCAAAATTGTATTTCATTCCAAATGTCCAATTCCTGACCTTAAGTATCCAATTCCAGAATTGGAATCCATTTTCGTTTCCTAACCCTAAAAGTTACCCTTTTTAATACTGATCTTTACAAACATATAGCCCCCACATAAAACTTAACGTGTCTGTCTTCCAGACTGTTCAGCTTTTGTCAGTATTCTTTTTTCTCGTTGTCATTAATTGTTTTTCATGTGCTGTATTTCTAGATATTGACATGAAGAAGGACATAGAGGTGCTGATAGCAGAGGAACGTGCTGAGATCATCTCTAAATATAATAAGGTAAATTGTGCTGTTTACTCTCACTTTTTTTAAATCAGATATTCACTGAAAAAGTATGAATACTGTGATACTTTCTGTAACTTATTCAAGTTTGCCTATTTCCTTTAATTTACAGTTACTAATAAAAATGTCTGTTCCAGAATTGTGATTACTGTATGTACACTACCATTCAAAAGTTCAGTAAATAAATTAATACTTTCATTCAGCAAAAATGCATTAAATAGATCAATAGTGACAGTAAAGTTATTTTATGATGTTACTTAAAATGTATCAATGTTTTACGCAGCACAACTGTTTTCAACATTTGTAAAAATAAGAAATGTTTCTTGAGCAGCAAATCACCAATTATGATTTCTGAAGGATCATGTGACACAAAATACCGTAGTAATGATGCTGAAAATTAAGCTTACCATCACAAGATTAAATTACATTTAAAAATAGATTTTTTTTTTTTTTACAGTATTTTTGATTAAATAAATGCCGCCTTGGTGAGCATCAAATACTTAAAAATCTTACCAACCCCAAACTTCTAAATACAAGTGTAATGATTAGATTTTAGACTGGCAAAATGTTTTGAGGATGTTTATGCTGAGCATTAGCTTTTATTAGCTGGGATGATGTATTATTGTACTGTATGTTGCTGTATGAATTTTGAATGTTGTAGATTATGTTTATTTTGTACTGTGTTGTCTACCTCTAACCTTTCAGGCTTTTCACATGTGCTATGACCTTTGTGGCTGCTCAGTCATGTCGGTTTTTATTTGTATAGTGATTTTCACAATACATATTGTGGTAAGGAAAACTCCCTTAGATATGTCAAGAGGGAAACAAAAACGTTGGGAGGTGTTAAAGGCAGTTTTATGTGCTAGTGCAACAGACAGAAGATTTTTTGTACCAACAAAGTGTTTGTGGTCTATATGGATGATATGGTGATCAATTTGACCATGGCAAATCATGACATTCTCTAACCGACTCATTTGAAATTGGGGGAAGACTGGGACTATAATCCCCGGCTGTCTGTCTCACATCACTGCTTTCTTTTCACTCTTCTCTACACCATGGGGTTGAGAAGAGGGCAGGAGTGCAGCAGCCGCCCCCCCCCCAGGGAATCAATCCACACCAACTGGAAAAGCTTTTAAACGTCAGCTGCACTCAATGGCATTGGTTTTATGACAAGAGTTGGGACACATTTGTTTGCGTTTAGTCATTTCACTAGGATGTTTTGCGAGCCACAGACAAGTGTGTGGAGAGCTGTGTGCTAGAGAGAATATCGCTGCTGCCGTTTTCCATAATTGCATCGACCACTCAGCAACACATTATAAATGACAAGTTCCAGCACAGAACGCCCACTTATAACACACAAACAAAATGAAAGCTTAAGCTCGACTATTAGAAATGTTTCCCCTGTATTACAGTAGATGCATCACTGGGGTGGGATGGAGACCACGTCATGGCAAAACGTGATGAGGCGTAGATTCAGATCACCAATGTACACATCTGTGATAATGTAGATATTCAGTGAAATGACAAGACATTTAATATGAAACCATTGAGCAAAAATGTGTTGCATATTATATTTATTTGTTTTATTCAAGTTCTATTTTCAGTTTCTAAAAACTGCAACGTGCCCAAGGGTATTAAAGTAACATTTATTTATTTACTTATTTTAAAATTGTCAACCACCTCAGTTCACATAAATGCAGAATTGTATTTGGCTCACAGTCACACACAGTTTACTGCCAACTTTAATCACAGATTTACTGCTGCCATGAACACTAGGAAATTTTATTTCATATTTCTAAACCATTATTTATATAATAATGAAAATAGTATAATCACTCACGAAAGTCTATAACTTCAGAACTGTTGCCTTTAAAGATGCTTAAAAGTTGCCTGGAATTGGAGGAATTGTTGCACCTTTGATAAACTCTTCAAAGTCTATGTACAAATGAGACCAAATAAAGTATTGGCTCGTGTGTATTTCAGGGGAGAGACGCAGGAGTTCAGATCGATCCTTGGGAGGATGCAGACTACAGCATATACAGAGTTACGGATCGCTTTGGATTTCTTCAGTAAGTCCTGGGTAAAAACCCAGCATTCAGTTTCCATATTGTCAAGTGAAACATGCATATGCTCTTAAATCCCCGTAAAGCTATTTTTATTTGGTCTCAAATTGTCACTCATAATGTCAGTATCTTTTTTCATTCATTGCATTTTTTTATCAGCATACCTTGTCAGCATACAGCATACAGCATGTATTGTCAGCATACAGCATACATTGCATATGTACACATAAAGCAGTGATTTAAGACTATAATGCTGTTGGAAACAGATTAGTTTTCCCTTATAAGGCAATGCAAATTTCGGGTTTACAAGACAAACACTACTATTTAAAAGGAAGGATGCATTCTATTTTAATTCAGGAAGGATGCATTCAATTGATAGTGACAGTAAAGACATGTTACAAAATATTTACTTAAAAACTATTTTCTTTTGAGTTTTAAAAATAAGAAATGTTTTTGTGCAGCAAATCATCATATTAGAAGGATTTCGGAAGGATCATGTGTACTTTGCGGTTTTAATTATGTCTGAATCAAACACATCTGACACACAACCTCAGTATTAGTTACAGAGGGTCTACTCAGGGTCTAAACCGAATCCCATCCAAAGAGGAATGTTTGTGATTGTATGATAGTATTAGTTGGTATATTGTTTTTACCTGTTTGTTTTTCCCACAGTGAAGAAGAATTACCCACACCCAGTGCCATTGAAGAGAAGGTAATGTAGACATACACAAATTAAGCATGTAAATATAGTATACAGGTGATGTACATTCACACCTACAGCATGTGAATATACTATTGAATTAGTATTTTGTTGAATGGTGGGAAAGATGATATTCACAGACAAAAACACAAAAGAAAACACAAAGCATCACAGACTGAATTAGTAGCAGTGTGGAGACTCTTTTGTAAACAGGCTTATGGGGACCTTCAGATATGAGCGTTTAGTATACAAGAGTGTGTGGCAGACACAGCTGGACTGTCTGGAGGTTTGTTCCCGTGTGACATTCACAGCGTGGAGGTGGCAGATGCATTTTCCAGCTGACATTTGTGCAGTCGTGTTGTGGCACATAAAGGTTAAACACTAAGGCTGGAAAGACTGAAAGCTGTCCTCAGAGCAGATGTTAATAACAGCAGGGTGATCTGAATTCCTGCCCTGCATCTAATCCCGAAGTACTTGTACATATGAGGAAAGAAATATTACTTGGAAAAAAAAAACAAATAAACAGGAGGGTTGTTTGTGTCATGTAGCAGATATTTATACTCATACCTGTCTGTTAATGGACCTAAGGATTATAGGCATGTGATATGCACCATACACCACGGATGACATATTCTTTCAGCTTTTTTTCTTTTTTTTTTCTTTAATTATTTTAAGATATATGTAAAAAAATATTTTATCATCATCATCTATTATTATTATTAATTATGATGATGATGATGGTTGATGTTATTTTTTTTAATAATGATAAATTAACAGAAATTAAACATTTATAAATATATTTATAATTATTATTTTTTATTTTTTTTGCAAATCATTCTTCATCAGATCTCATTGTTTTCCCCTGTGCAGCAAAAACAAGTGGAGATTGAGAGGGTGCAGAAATGGCTGAAGATGCTGAAGAACTGGAACAAGTACAGGAACAGTGACCGGGTGAGTTTCACATATAGAGGTGGCAACCATTCATCTGAAAATCAAAGAAAGCACTGTGATGTAGCTCCAATGAGAACCAGAGACAGACACACACACACACACACACACACACACACACACACACACACACACACACACACGTCTGGTCCACTATCTTTGTGGGGACTCTCCATAGACGTAATGATTTTTATACTGTACAAACTGTATATTCTATCCCCTTACACTAACCCTATCCCTAAACCTACCCATCACAGGAGACATTCTGCATTTTGACATTTGTAATGCTTTTTTTTAATGTTTTTTAATGTTTTATGTTTTTTAATCAATTTCCCTCGATGGGGGACCATTGGCTAGTCCTCACAATGGGTGATTTCACCTTTCACTATCCTTGTGGGGACATTTGGTCCTCACAATGTAATATAAACATGAGCACACACACACACACACACACACACACACACACACACACACACTCATAAACGTTGGCTTTTCATGTTATATGTGGACTTTTCATAGACATGATAAATAATTATATATTATTTATACTGTACAAATTTGATCCCCTAACCCTAAACCTACCCATCACAGAAAACGTTCTGCATTTATACATTATCTAAAAACATCACTTAGTTTGATTTATAAGACCAAAAATGTACCCACAAGGACAAGGATTTTGTATATTTATATCTTTGTGTGGATAACTTGTCCCCATAACATAGGGTATATCTATTACACACACAGTGTAACACTAGTACACACACACACACACACACACACACACACACACACACACACACACACACACACACACTTGTACTTACTCCTGGTGTATTTGTGCAGATGATTAAGCGTGTGTATAAAGGCATCCCACTACAGCTGAGAGGACAGGCTTGGGCCCTGCTACTGGATGTCGAGAAAGTAAAGAGCGACAATGCAGGAAAATATGAGGTAAGGGATAAAAACATCCATGCATACACATTCCCACGCAATAACTCCTATGGACACTATGTAGCCGCGAGTCTCTGCTGGCCTAAAGGAGTGGTGTGGTGTTGCAGTAGAGCTATTTCAAAGGGATTAGAGTGTGATCTGAAAACAGACAGATGGCTGATATATGGCATGGAAAGAGATAGGAGAGAACAAAACACAAGTTAAACAAACCTTCAGAGCTGCTGGGATTTTACAACTAGCAGGAAGTATTTGTAGCCTCCACCATGTCGCTTAACATGTCGCTTGTTTTTTGTTTTTTTACACAAGTAGCTTTGTAAATGCATTACACAGCTGTCTGAATACTTGATTCTGATTGATATTTAGCAGTATTAATGGTCAAATATTTTTGTGTAATGACCTCTAAACTGTATACTTGCAACATGACCTTTGAAGAACTTACTTTTGTAAGAAGTGTAATAAAGAATGTTACAAATTACAGTTAACAGAAAACAGTGATTTAAAATTGAAATAATATTTCACAATATTTGTTTGAACTGTTTTTATCAAATAAATGCAACATTTGAACATTTGGTAGTGTAAAAAATCGTGGCAAAAATAAACCCCATTCAATATTATAAAATATATATTTTATATATATTAATATCCCATAATAATTAAACCTAGAGATGTTTGTCTTCTAATGTCATCTTGTAATGCACGGTAGTATTTTAAAGATGAAACTGTTTTTGATAAAGCCGTTTGTTTGATTGATAGAAAATGAAGGAGCAAGCCCAGCTGTACTCTTCCGAAATCAAACAGATTGACCTTGATATCAACAGGACCTTTCGAAACCACATCATGTTTATGGATCGATTTGGTGTAAAGTAAGTAAAACATACATGCATTCAAATGCTCTTCTGCTCTGTTCTGTTCTTCTACACGTTGAATAAAAACACTTATCAAATAATAGCTGCTCAGTGATGTAACATCAGCATACTTACATGCTGCCACTATATGTTATATATGTACACTGACAAAGCACTGTAATTTGCAGAGATCACATGCAACCTGTAACAAACTGCCCACTTTATTGTCTTACTATGGAATTTTCATACAGTTCTCAAATAGGAAACTTTGTACTTGGAGGACTGATTTCAGAATCAACTAACACCCTGTCCCAAATGGCATCTCAGATTATGTGGACTTCACAGAATTTAAGGCTATGAGACCACAAGTCCAAACCAAGTATGCCATTTGAAACAGGCCCTAAGATTTGACCATAAAACACAGACCCATTTACTAAACAGACCGTTATATTTAAAATTAAATTAAATTAAAGTTTGCTCAAAAATTTCTTCCATCGGTTTTGTAAGTGCTTTAGAAATGTGTTAAATCCAACTATTTACTGTATCAATGATGATACAGCACACAGTAGTATACTATACCATTCAAAAGTGTGGGGTCAGTAAGATGTAACAAAAAAAAAAAAAAGAATACAGATCTTATAGAATCATCTTTAATAGTTTTATTCTGCAAGGAGAAGAAACTTTTGAACGTTAGTGTGCATAAAATATTCTGTATAAGAGAAATATAAAAAGACGTTCATCATCTTGCTCTCTATTTGCTGCTTCTGCAGACAACCTCTGGAACTGGTTTCTCGATTTTGAGAGCTTGTTCCCCCAGCAGGCCAGAAATGGGAGTGATGTCACTGAGGATTTAATAGATTGCAGGCTTTAGAGAGCCAAGTGGAAAGTATTGCTCATCTGAAGGGTGTCATAAATGCTCACACATGATGGGAGGGGCTCCACTGTAATTTGAAGGAACAAATGCATCTTTGTGGCAAAATATGGCTGTTGGTTTGTGTGTTGATGATGTGTGTTTATTTTACAGATGATGTGACATTGGGTAAAGACAGCAAAACGAGAGTTTGAGCCTGACAACACTGTTTTTCTCTTCACAGGCAGCAGTCTTTGTTCCATGTGCTCTCTGCGTACTCTGTTTACAATACGGTAAGAGTTCAATCACATCCATGGTTAATAAAGAAATGTTACATAATAGCTGACTTTGTCTGTTCTTGTCTGCAGGAAGTGAGTTACTGCCAGGGCATGAGTCAGATTGCTGCCATTCTGTTAATGTTCATGAATGAAGAAGATGCATTCTGGGCTTTGTCTCAGCTCTTAACCAATCAGAAACATGGCATGCATGGTGAGCTCTTCTCATTTATTCTGCTTGTGGCTAAGAATTTTAATGTTGATTTAATTGCATGCATATTATATAAGCTTCATAAGACTATATGACAAAATGCACACTTCTTTTCAATATTTTTTTTTTTTGTGTGTGTGTGTGTATATGTGTGAAAGAACTCTCTTATACTCCCCAAGCCAGTATTTAATTTGATTTAAATTACAGTTAAAACAGTATTATTGTGAAATGTCATTACAATTTGAAAATAACGATTTTGAAAAAATATATATTTTAAATTGATGGCAAAGCTGAATTTTCAGCAACCAATTAGCACAGTCTTCAATGTCACATGATCCTTTAGAAACCATTTTAATATGCTGATTTGCTGCTCAGGTAACATTTCTTATTATCGTTATTAATGTTGAAACCAGTTGTGCTGCTTGTCTGCTTCATATTATTGTGGAAAAAGTGATACATGTTTTTCTGGATTCCTTGATGAATCTCTTAACTGCCACTTTTGATCAATTTAATAAAGTATTTATTTGTTTCAAAAAGAAAACTCTTATTGACCCTAAATGAATTTACTTTAGAATTCATTTAGACCCACTTTAGAATTAAACACAGGGTATTTTTGTTGGTCTTCTGTTGGGACATTTTTTTCATACCATCACAGGATTCTTTGTTCCCGGATTTCCCAAACTTCAGCGTTTCCAAAACCACCATGACCAGATTCTCTCCAAACTTTTACCCAAACTTAAGAAGCATTTGGTAAGATTGCTTTGGCAGACACAATACTGCAAAATGTACTCAGAACCTGTAAGATTAGTTAAGTTAAATATAACTTAATGTATGTAAGTTTCTCTATTGCTGAGTTCTCTTCTTTTCTCATACATTTTTCCTCCCATTTATATGCACCTGCATCAGGATAAGGAGCAGATGTCCTGTGGGATTTACAGCACTAAATGGTTCCTCCAGTGTTTTATTGACAGAGTAAGTGTTTGATCTCAGCAGATGCATTGTAACCTAACTGACAAGTGTGTTATGTATGCAGTGACTAGTAGATAGGTATACATGCTCAATCATATGCTAAGCTTAGTCTTCAAAGCCAAGGAAATGATACATCAGCTGTGTGTATATTAAAGTGCCTGATCAGGTCACTGCAGACAATCCTGAAAGTGTTGAGTCATGAGCCAAATGGAGGTGGAGTTTTGGCTTTATTTGAATGTAACTGGTGAGTGAGTGTTCTGATAGTAACCATGATTATCTTTCACTATCGAGGGACTGAAAAACATTTGAAGAGGTGCTGGCAGTGAGACCTGCTCAGCTAAAAACTTTAACTTGAGGTGATAAGTGGACATTCAGATTTGTACAGGCAGCGATTTTGATTGATATTATAGATGTGGACATAGAAAGGGGAATTGGAATTGAGTGTCATAAGCAAAGCATTCGTAGGGTGTGATCTTATAAAATGTGTAAAGGAGTCAAAACAGCGGCATGAATTCTCTATCACACACACAAAGATCTGCTTCAAGGAAACGTGGTTCCGATGCCTTTACCGAACTGTGATGAAAAACAAGGTATTCTATGATGAAAAAAAAAGTTATGCTTAAGCAATCTGTCCTTTCTAGTCACATCTTTGACATCACATACTGTTTTTGGTTTGCTTAGATGTCTTTGGTCCGTGTTGTGTTAATATTCCACTTAAACCACAGTAGAGTTAGTTTGGAAGTGGACTTTTTTTAGGGGTCTTGATCCGCTTGTTTGGTGCGCACCAGGGTTCGGATGGCAGCTTTCACACTTATTCAAGTGAACCACGGTAACAGAGCAATCGCACCAGAGTTTGTTTAATCGAACCAGTGTGAACTCAACCAATTTATATATTTATAATAGATATTCATATTGCAATATAAAAAGTCTTGGTCTAGGTTAAGAGTACAACATTAGAATCTGTAAAGAATAGTAAAAATACATAATGAATAAATGGTAAATAATTAAAACTTAGTTTTGGGGTCAGTAGGTTTTGGGGGCATAAAAGTACCCACAGTTTAAGAAACATCCTAATAAGGACACTCTGATGGATGGACTCACTTTGGTTACATAAGGAAAACAATTTAGGTAGAGTGAGTGACCAATGACCATGTCTTAAGTCAAACAAATTGTTATTGGTTGATGTTTGGTACAGTGCACTACTTTCCTAAGCTTCTGACCACTACTTTCTGACATCCAACTTATTTGAATAACCTAAAATTTTATCAAAAACATCTAATTAGGTTCAGTACAGGCTGGTGATATATGTGACAGTCTCATTTGAAAATAGCTAATAAGAAGCCACAATATAGCATTGTAAAGCATGGGAATGTAGATTGAGGTTGGTGGACTTGGCGAAGTGGAATTAGGGCTCAAGAAACTGAAGGAAAGGGGTTGAAAGAAAGTGTTTCTTCCCCTCTTTCTTTTTCAGGGCCTCTTGATAGGGGGAGAAGTGTGCAATTAGCAGGCAGACAAGGGTGTTTCAATGTTTACTCTGCACGTACACACAATCCTGTGGGTTTGGCTCTGGAGGAAAGAGAGCAGCCACCGTCAGCACTGCAGAATCCTGTCCAGCTCGGTTTCAGAGCTGTGCTTGTGGACTGGCAGGATCCTTGCTGAGGGAGATCAGCTTTAGAGCAACAGAGGCCCCAGTTTAAAACTGTATTTGAGAATGAAGATTCTACAGATTTATATTGTCTATTATGCTGTGAGGGCCTTTGTATTGAGCTGCAGGTCTTAGTTCATCCACAAACATGTCACCTTTTCCAGACCCCATTCACTCTTACCTTACGTCTGTGGGATATCTTCATCCTGGAGGGCGAGAAAGTTCTGACAGCCATGGCTTACACCACCCTTCATCTCCACAAAAGTGAGTTCCTCTTTTTACAATACTAAATGAATAACAATTTAATCCAAAGATCTATTGCCCTCACAGCAAATCTACTCCATATCCACAAACAACTTCATAGTGCTATTTACTTCATACCCTAAATAGATCTGATTGTCTTGACTTAAATTAAAACCTCTCAGCACATTATGGAAATCGAATGATTCTTCACTGTGAAATGAAAAACTTACTGTACCTTATGTCCAGAACGTTTGCTTAAGATGTCTCTGGAGGACCTGAGAGAGTTTCTGCAGGAGAAGATAGGAGACTCAATCTACCTCAATGATGACATTGTCATAGAGCAGCTTAAAGTATCTATGTCGGAACTTCGCAAAATGAAGCTTGACTTCCCACCACCAGGTTCAGCTATTTTCTTTATATGATATCTAACAGCATGAATCTGTACACTTATGTGTTGTCTTTATCACTGTTAACTTAGTGAGGAGAGGTCACTGTGAAACAGGCACCCTTTTTATTCCTCATATACAGAATGTGAAAAAAAAAATTAGTTTAGTTGACATAATATACAATTGTATAACATAATATAAAATAATACTGTATATAGCTTCTATACCATTCAAAAGTTGGGTTAAGCAAGGATACATTCAATTTATCTAAAGTAACAGTAAATACATGAATAATGTTACAAAATTGTTTTATTTCAAATAAATGCTAATTACTTTTAAACTTTCTATTCATAAAGGAATTCTGAAAAATGTATCATGGAGCACATGCAGCACAACTATTTTTAACATTGATAATATTAAGAAATGTTTCTTGAGCACAAAATCAGCATATTAGAATGATTTCTGAAGGATCATATGACACTGCAGACTGAAGTAACAGCTCAGCTCTGCCACCACAGGAATACATTACATTTAACAGAAAAAAATCTGTATTCAGGATCTGTATTCATTATTTCATTATTCGTACTGTATATTAACATCAGTGATAACTTATGCTCCATCCACCTCACAGCATAAATTAAACGAATAAATAAATATATTTTTGGCCACAGTTCATGTAGGTAACCTGAAATTGTAAATTTCAGCCCACTCTAGTTCATTATTTCTGTGTTTACAGCTAAGCCTGATGAGTTTCCAAGGAAACCTCTGGGTCTGGAGCTGCCTGTATTTCTGACTTCGGTCAAAAGGCCCAAACTGAGCCCCTCAGAAGATACGCCCAACAAAGCCCAGCTCATCAAACGGCCACCATCCTCTCTGCACATCTCTCTACTGCAGGAGTCCATTACGCTGGATGATAGTCCTCCACAGGAAAAGAAGCCATACAAAGATGGAGGCAATGGCAGCATGTCACCCCTCCCGTCACCTGACCCGGTTCTAGTGCACAGCCAGATTCCCCTCACACCTGACGGAATGATAGGAGCCCCTGAGGATTGCGGGGAATGGCCTCCTCCATACGAACCTCCTGTCCCAGAGCTTAATAAGACCCAAAACCAACTGGAGCTGTACGATTCTACTCCACCTCCAAATGTGGCTGAACAAACATCACCTGGTGAAAAGGCTTCACAAACATCTCAAAACTTGGAGCAGGACACTTCAGAGACAGTAGGGGGCAGTGTGGAGAGTGACTTACCCTCTGACAATTTCCAATCTGTTTCCATGCAGCATTCCAGTGTATCCAGCTTTGAAAATGGAGAGGTGGGAGATGATGAAATTCAGAATATGGACGTATCTTCAGAGAGACTCTCCATATCGCCCAAAACATCCTCAACAGCCTGCGAGCAGTCACAGTTATCTGACAAACCAATTCCCACTGTACATTCAGACCCTCTGTTTCAACACCCATTCAGCCAACACTTGCCCAAGTCAGAGACATTTTAAGCTGCCAAACAACTTTTATTCAAGTGCTTTGCCAGTGTTCATGTGGAAAGCATTATTGATATAAGCAAGTATTTTAATATTTGACTTTTCATCAGCTCAAGTTTGTTCAGGTTGAATCCGGACGCATTTGCTCAAACATTACAGCTGGCCCGTATGACCAAGATAAAGTCTTCATAAAAAAGTGAGCTGGCTCACTGTTAAATACACAACTTAGCATATAGTCAATTGTTTTATGAACAACTGCCTTCTGACTTTTCTTCCGCACTCTCTGAGTTGGATATGGTTTGCACAGAACCATCACTTAATAACACCACAACACCGGCAATGTCTTTGTAATTTCTGTATCCTAGTATAATGTAATGGTAATAGCTGTAATGAAAAGACATGTTCTGAACCGCACTGCAAAATTACTGATTTTCAACTTTAGAGTGATTTCTTCAGTAATTTCAAAATCAACCAGTGGTTAATATGCTATGGCTTGACAGAATATTGTAATTATTTGTTAATACCACATTCCACATTCCAGAGAAATTTATATACTTGTAGTGTGTGGTAATTTTAATGGTCATAATCAAATAGGCTCCGTTTGTGATGTGAATTGTTTGTTGATACCAGCTTTATGGTAATTTTGCAGTCCACAAGCCAATATTTATAATTCTGATAGGGCAGTATGGCTCAAAACGATCTGGCACAGTTTCACTGAGACAGCTGCAATTACTTCCCATATAGAAAAGCTGATGGCAATATTAAACATGGCCTTTAACAAGGTTGAACCATATTTTTTTCTGGACACCTCTAACCACAACTTTCTATACATTTGGTATTTGTACATTTGTGTGAACATTTTGTACATTTAGCTTTTTAGAGTATAGTATTTTAACGCTTATAGTATTTTGTATTTGTAAATAACTTTAATGTCACATTTGCTTTCTGATGGCCTCATCTAGCATAAGCCTACTAAAAAATAAAAATAAAAGTGCTTCAGGTTTATTTAAACTGGTTTAACACGCTGGTGCTTTGAGGTGTTTGAGATTGTTTTGCCAGATGATGTTTCTCATCCTTATATGTAGACCAGTACAAAAACTAAAATTTTAATCTAAAACAGGGAACATAGAATGGAAATAAGTATTCTTAAGTAAAGTAATTATACAGTCATTAATTATAAAAACAGGTTCTCTAAGCATTTTTAAGCAGCTGTATTGCCTCTCAGAATAACCGTGTAAACCTATTGTAAGTCTGAAATGAGCAATGTGTTGTTATTATGCCATTGTATTAAGACATTGATGGTTTTAAAATCTATTACAGTCTGGACTCTGTCAGATGCCTCTTTGTAAATGTCATGGTTTTCAGTTATTATTATTGTTTTTTTTTTTCAAATTCAAAACATGTTTTCAGTACATTATTTGAGTTATGGATAGTGTGCATTCCTTTTAAGGAGGTTTGAGAACTCCAACCAAAAGGCTTTGGTTTTATTCAGCCTGTATAGTAAATATATACCTATTTAATTTGTTATTCTATGTTTGAATTAGATTTTCAGAAATAGAACTTTTCTAATCTGGTGTGGGTTGTGCAGATTTTTTTTTAACACACAATACGCCAATGCTTCGTATGACCACAAGAGGGCTCTGTAAATGAACTGTTTACAATGTATCCTCACTGATTCCTCATTGCGCACTTCATCCAACGTTTTAGTTACTTGTCATATTTTCAGCAAAAGTTCAGTAGGATTATAATCCATCTCATTATTGTTTTATTTTATGCATAGAAAAAGTGTTCTGGTGAATTATATTGTCGGCGCAGCAATGTTTTAGATTTCCATCCCAGAGAACACATGAGAGATTGATACCGCAGTGAGATATTTGCTAGCATCATCAGACTACCTGTAATATGAGTATCTTTTATGTCGGTTTCCTGCTCTCGGAGGACACTGACAGCATGTGGTGACAAGTTTGTATGATGGATGCCACGCCTTGGCAGATTGTGAGTGTCATACATCATAATTGAGCCTCAGAGAGAGAGAGAGAGAAGGGCTGACAGAAATAGAGCAGACGCGAGAAAGATGACACACCATCACTCATCTTCATAATGAGCAGGTATTGATGCGCTCATCTGTGCTTAGTTTTGCAATACAACACTTTACCCTACAAAGGTTATCAGACTGCACTCATCTAGCCTACTCTTTAGCCTTTAACTATGTTTGATCTGAAGAAAAAAAGATCCAATTTTAGATCCAATTTAAAGATATAAAGCAGCTGGACTGGAAATCTTGTCTGTTCATATTCAGCTATGACCTGATTTTTATCAACTCCTGTGAACTGAGACAGAATCAACTCTCAGGGTTGCTGAACATAGGCACATGCATGGAAAAAGGTTGAGAATACACCTCTCTTTCTCCTCCTGCTTTATGCCTGAGGTTATCCATTTAAATACGGTTTATCATGTGCCTTAGTGTTTCAGCATCCAAAACAAGGAAGACAGAAATCAGCTTTCAAAGGTTAGGTGCCTAAAAGAATAATCTCCAAACGGAGGACCTTTAATCCTGACATCCTAAGGGTTTTTTTTTCTAAATGATGCTTTATTCAAACCAAGCTGTTATCCAGCCCTCCTCCATAAGCCTCAATGGTTCAAAACAGAAACTGCTGTAAATATCATCATATACCCATACTGTACCTAAACTGACTATAGCATATAAAGAGATATCCATTTGGACAAACTAAGATGAACAATACAATGAACAATTCACTTGTTATTAGGATATTTCTTCACATTAGCTCTAACGCTTTGTTATAGACCTATGAACTTGTACTAATCAGGGCCTTTTAATGTATTGGGCTGTGGTCATTTCCTCATGTTCTCAGAGTGGTACAATAAATATTTTTCACAAAAATGTATATTGCTAAATTTGCTAAAATAATCATATTAAAAATATATTATAATAATGGTATTCTAATGATGATGTTTCTCATCATGGATACAGTCACTATGATGGAAGTTATCATATATATTATTAAAAAACTTTGAATACCACATCTATAATTAAAACATATGTAGCCTAAATACTTTTTCCACACTGTTATGCGGGGATTTAATAATAGTTTAGAAATATAAAAAAATGAATTTTTTAATTAGAAAATTATTATTTTATGTGTGTCCCTTAAAAACAACTTCTAATCTAAATTAAAAGTGAACTTTAAGCTTTACAGTATGGCTTTATAGAAAGCTTTTTGACATACAATGAAATTACACTTACATATTACATATTTTATTATGTAAAATACATATACAGTATATTAAGGTATCACATCAAGGGACATTTTGTCACTCAATAAATTAAAATTAAAAAAAGTATTATGGGTCATTCTACAGAAACTTCCACTTTTGGTATGGTAAGATGTCTTAAAATGTATTTCTATTTCTAACATTTAAACTTATACCACATTATTAGATTACCCTTTGACTTTATGAATGCGCATAAATGACAGCTTAATGATTTTTTATATTATTTGTGCATTTAGACCACTTGTACCATTTTTTTGCCACTGGTGTTACTTTACTTCTTTGGCAATATTAAAGGTTTTTTTTTCAGCACATGTTGTCAGAGTTACCAGAAAATAATAATAATACAACAAATAAGGAGATTATGTTTTATTTATTTTAATCAGGTCTGTTAAAAGTGTGCTTGAATGATGTTGGTTCATATGTGCAACCATGTATTTGCTATAACAATGAAAATATTTGAAAACCAGTTAAAATCCAATAATGATGCAATCCTTTAAATCTTAACTTTTGAGTGTAGCAGAATTAAATGGATGTAAAATTATTAACATGTCACATGTGACATTGTATTTAATGTGACAGAAAATAAAGACAGTAAGTGACATAATGAATCAACAATGACATGCATAAGACCAAAGATCATTATTCTTCAACCATAATTAAGTAGATGAGACTAAATTGTTACATTTGGCATATAATCTAAATTAATAACTTTGAATAAAGTTTATCTATAAATGGGAGTCACTGGTGATACTGGTGTTACCCACAAGAAAGGTGACACCAGTGACAGTAACACCAGTGACAATTTTCATGAAAATTTTATTTTACAAAATGGCTTCTGCAAGGTGTCAAACCAAATGTTGTCAATCATGGTATACTAACCAGATTAAGTAGTTTAATCCATTTGTATTCTCGTTTTTTTTTTTTTTTTTTTTTTTATATAATTACCGGTAACACTTTATTTTGATGGTCCCTTTTGAACATTCTGGTGACTATAAGTAACTTTGCAACTACATCAACTAACTCTCACTAGAGTATTAGTAGACTGTCTGCTTAATATCTGATAACTCTTTATTGTGATGGTCCTCCAACAGACTGTCACGTTGTGGATTTTGTGTTTTTGTATCTTGTTCTTGTATGTCATGTGTTCCCCTGTCCTTTTATGTTCAGCTGTTCCCCGTCATGTTTATTAGTCTCCCCATGTGTTTCTGATTTGCCACACCCCCTTGGTATCTTGTTTAGCTTGTCTATTTGTGTATTTATACCTCGGTCTTTGTTTCCTGTAGCTGTTCCATCTTCCGGTCCCGAGTTCTTTGTCTGTGTTTGACAGTGGATTACCTGTTTGTTTAATTAAAGTGCTTGCGTTTGAATTCACTCTCCGACTCATCCTTGCTGCAGCGTAACAGACAGTCTACTGACTATAAGTAACTATGCAACTACATGTCAACTTATTCTAACCCTACCAGTTTACTAAAGGCAGTGTTGCCACAGTTACTTTGAAAAAAACTTAGTTACTTTACAGATTACTTGATTTAAAAAGTTACTTAGTTACTTTACAGATTACTTGATTTTAAAAGTAACTTAGTTACTTTACACGTTACTTTTTTAGTTACATTCAGCAGCTGCCGAAAAATCCCTTTTTAACAGTAACGTCAACAATGTATCTCCTGACATTTTAAGTTGAACTTAAAAACTATTTCCTGAAAAAATACATGTTTTTATAAAAAATAAAATAAAGACAGTCTTTCTTGGCTTCACGTGTTTTTATAAAATATTAAAATAATGACAGTCTTTCTTGAATTAACATAAATAGGCCTACTTGTTTTTTTAAATACAAATTTAAATTAAGATAGTCTTTCTTTACTTGACTTAACATAAATACTTGTTTTTCTAAAACAAAAAAGACAGTCTTTCTTGACCTGACTCGCGATCACTAGTGAACGCGCCAGAGAGAAATGCACATTTCATACGGATTACATAAGCAGAGAACAGTCTGTTTTCTTTCTTTTTGAATTGTTCTGTTTAAAAGTACACATTTCGAGCTTTCTATATATATATATATTTCTCAGGTGTGTGAGGCAAGTATAGGCCTACCTTATACGCTGTGTTTCGGTTCATTTATGACTCATGAGACGAGCTCCAGATCACGGGCCGGCGCCTCCGTGTCGTGATTATCTATTGTCTGCTATATTTACTTTTTATTAAATCCAGGCAATTGGTTGATGAAACATTTATTAAAACAATTAATACAAAAACGAAATTCAGCTTAATGAAAGGCTTTGTGCTTTCTGTTTGATGTCTCTGTGAAAGTTTTAAAGCAGTCTTTCAGTGCCGCTTTCAGAGTGCTCACGTCCGTAACGGGGAACTGTCACTTAAATTTGTTTTTCCCTCATAAATGCGTACAGGAAAAATAAGACAAAATGAATATTTTATGTTATGTGGAGAGCCAACCCTTCTTCATCCGGTGGGTAGTATTACTTTTTTGTACTTTTGTAAATTTTTTTGTGTCACGTCCGTGTATGGATGTGTATTTCCCTAATATTAAATATAAAACGCATGTGTAGACTGATATTTTTTTATAATGTCTGGACTCCTTTATTAAGGGAGGATGAAACAGACGCTTCAATATATTAGTAGTAAATGCATTTTCTGAGAATTTACATTTCAAGTTTTTACCTCAGATGTCACGTCCATAACACTGGAATTGCCCAATTTTAAAGAATTTATCCTCAACTAGTTTTGCGGTGTAGGTCTACGTATTTTATAATGTTAACTTAAAATAATACGAATAGTAATTTAAAGATGTGGTAGCATTGGATCTGGACGGGAAGGATAGCTAACTCTGGGAGTTGGAAGGGGTGTGTCGTGATTCTGCCTTCTCTCACACATTTCAGTTTCATATCGCACATCAACCATCATTTCTACTAAAGAAAATGACAAAAATAGTAACGCACAGTAACTTGGATAAGTAACTTTAATCTGATTACTGGTTTGGAAATAGTAACGCGTTAGATTACTCGTTACTGAAAAAAGTGTTCAGATTAGATAAGTAACGCGTTACCGGCATCACTGACTAAAGGAACCATCCAAATTAAGTGAAACCTAATTACCTAATAATAAAGTAGGTCATACCAGTGACTTCAACTAAAAGCTTCATATGAAATCATGAGATAAATGAGAACATTTCTGATATCTGAAAAGAGACCGACGATTTACTATGGGCTTTTCTTCTTAGATAAATTGGAAGGAGGAAGTCAAGTGATGTCATCAGTGTGATTTTTATTTGAAAATTTGTGATTTTTTTGTTTAACGGTAACACCAGTGACACAACTCCAGGGGACCACTACTTTCATTATACATTTTATAATATTTATTCTGCATTTTGTTTTTTGTTTTATGTCATTTATATAATATAGTTGATAGTTATGTATACATTATTGTATTTTAAATAGTGTAAAACCCTGTTATTGACCTCAAAATAATGCATTTTCCATCTGTACATGACTGTGGGGATGAGCACTTCTGAGGTGCTTGGAATTCTATATAATTAATAAAAATCAAATATTGCCACATTGATGGCTCAATATTTAATTGTTCAAATAACATTGTTTTATTTTAAAATGTAAAGAAATTGTAACCCTAAAGTGTTTTTTAAGTGTAATATTTCTATGAGTCTATTAGGCTAGTATTACCTAGTGGGTATGTCAGTTAATATTTTGAAAATGTTTCCATAAATAATTCAAATAATTGCCTAATCTCATAATAATGCCATTTAGTTGAACGATTTTTGACAACTTCCCTTTAATGAACTTAAACTAGGTAGACCTTTTCTCCAAATTCCAAACAAATGGAAGAAATGGCTCATCATTACTATACTGAGCAGGAGTTTCAGTCTGAAGAAAGGCTATAACCTACTTTACTCGGCCTCTGCTGCACCAGGCTATACTTTTCAGAACAATAGCCTACAGTACATGAGGATACATTACCAAATAAGTAGGATAACTTGCTTAACATAGTCCAATTAATGTCTTTTTAAGAGTCGTACACGTCAGTGTGTGACTGGAATGAAGGTGGATTCAACAATGTCCAGAGATAATTCTTGAGGCTTTCAGGGAACGCGAGCTGTGAAGGCTTGCTCATGAAGGTAACAGCTCCCTCTATCCATCAGAACAGACCAGTGTTCAAAACCAGGATGCAACTATGGAATGCGGTCGGACAAGTGCGCTGATGCTGGAGGAATATTTCAGTTTTCTTTAATAGCAGAGAACACCAAAACAAAAAGGACTCTACACAATGATTTAGATGGCACCACACGAAGATGTTTGCAGTCGATTTTTTTAGACTGTAAAACAGACCGGGGAAACAAAAGCGTGCTCGTGAATACCAGCGCGAGAAGAGGCACCGAGACAAAACCAAAAAACAGCGATGCTTTATCAACGCAAGAAGAGCTTTATTTGTTTTCATTGCTCTTCTCACAATGAACACGAGAATAAACCGAGAAAACAGAAAATTTAACACATCCACTGTCTGCTCATCACATAACGCACATGGAGTAATGATTTGTGCTGAACTATAATGACAATAACAGACTTTAACATGAAAACCTCCGTGTATGAAGACATATCGAAAAGGAAATAAGTGTGTACAGCAAGTTTGTTCTGGTTGGACTCAAGTGAGCAGTCAAGACAGACACAGGACAGCGCAACATCAGCCAACACACACACACACATCTCCTGTGTTGACACAGGTTAGACATGCCAGTTTTACTGAGAAAAACACGTCTACGGTAAGTAGGCTATTCATGATTATGAAAGCAATAATAACTGACTGTACACATAACCATGTAAATGTCATTTATAATGAATACCCTTTAGTACAGCAGACTTTAATGTGGCGGGGAAGTTTTGAATGTCATTGTTATAAACATGTTCATCAAGTATAAAGGAAGCAGTCTTTAGATGTTCATTAGCAAGTCTAAATCTGTTCCAATCTGGAAACTATTATCAGTATTGTGAGTGTGAAGCTGATCATTTCAACATCTTTTGAAATTCTAGCTGTACAAGATCAACACCGAAGGGCACCAGTCTGAATTTTCCACTGAGTGGGTGATGTTACTGTGATGAGGATGCGCTTTCCTCTGAAGAAGATTCGCAAGCAGTTTAAACTTCTTCTGCTGCTCGTTTTGCTTATGTTTGCCATTGGGTTCACGTATCTTCACATCAACCAAGGCAAAGCCATCAAACTCCACTTCAACGATGGGAAAGGTCAGTATGAATGATGGTGAACATGATTTCACCAAGTACAACATATTCCTGGATCAACATTCCAATCAACCAGTCAGATTTGAGGGACACGTTTAAAGTTTGTCACTAGGCTTACAACCAGTAATACATCAGTGTTATTCACCTATATCATTCACTTCCCTCTGATTTTATAGATAACTTATGGTTTAGGGTTAAGACTACATTTTCCAGACTACATTTTCAGACATGAATGTTGTTTCAGGATCAACAAAACATGTAAAATATATTATATTTTACTTGGCAAAATCATGCTGACCGGATGACACTATAGCCTTGAACATTCATATTTATTATCAGAGAACAGTTAGGCCCATTGAAGCTTTAATAAACATATCCCAAATAACTTGGACAAAAATCTAACCATGTGAAGCTGACTGTGAAAAATTGACTATTCATAATTATCAATTCAATATTTATATTGGGTTTCAGGAGCAGGTTAATGAGGAAGGCAGTACATTAAAATAGAGCTGTCCATTGCTTAAGCCATTGTATGATCTAAATTAGGATTTTTCCTTCAGGTTAAAGTTTAATTATCTCTTCTTTCTGCCCAGCGAACTGCTGATTATTCCCAAACTAATTTGTTCTCTTGGTTGTACAACCATTAGTACTGCAGATAAGACTTGAAGCGGCTCTGTGCAAAGATAATTTTCCTTTATGCTTTTTAAAGAGAAATTAAGTCTAACCCACGGGCACAATTTGATGAATGTCCTAAAAGGTACCAATTCAGTGACAAGAGTTCCCCTTTCTTTAGTTATTGTCAGGAATAATCACTTACCACACAATTTAACAGCACTAGTGACCTTTTACACATTTTTCTGTTATATTTGGTGTTGTGTGTGAATCCATAAGAGAAGTCGACGTAAAATGCTTTTTACATATCCAGACTTTTTATTCACATAATATACAATACATATATGTGTACATGTAGCATAAAATGTATATTATAGTTAGAAATCATGAATTTCAGTGCTCAGACATTTTTATTCAGCTCACATGATGTGATTTTTTTCTGGTTACCACTAAATAACATTGCATTAACTTACAAAAAAAAAAAAATTAAAAATATACAAAGATGTTTTAGCAAGAGTAGTCTGATGTAAACTGGAAAACTTATGAATACAATAATCAGCACATTCACATTCATCAATATATCAAAAGCTTAGTTTGTGATTCTGCATTGGTTTCCTACATTAAAACACTCATTCATTTTTTTTCATACCACACCCACATCCTCTCTTATGCAAAAATTTCATATTTGCTCAGAGAAAATTTTTAAACAATTTCTAATTTAGCATTCTAAAAAACTAAATTGGATTTTTTAAAATCACAGTCTCTCATTAACGTTTACCTTGAACCCATGTCCTTTGTTATTAGAGGTGAAGTAATTGTTGCGGATTAGTTGATAAACCATGACTATTTGAGAGAGGAATACATTTGTATATTTCTAATTATAGCATAAAGGCTATAGGCTTTTTTTCCCGCCTTGGTTTTCCACTGATTGAGATTTAAAAATGGAAGCTAGTTGCTGTGAATTCTGTGGTTGAAGTTGACAGGCAGATAAATTAGAGGTACAGACTCTTTTAACCCATAGGTTAATGAAATTTGTGTTAAGCTTCTCTCAACACACAAGGTAATGCTTATGCAAATTGGTGTTTTGGACAGATGCCACAGTTATCTCAAGTGAGACTTTCAAATAGGTGGGAAGGAAGAGCTCTAAGCTCTAAAGTCACTTCACCCTGTTAGTCATTAGTCAGAGGGGAGGTAAACGTCTTGGAGGGCATGTTGATCTCTGTGGACAAAGGTCTTTTGGAGACATTTGTTGTCACACTGTAATAGATGTAAAATAAAAATGCCCAATCCTGAGTTATGTAACTGGGACACAAGGCACGTCGCTTAAATTATTAATCTCAACAAGCATTATAGTTTTGAATTGCAATTATACTGTGCATCTTGAATGCGAGTCTTTTCATCAGCTGTAGAGATCCTGCATTTGTGTTTAGGTCACTGAACAGTCCGTTGTCTGTTGACTTGGCTCGGGGCAAGGACACATGGAGCAGGTGGTGGTCCACTCAGCACCAAGACAGGAAGAGCATAAAACATGCTGATTTTGATGAGCATACATGATGAGGCAGTCAGAGAATTCAGGCAGAAGCACATTTTGAAATATGAAGTCTTATTCAAGATGACTACTTAGAAGAGACACTGGAAACAATTTTCTTACAGTTATTCTTAGCTCAGTGAGGTAGCGTATCATATGTTTACATATGTACATGGTTTACAGTAACAAAAAGAAATTTGGTAAAAAAAAGATTTTAAAAATAAAAACATTACAATTACTTAAATATATCATGTTGTGCACTTTTTATGTGCAAGATATTTCTATAACTATTTTTATGAACAACTCGGTTTCAAAAAAATGCATGTTATGAATTTAACTCCTATATATTATAAAATTACATTACGCACAAAAAATGTGTTTGTCCAATCATCTTAAAGCATATGCTACAGGTTTACCCAGTATAGTTTACGATCATTGAAAAGTAATTTTCTGTGGCACTTGACACATGCTACAAATAAGGAATGTCATTATTGTATTCATGAGTTTCAACTGAATCAGAATTTAAAAAGCATTCTCAATTCAGTTCTGAATGGTGTATAACCATGCTTATGACTGGCTGATTACCATTCCGCAGAGTACATCCATGATCACCCACAAGCACTGCCATTGTGTGTCTCTGGTTGGTGCTTGAATGTCCATGCAACCAGCAATGCTTTGGGATTATCAGTGTTCCTCATCTGGGCAGCTTCAAGTATCACCACATAGATCACTTCATAGATCTGTCTGCGGCTTCTTTCTGGAAGATGGAGCAGTTTGTTTATCACCCACTCGGTTAATTGGGAGGCAGTCGGCTGACATCCAAGGAGCCGTTCATGTGTCACCTACACCTGCTATGAAATTTGGACTGAGACTGACTGGTCATATACGTTCAGGTGTGAAACCACTGGGCTGCACTCAGATTGGATAAGCCCATCTATGCCAGGCTCATTTCTTTCTTCTGCAGGATATCAGCTGTGATATCACAGATATTAATGAATGAAATGAAACCACGAATGCTCAAAGTGTACACTTTTTCAAAGCATATACAGTAATATGATAACTGTGGTCACAGATGAAGCTCTTATTGGACTTGCATCTCTACTCTAATGTGTTACCTAGTCACTGTTCAAGAACTTCTAGTGACCTGGACCATAATTTTAAAGTGAAAAATAGTTTTAAAGTTTCACTTTAAAATAATGGCCAAGATCACTAGTAGTTATGCAGGGTGACAAGTAACACTTGAGTAATTATAATGGATTTTATTACGATATTAAGAGTACAAAAAAATGATTGATTACGTCTCAGACACACAATAATGTTGTGATTATTAAATCATTTATAATTCTTTATAATTTGTCATAGTTAATAGTTATTAGTAACAAATAAGGAACTATCTTAGTCCTAAATGTAATATTAGTTCACTTTCGTTGTCACTCCGAGTTACGTCGGATGACGACGAATGGGGTTTCGCTTAGTTTCTCTTCACTCCACAAGCCATCTCTGAACTGTCAGCTTCACGAACGAGTTCCTCTGGTGTTGGTGTGACGGCGATCTCCAGCGAGCGCGTGCTTCCTGCTTATCTGTGCAGTGGTTTGCCAGAGAGTGCGTGTCTCCCCGGGCGCTTCAACACTCAGAGTGTTTCTCTCTTAAAAGAGCTTGCACGCGGCACGTCTTTTTAAAGATGCCTCGCCCGTGCACTTCTGGTTGTGGCAGGCTGGTGTCTGACTCTGATGGGCACTAGCGCTGTCTAGTGTGTTTGGGCATGGATCACGCTAGAGCAGCGCTCGTGGATGAGTCATGTTCTCTCTGCGGGAACATGACCATCGCGTCACTTAGGTCGAGACTCAATGAACTCGCAAGAGTGAGAGTCCCCTCATCCACACCCCGATCTAACGCTCCCCCGAGGAGTGCTACTTCGGCTGGTGGCCAGGGTGACCTGAGGGTTACGGTCTGGAACAAGGCGCCGACTATGTGTCCGCGACCCCAGCCCCCCTCCTGTGTGACGGTGCCCGCTAGTGAACCTCCGATTCCCGCGGGTCTACCTTCGGGTGGCCCGCGAGTTTCGGTTGAAGCTACAGAGGAAGATGCAATGTCTGTAGTAGCATCACAAGGTGGGCTTGATTCTTCCGGAAGTGAAGATTCAGCGCAGCTGCCACCTTCCGGTGTGCATACGGCTGTGCCTGAGTCGGATCCGGAAATGATGGCCATGCTTTCCCGGGCAGCCGCGAGCATCGGTCTAGAGTGGAGGCCTCCACCCTGTCCTGAGCGCTCGCGGCTGGACGATTGGTTTTTGGGTAAGGCTGCCGACTCACGTGGTCCACGGCAAACCCCAATACCTTTCTTCCCGGATGTGCATGATGAGATCTCGAAGTCCTGGAAGACCCCCCTGTCTTCCCGCGACCGCTCGCTGGTCTCATCCGCCTTTCCTCCCCTCGATGAGGCGGCTGCCCGTGGGTACACTGGGCTTCCTCCGGTTGAACGCTCTGTTGCGATGCAACTGTGTCCTCAGAGTGCTTCTTCTTGGGGCGAGCCTAAGCACCCATCCAAGGCCTGTGGATTTTCGTTGTCTATGTTTCCCAGGAGATGGTAGCAGGACCACTCCTTCCCCCGGTGGAGGGCCGGGGGAGAATCTTTTGTTCTCCACTCCCCGCTGCTCACCCACGGGTGGGCAGCACCCTAATGTGGTTAAAGAAAGAAACAACCCCCTCATCCCTGAGCACACAGAGTTCTCGGACGACACAGAGCGCCGCCCACAAGCCGTGCTCTCCTCATCCCCCTCTGTCCCAGAGTCGGTTGACACGGCCTGCCGTCCACGGACCGTTTCGTCCCTGTCCCACTCTGTCGCCAGACCCCTGGCAGAGCAGGCCCCTGTGGAACGCTGGTCCTTCCCTGGCCTCCTCTGTCAGGGCGCGGATGTTAACTGTGCCCCCACACCGGATCGCTATGCTGTCCACGTCCAGGCCAGTTACTCCGCTTCGCTGCCCCTCCGGGGGGACGCCTGTGGTTCGCATGACCCCGCTGGTACAGTTTCTGGGGGCCTGGCTAGAGCTTCCCCGTCTGTCCCGCTGGGTCGCCCGAACCATCAGGCTCGGCTATGCGATTCAGTTCGCACGGTCTCCTCCTCGCTACAGGGGAGTCCGCTCCACTTTGGTCGGTGGCAATGCCCCCATCATGAGAGCAGAGATTGCCACCCAGCTGGCGAAGGGTGCAATCGAGATTGTCCCTCCAGCCGAGATGAGGTCCGGCTTACTCCGACCTGCCGTCAGATCTTCACCCCGTGGTTGAACCTCCGTTTTCTCAGGGCTGGTGTCCCCCTGGAACGAGTTTCCCGGCATGTTGTTGTCTCAACAGATGCCTCCACCACGGGCTGGGGCGCCATGTGCAATGGACATGCTGCCGCGGGCTCCTGGACAGGACCCCAGCGCCTATGGCATGTCAATTGCCTCGAGTTGCTGGCAGTACGCCTTGCCCTGCACCGCTTCCGAGCGCTGCTCATGGGTCAACACGTACTAGTCCGATCAGACAATACCGCCACTGTAGCGTACATCAACCATCAAGGTGGTCTACGCTCCCGCCGTATGTCGCAACTCGCTCGCCACCTCCTCTTATGGAATCAGAGGCATCTGAGGTCCCTTCGAGCCATTTACATTCCCGGAGCCCTGAACCGTGCAGCCGACGAGCTGTCACGGCTTCAGCCCCTCCCTGGAGAATGGCGACTCCATCCCCAGTCGGTCCAGCTGATTTGGGACCAGTTCGGGGACGCACAGATAGATCTGTTTGCCTCCCATGACTCGACCCATTGCGCCCAGTATTATTCTCTGACCGAGGGCACGCTCGGCACGGATGCTCTGGCGCACAGCTGGCCACGGGGCCGCAAATATGCGTTTCCCCCAGTGAGCCTTCTTGCGCAGGTCTTGCACAAGGTCAGGGAGGACGAGGAGCAGGTCCTTCTGGTTGCGCCGTACTGGCCCACCCGGACTTGGTTCTCCGAACTAGTGCTCCTCGCGACAGCTCCTCCTTTTCCTCTGAGGAAGGACCTCCTTTCTCAGGGACGGGGCACCCTGTGGCACCCTCGTCCCGATCTCTGGAACCTCCACGTGTGGCTCCTGGACGGGACGAGGCAGGTTTGAGTACCCTACCACCTACGGTGGTGGCTACCATCACTTCCGCTAGAGCGTCGTCCACTAGGCACGCCTACACGTTGAAGTGGAACCTCTTCGTCAACTGCTGCTCTTCTCAGCGAGAAGACCCCCGGAGGTGTTCGATCAGTTTCGTGCTTTCCTTCCTTCAAGATGGGTTGGAGCGAAGGCTGTCTCCCTCCACCCTCAAAGTTTATGTTGCCGCTATTGCCGCACACCACGACTTAGTGGAAGGTAAGTCCATAGGGAAGCACGACCTGATCGTCAGGTTCCTGAGGGGGGCGAGGAGGCTGAATCCTCCTCGTTCTCCTCTCGTTCCCTCTTGGGACCTCTCAGTGGTTTTAAGTGCCCTGCAGAGTGCTCCCTTTGAGGCTCTGCAATCAGTGGAGCTTAAGTTCCTGTCAATGAAGATAGCGCTCCTGGTTGCATTGGCCTCTCTCAAGAGGGTCGGGGACCTGCACGTATTCTCCGTTGACGAAGCATGCCTGGAATTCGGGCCGGCTTACTCTCACGTGATCCTGAGACCCCGGCTTGGATATGTGCCCAAGGTTCCTACCACTCCCTTCCGGGACCAGGTGGTGAACCTGCAAGCGCTGCCCTTAGAGGAGGCAGACCCAGCCTTGGCACTGCTCTGTCCAGTACGCGCTCTCCGCGCCTATGTAGACAGGACGCAGTGTTTCAGGACCTCAGACCAGCTCTTTGTCTGTTATGGTGGGAAGCTGAAGGGAAAGGCTCTCTCAAAGCAGAGGTTGTCTCACTGGATAGTGGACACCATTGCTTTGGCTTACCAGCAGCAAGGTCGACCGTGCCCCCTTGGTGTGACTGCCCACTCCACCCGGAGTGTGGCATCCTCTAGCGCATGGCGCCTCGCTAACAGACATCTGCAGAGCTGCAGACTGGGCGACACCGAACACATTCGCCAGATTCTACAATCTCCGAGTGGAGCCAGTGTCCTCTCATGTACTCGCTACAACTAGCTAGTACCGGACCCGCTCAGGTGTCTTCGCTTGCTCGCCATTCCACTCCACGGACTGGATACGTGCGATATTCTGCTCAGGTGAGCTTCTCCGCAAGCCCTGAGTTCCTCCAGCACCCCTGATGCTAGCGCCAGTGTCTATTGCCTGGGCGTCGGCTAGGTGCCTCCCGTGTGCATGGTCCCTCCCCGGAGCTACCCCCACACGTGTATTTCCACTGTAAGCCTCTCTGAGCATGTGTCTTTCCCTTGGCAAGCCACCTTGCCACCCCTGAGGTTGAAATATTCCACCTGCGGCTGGACACCTCAGAGTTTCTCCATATGTTTCCTTCGGGTCATATGTGTATTTCCAAATGCCCCCCCCCCCCCCCCCCCCTGGGTTGGTGTTAATTGCATATTTCCTCTAAAGCTATGGGATATGCTTCCCAGTGTACCTTGGTATTCCTGTGATAAATAGGAGTCCTTCGTCCAAAGTCTCTCGAGGGCTCAGATTTACGCAGGGCACTGGAATACAGCTGTGAAGGTGGCGTGATTAGACTGGTAACCCCATTCATCGTCATCCGACGTAACTCGGAGTGACAACGAAAGGGAACGTCTCGGTTACGTATGTAACCCTCGTTCCCTGAGTAGGGAACGGAGACGTTACGTCTTCCTGCCACTTCCGCTGTACCGCGGGGATCGCCTGAGTTCAGTCTTGGCTCCTCAGCGAAGAAACATAACTGCATGTTGCCGGCGTCCTCCTTTTATACCCACGAGGTGGGGCGGAGTTACGCCATGCAAATTCCGCAGACCCATGGCATTTCTTTGCCATTGGCTCGTTTTTGTATACTCAAAGTCGATAGGTGTTCTAAGCGAAACCCCATTCGTCGTCATCCGACGTAACGTCTCCGTTCCCTACTCAGGGAACGAGGGTTACATACGTGATCGAGACGTTACTGATTGGTTAAGATGTTTCCATGTTAGTTAATAGTAGTAGCTAAAGTGTTAATGTAGTACTACTCATTTGTCCTGCATTACTTATTAATGACGGACCATTATTCTAAAGTGTTACCCAGCATGTTTCATACACTCAAATGTAATATATTACATATAAAAGACCCCCCCCCCCCCCCCCCCTCAAAAAAAAAAAAATTGGCTGCATCTTATTGCCTCAAACTCTCATTGGTATTCCTGGATGCAGCAGTGGCTCTGGCTCTTGGGCTGAATATGTGCTCTGGATGGCCTGAGTCCAATTGTAGAGGAGCCATTATCATTCCTTATTCATGGTTCTTTTATTTAGGGACAGCTAACTATATGGGCGGTTGCAGGTTGCATGTACATTTTTAACACATTTTCTTGTACTGCGAGAAGTTTGCACATTGCTTTACACAGTTTGGATCCTATACATTATTACAAAATAATGTATTTTGCAGCCTTTGTCTTATTAGTATACTTTGCCAATATTGATAATTTGTTTACCTTTCAAAAACTCATGTTATGAGCAAAAGTCAGATTGGCAGTTGTCAATGCATTAATAATATTTTATACAGGCAGTTTTACAGTACGAAGGAAAGGACAATCTTTATCCATCTGCTAGGCTAACAGTAGAGGTGCATCAAGTTCAGTGTATCCTTGGAAGATGGTATGGCATTCAGTCATGCTAACATTATTCATTTAATTGTAATAATCATCATTTAATTGTAATAATATTTGACAATATTACTGTTTGTACAGTATTTCTGTGGATTCATTTAGCAATGGCACCCCTCTGCTGTGTGTTGCAATGGTTCTGCTTTGGCTTTGTATGAAGCTATCTTTAGGTTTCGGACAACATTACAAATGGCTGTCCCTTCAAATAATGCCCTATTTAAGGGTATGATAGCAATTTCAGACATAAAAAGCATTTCCAGACACAGAGTCTTTGGATGCTGCTTGGTTTTTCCTTACTAATTTCCATACTGTACTTCTTTGTTGAACAGTTGTATATATTCACTCCTTAAGTAGATTTCGAAACTATGAAACATAGATCAATTACTAAGCAATACCCAATTTAAAATATTCAATATATTCAGACATGTTTTTATGTCTTTGTCATATGGAGGCACATCATTCATGCATGTTTTGATAACAGGTGTATATCTGGTCTTCAAAGAGCTTGTCTGCTAGGTTCATGTGTGGATGGATGGAGGCACCTGTAATGGATCTGTTCAACCTGCTGCTTTGATGAAACCAAGAGTTTGCATTGTTGTATGAGTGTTGTGGCAAATTGGTGCAGGTGTATTTTTACTCAATGATGTTGAATCTGTTGGACTTTCAATGTCAACACATAATTGTGTGCAATTTAACATCTTAAACAAATAGTTCTGTCTTTGAAGGATATGATTTAATTCAATTTAATGCTAGCATTTTTAAAAAAATGTGGGGAAGAGGGTCATATAGAGTATAAGTCAGAGCTTGTATTTTCACTTGCCGGTAAATAGATGCTTGCAAACAGAAGTTTGACTGAGGAGGTAACCATAGCAACAATAAGCATGAGAGCCTTTTTTATTTATTCATTCAATAGTAGGTGCACATCAATACTATGTACTGGCTTAATATACATGCATTGTCATTATTTGTCACTTTGTTATTGATTTATTTCATGATATAATCCCATTTTTGTTTAGCTAAAAAAGCTGGAATCTGTACTGAAACAAATTTAGCATGCGATCGACATTGACAGGGTACACCTTAAAAACATTCTTACAGAAATTCTTACAAAAAGTTGACTCGCCTGAAAGTCACTGCATAATTTTCATGCTTTCAGAAACACAATGCTTTCTTGTTTAATTTAAATTTAATTCTGTGAAATGTCTTGAGTTCCATGGAAAATGCAAATTCCTACAGTTACATGTTTAAAGCTCTGATTCTCAAATTAATTTGCTTTAGCTGTTAACACCCCTGTCCCCGATAGCCTCTTAAAATAAGTTGTTACATTATCACATCTATTTTAATTAACTGTAGTAGAGAGTATTTTGCATCTAGCATATTTAATTGGTCCCACAGAATCAATTCAGTTCAGGTAATGTTCATAGGTCTTTCTTTAATGCTCTATCTTTTCTTACTTTAAGATCTGCTGCCCTTCCTATCTATGTGAGTATTTGGTCTATAGGAGAGTGAAGTTCTGTTTATTCTGGTTACCTTTTACTCCGTTATTTTCTTTTGGCCTAATGAAAGAAATCACTGGCTGCACGTGTGACTGATTTAGATGATACATCTTGTTATAAATCTTGTTGTTTTTGTATCAAAGGCTACAGCACTGAAAGCACTGAATTTATTTTTGTGGCTTTTAGCTGTATTGTAGCTCCAAATTACTGTTACAAATCACAATATTTCAGGCAACAGATGAGGGACTGGGCAGTCTGTTTTCTCTGTAGGAGATCTGTCCCTCATCCCTTTCATTTATTCTCCCTTTTTTCTCTCAATGTGAAAGGTAGTATCTCTCTCATTTGCCCAAACAGAGGAATCTAACATATGCATGTATTCATTTATAAATATTAATGTTCATGGCGCCCTCTCCATTCTTCCAGAGCTCGGAGGCTCAGCTAAAGGACTTTACTCAAGAAAGACACACTTTTAAACCTCCCAACAGGATTATTTGTGATGAACTGGGTGGATGTTTTGTCATCCCCACTGTTACGATGCAGCAAGGACGAAGCAGAGAGTGAATCCAATCGCAAGCACTTTAATAATCCAACAAACACGTAATCCAGGGTAAACTCAGAACAAGGTACACAGAACAAGGAACTAGGAACATCAAACAATGACCGACAAACACCAACTGAAGAACATGGGTATAAATACACAGGCAAGCAAGCTAAACAAGATAACAAGGGGGCGTGGCTAATCAGAAACACATTGGGAGACTAATCAACAAAACGGGGAACAGCTGAACATGAAAAGACAGGGAAACACATGACAGACAAGAACAAGGAACAAAACTCAAAACCCACACCGTGACACCCACACTATATGACTGTCAATAATTCATAAATGTCACAAAATATCATGGTTTTTATACTGAGCTAATGATATTTTATAATGCCTTATTCTACATCCCTTAATCCTACCAAATACCTAAACTCAACAACTATTAATAAGCAGTAATTAGGAGTTAATTGTGGCAAAAGTTGTAGTTAATAGTCAGAATTGGACCCTAAAGTGTGACCATTTTTATTTTTTGTCTTGTATAATACATGTTAATATCTGTTAAGTCACATACAGTAGCTTGATCGGAGCTATATATATATATATATATATTATATCCAACTTTATCCGCATACATACAGCACACTCACATAAAGTGATATATAATATATAGTAAATCTCAACTGCCTGATTTTTTTCATTTAGTCGCTGAATGGAACCATATTGTCACCCAGCTCCCTATCTAAATTTGGATATATAAGAATGTCCAACTTTATTTGCATACATTGGCCTACTCAAATATAGCTTAAAGATGTAGTGTGATATACATACAGTCTTGACTTCTAGATTCTACAAAGAGCATGCACACTTATGAGCAGTGCCATTAATATTGTAGTATAGTGGTTTGCAGTGTTAAAAAACACATCATGCCACATGTTAATTTTGTGTTAGTGGCCAATCTCTCTGTTGGTCATTAGCCTCCATGGGACAGCCTGGTGGAATGCAATTCCCTCAGATGTTGTAGCGGCAGCTGGCACACAGATGTTAGAGTTGCCGTCAGGCTCTGCGGGTTAAGGGCAGTACCCATCTTAAAAGTGCAGGTGCATTGCAATATGAATGAATGCATTACATAAATTATTTTGTTATCTTGAAGTCAGCATGAAACGGAAGTTTCTTCCTTGTTGTGATGTATATCTGAGTGAAATGGCTTCTCGAACAAGAAGAAATAGGGTGGGGCTTGATTTTGTCCATCTGGAATTGATTGGACTATTGTGGTTTGCTATTGCTGTGACCTCATGTGAGTGACATGTTGTCCTTCCCTGGACATCAGAGAAGAGATAAGATGTTGCTGCAAATGGGAGGGGACGTTTTGAAGGGCATTTTAATAAAAATAAAAAAAAGAATAATGATGTGCACTGATAATCATACTTATAATTATAAATATAATTTATAATAAATACTAAAATATTCCATACAAGTAAGAATTGTCAATTTTTTAATTTCATGGTGACTTCAACATGAGTCAATCAAGGGAAGCTTGTTACACATTGACTTGTTTGTTTATAAGGTGGCTGCGCTCTGTCGAATTTAGAGGCTAATGACAGTTTCCCCCTGACTCATAATTAAATCCTGATATCACTCCTTTACCACTGTTTTTGGTATGAAAATAAATATGTCAGTGAAATGCCACTTATTTTAAGTACATTTGACACTTCATTTGAATAAACCATATCAGACTTTAATCTCCATTCTTAAGAATTGTCTCACACCTCAAACACAAGGAATCATTAAATCATACCTAGCACCCTGCTGCACTAAGTTAGATTGATCTTTTTATAGAGTCTGTATTGTTAAAGACCTGTCTTGTATGTGAGTGGGTGGCATGATGTAGGTGTGCTGTGTGCTATCACTTCATCAGACAGACACAGATCAGACAGACCGATCTCAGCGCAGACAGCAAGTGTCAAAACCTGTCTGGAAGAATATGTTCTGCATTCCTAGCTGGATTTTCTTCATTGCCCTACAATCGATTTTCCATATATATATATATATATATATATATATATATATATTTGATTAGTACATTAAAAATGATTTTAGCCACACATTCTGCTTTAGTGGGGAGTCTGGTATAGCTCATGCTCTGTCATCAGTGAAGCTGTATTGACTTTCATTTGGGGAAAAATCAGAATAGGTAATCAGTAGAGTGCGGAAAATTCTCAGTGGTAGTAAAAAAAAAATGCAATTATCTGCCCAAATTCCAGTTTCTTGCACACAATAATAAAGGTTATTGTCTGGAGCCTAATGAAACTGTTTACTCATTGTAGAAGCTTTACACTGTCAGTTTGTTTTTATTTGTATAAAGATTAATGAGAGAGATTGCCTTGGTATTTTACTTCTTCATATATGAACTAATTACAGTTGAATTGCAGCTCATTAATATGTAAATACACAAGCCTTTCTCTTTAATGCACATGGCAGTTTATGCTGAAACATCTATATCGCTTACAAGTGCAAGGTAGGCCCAATTGAAATGGGCATTTGAGGACCTGAGGGTGACCTCTGCATTACTGATACTCTTTTGTACAATTGCAGAGTGTAATAATTCTTGCTGTGGCAAATCTGTAATTCTTCAGTAGGACGCCTTGCTGCATACGCTGCAGAGATAGATTAATTTTCAATTACCTGTGTGTAGTGAAGCCTAAAAGCTGGACTGGCCTCTTCGTCATAGCTGTTAGGACTATTTAAAGCTCAACATATGAGATTTTGCTGATTCTGAAACTCTGAAGTATCTGTAGAACTGCTGTGACAGATCTAGGGTTTTTGGATGCAGGCATTTCGGTGGAGTATTTTGCAGCTTCAGAATGCTGCCCTAATGTACTTCAGATTCAGAGAGTCATGGAAGATATCATAGGGAAAGAAACACAAATATGCTTCTGCAGAGGTTGATACTAATTATAAACATTTGCATTCATGATTAATTTGTTTACTGTTGCAATTAGCAAAATTTCAGTGTGTTCAATCTTACAGTTTCGCAAGATTTAAAATTAAAATGCATTTATTTTTGAATACATGTGAGATTTGTATGTGGGATTGTGTGTGTGTGTGTGTGTGTGTGTGTGTGTGTTGTTGTGTAGGTTTGGCTATACTTGTGAGGGCCAAATGTCTGCACTTCTATAGTGAAATATTATGGCAACCAACCAGTGAAGACATTTTACTGGTCCTCATTTGGTAAAAAGGCTTATAAATAAATATATATATTTATTACACAGCTCTGTGTAATACTTGATTCTGATATGTTAATCATGCCATCCAGCAGCAGTATGTTATTCCCGGATAACAACCAGTAAAAACTGTTAACACAGGCTCATCTGAGTAACTGAAGTCAGCGCTATACACTTGCTAGGAACCGTGCAAGTTTTGCATTTGGTGTTTTGAAAGAAGTAGACTCACCAAGGCTGCATTTATTTGATCAAAATACAGCAAAAACGTTTTAATAGTATTACAATTTAATATCTATTTTAATATATTTTAAGATGCTATTTATTCCTGTGATGGCAAAGCTGCATTTTCAGTCTTCAGTGTCACACTATCCTGCAGTAATAATTCTGATATGCTGATTTGGTGCTCAAGAAACATTTTTTCTTATCATCAATGTTAAAAACAATTGTGCTGTTTAATTGTTTTGTGGAAACCATGATAAACAATTTAGGATATCATTGCTGAATAAAAGTATTAATTTCTTTTTTTTTTTTTTAAATCCCCAACGAAATACATATTTATAGTTATATACAGTATATAACAACCCTAAATTCATACCACATTTTTATGATTATACTGTAAGGTTTTTCTGATTTAGTTTGCATATAAATTATGTTTTGTCAGATTCAGGCATTAAGATGTGAATGCTCACACCACTGCTGATTGCTGTTCTGCCTCCGCTGTGAAAGCCCACTGTGCAAGGAAGGACGACTGCTTGTGTGTGTGGGTTTCATAATGCAGAAGATAAAATGCCTGCCAAAACTCAATTGTCTAGTTTCCTGTCCTGCAGCTATAGACACTTTTTTACCCTTTCGACAACAGCACTACTCCCAAGCCCCTCCATCTGAACAAATATAACTTTACCAGATGCATCTTAAGCCTTGCCTCAGACCAAACTGTTCAGCTGATGGCAATTCTCCATTTCAAATCTTTTTAATTCAGTTTAATCCGCAAACTCATACTCACAGATTCTGAGGAGAGCACACTTACGTAAACAGACAAAAAGATCAACAGCTCCAGTCACATAAATAAATTAAAGTTTTGCTTTTGTGTCCAAGGTCAAAACTAAGATCAGTACAAACGTCCCTTTTAACGTTTCTTCACTCCCCACCTTTGTCTTTTTTGTGTAAAAAGCTAGTAATTTTTTTCTGCTTGACAAATCATGCCTTCCCATCAGCCATCTGTCCTGATAAATGAAGCATTATTGGTGGCAACATGCTGCATTTTTATGTTCCTCTGTGAATCAGTGTGCATAAGAGTCAAATAAGAAATTAACATGTAGTCCCTGGTGACAGTCATATCAGGGGACAAGGGCATGAAATAGATCAAGATGAAATATTTCTTAATAAATGTCTTATCTTCACCAGCTGTGCTGATATTAGATATTATGTCAGATGACTTGGACTAAAGGAATCTCAGGTGATTGGGTTTTTTCCTCAAAGATGCTTCTAGTTTCTCCATTAAAGCACATGCATGAGCACTCCCAGTTGAAAATGTTATTGTTCAGAGGTTGCTTTTTTAGCTTCAGATACTCAATAGAGTCCCAGTTACTGTATGTGTTATTTATGTATGAACTGTATTTTTTAGTTATAACTCCTATAAAATTAATGGGAAAGGACAAATACAAATTCTGACATAGCCTCATGTAGTATAGATTGGAGAATTAACGTGGATAGCATAGGAAATATTATTTGGCTTTGGGAGAATTTGATGACAGATGTTTGAATTCATTTTAAATCATTGGAATTTGATTGCAGACTTTGGTGTCTTGGCAAATCTGTGCAGATTTTGAGACATTGTTTAGATCTCTCTTTTGTGGGGAATCTTTTTCTCAGGAGAAACATAACAGAATGCAATTTAATATAATTGTTGTTTCTGAGAACAGTTATTACAGATATTAAAGAGAAATGCTATACTATTCTTTACATTCCATTTATTAGAAGCAGAAGCTTATTGTGAAATAAAAATGTGTATGTAATATTTTATAATATAAAAAATATGTAATTTTTTCTTATAAATATATTTTTTTATATTTATATTTTTTTATTTTAATTTATATAAAGAAATACCTATTTAAAACGTGTAAAAGGCATGTGAAAAATGTTACCAGGACCATATTGAATGTATAAATGCATGTGTGTGTGTGTGTGTGTGTGTGTGTGTGTGTGTGTGTGTGTGTGTGTGTGTTTTCATATCCGTGGGCCGTTCTACAGAATTGGTGCAAACTGCTGTCCCACAACCAAAAAAACAAATTTGAAAAAGTATTCAAATTTTAGATGTTTACAAAGATCATACTATTATCTATTGAATCCCACAATAATATTTACAATATCAGTAAGCTTAATGTATATAAAATCATCATTTATTGGGCACTTTCAATTGGGAGGGGGCTGTCCTAAACCCTAACCCCTAAATTTCAGCTTGTGAAAATTATAATGAAATGTTTTTTTTTTATTTTTTATTCCATTGTTGTTTTTAAAAAAATATCTTTTTGATTTCTTTTAAAAGTGAAGTTAAAAAAACAATTTTTATATTTTATTTTTAAATCATGAAACTTTATGTAAAAAAATGTGCCCTGCATTTTCATGTCACTACCGAAACAGTGTGTGTTTTAGTCCATTGGCTGACACTGATTTTAAACACACCCCTAGTTTTTTTTAATCAGGAAATATTGCTGTGTGCCTTTTTCTCATAGCCTCTCTTTCATTATAGATAGTGTTATGTTCTGTTTATTGTACTAGCCCTTTAAGAAATGGCACAAGTGCGCGGGTAAAAGAGAGCACGCTGCACAACTTACTGACATGCACAGAACAGTTCAGTAAATTCAATTCTGGCTTACAATAATGTCTCTTTATTGACTTGCACAAACATTACAACAAATTGGTGACGAGGATGGCTCTTCTTCCACTACATCCACCATCACCGTTCCTTGAATGCCCGGGTGAGCCAAAGCTGACTTTTAGTGCTTGGAAGCGGCAATTTGACAATTATTTGCTGGCTATCAGAGGTGACAAGTTTTCAGATGAGCGGAAAAGAGCGTTGCTAATCCACTGCTTAGGCGCGGAAGGACAACGCCTGTATACACTATCACTCGAAGACGATGAAGACGATGGGACTGTGACTGCATTGACAACCTTCTTTCAACCCAAGGTTAATGTGGTAGCAGAAAGGTGAGTCAACGCATCATTACATAGCTGCTCTTCGCAAACTAGTTGCTACTTGTGCATTCGGTACATTAGAAAATGAAATGTTGCGCGATCAACTGATTGAGAAGACATCTGTACTGCGTATTCGGGAAAGACTACTACTTGAATCCGATTTGACTCTTTATAAAGCCCTGGACATTGCCAGGCAAATTGAAACTGCCAGCGCTGAGGAAAAGACGATGTTGGAAGGAAAAACCAAACCCGTGAGTGCAGTACAATTCAAAACTACTCAAAAATGAGCTGGACAACGAAAGAAATGTTTCACCACCAATGAAAAAAAAAAAATCAACCTATATTTACTGCTATCATTGTGGCTCTGCCAGTCACATGGCAAATAATGCATCTTGTCCTGCCAAAAATGCTAAATGTAAATCCTGTGCAAAAACTGGCCATTTTGCTAAAGTATGCAAATCCAAAGAAAAGACAGTTAACGAACTTGCGGTGCCAGAAGTAACTGTGCTTAGTGTGCAACATAATTCAGCAAAATAGGCAAAGCTAAAATGCACTGTTAAAATAACAGCACAACATAATCGGAACTGTGTTCTTGACCTACTTATTGACACAGGCTCAGCAGTGTCCATCCTTCCTTAATATGTTTACAAGACAATGTTCTTTAAATGTCCTCTCACTAAACCAAGACTGCAGTTAGTAACATGTTCGAAAGAACAACTGCCAGAAATTGGATGTCTGAAGGTGGATGTTTCTCATCAGTTTGACTGCATCATCAGAGATTTACATTGTTGAAACAGGAACACCCATTCTAGGAATGAACCTAGTGACAACACTGAATCTGCAGATATCTGGTGGTCAACTCTTGCCAGGAAATCAGCCTACCTGTGCGATGCTTCAGTCTGCTGTGGAGCCAGTCGTTGAACCCTCTACTGATTTTGGTTGTGCAAAAGGCTTCATCCATAAAGTGAAGACCCGGCCAGAGGTAAGACCAGTCCAACAAAAACTCAGACGATTACCGCTGTCTGTCAGTGATGCAGTGTCCGCAGAGCTCCGCTACCTAAAACAACATGGAATTATTGAGAAAATTGACTCCTCTGAATGGGTATCGCCTATAGTAGTCACCCAAAAGAAAACAGGAGGTATATGCATGTGTGTAGATCTGCGGGAGCCTAACAAAGCGGTAGTGGTAGACAGTTACCCACTTCCTCTGATTGAAGATATTCTATCTGAACTGAGAGGTGCAGTGATGTTCTCCACCTAAGATCTGAAACATGCGTATCATCAAGTTGAACTGCACACAGATAGTCGAGATCTGACTGCTTTTGTTACACATGATGGGCTGTATAGATCTTAAAGGGTACCATATGGCTTGAGTTCGGCACCAGCAGCTTTCTAGAAAATTATCTTTACTATTCTACAAGGCTTAAAATGCGTACAGTGCTACCTTGATGATGTAATCATTTTTGGCTCCACACAAGAGGAGCATGATGAAAACCTGAAAGCTGTCTTGCAGAAAATACACCAATCTGGACTGAAACTGAATGCAGAAAAATGTTGTCTTCAGCAGACTAAACTGCAGTTTTTAGGGTATACTCTATCCCCAGAAGGTCTTCTTTCTGAAAATACTCACATCACAGCAATTCTGAAGGCGACACCACCAAGTGATGTACCTAGTCTGCATTCTTTACTTGGCCTCACTGCATGGTACAGTAAATTTGTGCCAAACTATGCAACAGTGGTTGAGCCACTCCGAGCACTTTTGCGGAAAGACAATGCTTTCTGGTGGCCAACCACTGCTCAAGCTAGTTTTGATTAAGTAAAGCACATGATTGTAAACAGTTCTGCTTTAGCTATGTTTGACCCCAGACTGCAGACTATTCTTTCCACAGATGCCTCACACTATGGCTTGGAAGCGGTCATCACACAAGTCACCGAGCAAGGGACAGAACAGACTGTTGCATTTTAATCGCGACACCTGTCGGAAGCTGAGAGGAAATACTCCATTGTAGAAAAGGAGGCCTTAGCCTGCGTCTGGGCTGCAGAGAAGTAGCCCAGAGAAGGAGTACCTGGCTGTGAGGAAGAAAGTTCATACTCCGAACAGACCATCAAGCTCTCACAACTCTCCTGACCACAAAAGGTAACAACAGAGCTGGCCTACGGGTGGCGAGATGGTCTGCCCGTTTGCTTGAATTTGATTATGATATTCAGTACAGAAAAGGCACTCTGAACCAAGTCGATCTGATGCAGCTGAGAACACTGACAGTACAGTGGAGTCTGTGGCAGCAATATTGACTGAACTACACTTTCAAAGGATGATTTCAAAGCTGCATGTCGATCCTGCCCAGAGCTCACAGAACTTCGTACCCAACTGCAGACACAATGGACATCATGGAAATCAGGTATTCAGAATGTCAGAGCATATTACCTGATCCGAGATTAACTTACTGTGGTGGATGACTTTGTTGTCAGAGGTACTCACCGGCTGATAGTTCCACTGATGATGAGTAAAAGGATGATAGAACTTGCCCATGAAAGCCACCAAGGCATTGTTCGCACAAAACAACGCCTGAGAGAGATGTACTGGTGGCCTAAAATGGATGTAGAGACTGAAGCTTATATCAAGCAAGGCTCTATCTGCAGACAACATGATAAGACCTCAGTTACTCATACTGCTCCACTCACCCCTGTCCCTCTTCCAGATGCAGCATGGGAAAAGGTGAGCGTGGATATTGTGGGACCTTTTGACATAGCTCCACATGACTGCAGATATGCAGTCAGCCTGGCAGATTACTATAGTAAGTGACCGGAAGTTGCTTTCTGCTCAAAAGCAGATACAAACGCCATAATCTCTATGCTCAGTCTTCAGTCGAGAAGGAAACCCATGTGAACTTGAGTGGGACAATGGGAGCCAGTTTGTTTCACATGACTTCTCAAAGTTCCTACAGAAAAGGGGAATACGACACATCAAGTCCTCTGTGTACTATCCTCGCTCTAATGGTGAAGTGGGAAATTCAACAGAGTGTTAAAAGATTGCTTGGAAACGGCTACTCTTCAGGGACAGCCATGGAAGCCCTTTACTCTTCAGTTCCTCACAGATTACAGGTCCACTCCTCATGCCACCACCGGGATTCCTCCATCTAAACTACTTCATGGGAGACAAATGAGAACAAAGCTTCTCATAATAAACCTTCCTAAGTCTGATGAGGATGAAAATGACCTGCGTGAAAATGAAACAAACCAAGGTGAAGGAGTATACAGATAGACACAGGAGTGCTTTGCAGTCTAACTTTCAACCAGATGATGAAGTGAAAGTGATAAAACCCTGGATAATCAAGAAATGTGAGCAGAGATACACCAAACCACAGAAAGTAATGGAAAAGACGGGGCCAAATACTTACCTCCTGGAGGATTGCAGAAACTGGAATACCTCACGCCTTTCAGCAGTTCCAAACTCTGTTCCTGTGGAAAAATCAGATGAGGCACAGAGAGACCCCCTTTATCATCTGAGCATGTGATTGCTGACAATACGGACAGAAGAACCATTAGACAAAGGAATCCTCCTTTATAGATGAAAGACTTTGTGACTTAAAGTTATGAGTACAAAAGAGAAATGTATTATTAGTGAACGTAAAGCGGTTTATCCAGTTATTGATAGAGGTAGAGTAACAGCTAATATTAAATGTTCTTCTTTAAGGGTGGTTTTGATGTGGTTAATGCTACAATGTTCATAGGACATGGTTTAAAAAAAATTAAAAAAGAGGGAAAATGTTATGTTCTGTTTATTGTACTAGCTCTTTAAGAAATGGTAGAAGTGCGCGGGTAAAAGAGAGCGCGCTGCACAAGCTACTGACGTGCAGAAAAGTTCAGTAAAGTGAATTCTGGCTTACAATAAGGTCTCTTTATTGACTTGCACAAACATTACAACAGATAGGTACCATCATTTTGGGGATCATTCCATAAAATGTAGTTTTTATGTGTGTACAACTCGTCAGAGCTGTGCTAGGTTACCATGTGCTGATTATCATCTTTGAACTAGGCTCAAAAGTATCTAAAATTGTCACTACCGAAACAGTCATGACTGAAACATGTCACCATTGTTTTGGTAATGACAAAAGGGAACACAAAATCATTTATTTGGGGGAAATAAAATAAAAAATTAGTAGTTATGTAAATGTCTCAGGTTACGTATGTAACCTGGTTCCCTTGCGTCGAGACGTGGTGGGAACGCCCCTGCGTGATTGCGTCGTGAAGCACGTGTATAATCAGTCCAAAGGAGAGACGAGACGTCATAGACGGGTGACGTCATCGACCAGGAAACTATAAAGCACACCTAAAAACAGACCGCGTTAGCTTCTGAAAAGCCAAAGCAAGTCGATCACAGGCATGCAGAGAGTATGGCAGGGCGATGCAGCGTCTCGTTCCCTCTCAGGGAACCAGGGTTACATACGTAACCTGAGACATTCCCTTTCAACCCCCGTTAATAAAGCCTTTGAGGCAGCCATACTCCTAGTATTTTGGTCAGACGCCTCACAGTGCCGTGAAGGAAGCGTACTACAGGGTGTCTCCCCAAGGATACACCACTTGAAGGGATGTGGTAAGCAGATAAGGATACACCACTTAAAGGGATGTGATGAGCCATGTACACCTTTAGTGTGGAGGGGGATAGACCTGCGTAGAAACGCTAATGCAGGGACTCCAGCACTGCAACGACAGGGCCGATAACTGGGTCCAGCTGGTGCTCTCTGCACCAGAAAGTGAACGAAATCCCCTTCAAGGTGTAGAGTTTCCTTGTGGAGGGAGCTCTGGAGTGCAGGATGGTCTCAACAGCCTCAGTTGAGAGACCTGAACTTATGAGCTGGGCCCCCTCAGAGGCCAAGCCCAAAGTCTCCACAATTCTGGGCGGGGCTGAAGGATCAACCCGATCGCCTGAGAGAAGAAGTCCCCCCTGAGCGGAATCTCCAGAAGAGAGCCGTCGAGGAGAGACTCTAGGTCCAAGAACCGTACTCAGGCCTGCCAAAACGGGGCTATTAACAGAAGACGGACCCTGTCCCGGCAAACTCTCTCCAGAACTCCCTGGATTATGTAAGAGACCACCGATATGTTGTCCGTGCGGACAAGAATATGGTGACCTCGCAGGTTTGGCAGGACGTGCTTGAAAGCTCGAAACACTGCCATCATTTCTAGCCGATTTATGTGCCAAGAAAGTAGATGGTCCAGCCAAAGTCATTTCGCCGAGAGACCACTCATGACCACTGGTTCTGCTGTATGGTACTTTTGTGTGCAGCCAACAATGACAAATCAACAGAAAGGTGTGTTCCCTGTCGAGGGAACTCAACGCTGCGTCGTTGAAAACGACTCTTTGGGGACGCTCCCTTAGCGTGCGCCTCTGAAGTATGAATGAAACTAATCCAATCCTGATTGGTGTTGCGTCATGACGTAACATGTGACGGCATAACCGAATCTCATAAAAGTGACGCCGGCACACATACACATTAGCTTTCGCTCTTCAGCAAGCGCTCTGTGTTATACTGTCAGTCTTATTTGGTGTTGTCTGTCTGTTTGAAAGAAAGTGTGATGGCGAGTGAACAATTCATTAGGTGTGTGCATCCCTGCCCTAGATTTATTACGGGTGGGGACACACATCAGGTATGTGTGAATTGTTTGGGAGTGCAGCACGCACATGCAGCTCTCGAGGGGGCTGTTTGTGAGCACTGTGAAGCACCCCCTATAAGAGTGCTGCGCTCCTGCTTGGCTGTCTTTAATGATGACGGCCAAGCTCGCGATCCCCACGGTTCAGGTCCCGCGTCCGTTGAGGTGACGCAGAGGCTTAGATCGTGGGGATCGCAAAAGGATCTCGCAGATGAGAACGAGACTGCTGAGGCACTTTCTCGTTCATCATCTGTGGATTCTATAACGCCCGTTCATGGTGCAGAAGCCCGCGCTGTGGCTCCTTCTGCCCATGGCGAGTGCCCGATGCTTGAACTATTTGCTTCCGAGGAAGTGGATGTGCTCAGCATCAGGAGCGAGGAACATGAGTCATACTCGCCGGCTCATGTTCCCGCTTATGAGGAGTTGTTGGAGGTTGTGACGCGTGTGACTCAACATCAGCTGGCCACAAGATAAGCAGGATGATCATCGTCATAGTAAATTAGATGAGAGATTCCTGCAGCACCGCTCACAGCCTCGGCGCCGGGGCTTACCATTTTTCCCAGATCTTCATAAGGAGATCTCTAGATCCTGGGAAAAGCCCCATTCTTCTCGCATCTCATCACCTACGTTATGTGATTATAGTAATGTGGTGGGTGCGAGAGAGGCGGGGTATGGCAAGATGCCGCGGATGGAGGAAGCTTTAGCGAGCTACCTTTCTCTCGAAGCGGCATCTTCACTCAAAACCCCGGCGCTGCCCAGCAAACCATGCTGGGACACCTCTGCACTGGTGGGCCGGTGTTCTGACGATTTGTGCTGCCTTGTCGAAAAATGCTACCGTAGCGCGAATCGATCACAGAATGTCGATTAATATTATATAAAATACAATTATAATACAATTATAAGTTATGAGTAGCTACTGTATAGCCTACTGTAGACTAGGCTACTGTTTTTATTTTTAAAATGGTGAAAAGTAAAAATTATCATCAAAAATTCATCTTTGACTTGTCAAAGCACACCTTTCCCTAGTAACTGAAACTTTCAGTTATTCTTGTTCAGCTGGCTGACCGTACAAATATTCATATGGTAGTTAGCATTTTTTAAAGGGAAATTACATGATAACACATGAAAATTTACCTTTTGTTGGTAAAAAAAAAACTGAGAGTCTGCACATGTGCATAACCAGTAAGTAGCAAATCTCGATGGGTAGCATGAATCGTCAGAACACCGGGCTTATATGGCGGCTGGTCGGGCTGGTGCGTGCCTGTATTCAATGGCAATTTTGCAGGCATACCAGGCTGACCTCCTAAAAGATTTAGATGAGGGTGAGGGACCAACTCCCGCTGATATTGCGGAATTGAGAAGAGCCACAGATTTGTCTCTCCAGGCCACTAAAGAGACGGCACGTGCTATCGGCCGCTCCATGTCAACTATGGTGGCCACGTAGAGGCATCTGTGGCTGAATCTGTCCGGTATGAAAGATAAGGACAGATCCTTTCTGTTGGATGCCCCGCTGTCGCCTTCTGGCCTGTTCGGCGACGCAGTAGCCACTGTTGTCGACAGGTTTCAGGAGGCAAAAAAACAATCAGCGGCGTTCCAGCAATATCTCCCTCGCCGATCTAAGTCTGGGTCTAGGAGGGCTGGTCCAAGTGGCTAGCCTCAGCCGTTAACCAGCTCCTCCCATCGTCTGGAGCAGAAGGAGAGCGTTTCCTCTCGAGCCCCTCCTGCGGGAGCTTGGCAACAGAGGAAACGCTCTCACTCCTCCGGCCAGAAGGGCGACCTGAGGGCCGTCATTCAGGCACTAAAGGCTTCAGGAAAGAGGTCCTAGCCAGAGTGGTAGGACCTCTAAGGGCTGTCCCCCCCGTTGTGGAGCAACCGAGGTTGTTCTCACAGCGGAGCCCTCTGGAAAAAGATGTTGTCCCGCCGTCCTGGACGCTTCGGGACACATCAATTTCCAGCGAACGCACACGGTGGCGTTCGCCCCAAAAGCTTGCAAGAGAGCACCGACTATGGTCACAAAATCGTTCTTGTCCGCTTCCTGCCAGTTCGCTGTTTCAGGAGGTCGAGAACAGTGCTCGAGAAACACTCGAGGCCAGTCTCGAGAGGCTGGTTCCCTTAGTAGATTTTGTAGAGAGGTGGCACCGCCTTCTAAATATATCTATATGGTTCCTGAATATAATAAAAAAATGGGTACATACGGCAGTTCGGTCACCGACCTTGCAGGGTTGGTGCCGACTACAGTGGTTCCAGAACAGGCTCGGGTTATGGGTTAAAACTTTTGATCTGACTCAGCATGTACATGGAGAGGTTATTATGTGACTATAGGAGAGCATAAGTCTGAGTGGATATCCATAACATGCGGAGTCCCTCAAGGCTCAATTCTTGCACCACTCCTATTCAAACTGTACATGCTCCCAATGAGCCAAATAATGAGAAAGAACCAAATCTCTTACCACAGCTATGCAGACGACACACAGCTCTACTTAGCCCTGTCGCCTAACGATTACAGCCCCATTGACTCCCTTTGCCAATGCATTGATGAAGTAAACAATTGGATGTGCCAGCACTTTCTTCAGTTAAACAAAGACAAAACTGAAGTCATTGCGTTTGGAAACAAAGATGAAGTTCTCAAGGTGAACGCATACCTTCAGTCTAGGGGTCAAACAACTAAAAATCAAGTCAGGAATCTGGGTGTGTCTCTAGAGTCAGACGTTAGTTTCAGTAGTCATGTCAAAGCAATAACTAAATCAGCATACTATCATCTGAAAAATATTGCAAGAATTAGATGCTTTGTTTCCAGTCAAGACTTAGAGAAACTTGTGCATGCTTTCATCACCAGCAGGGTGGATTATTGTAATGGACTCCTCACTGGCCTTCCTAAAAAGACCATAAGACAGTTGCAGCTCATACAGAACGCTGCTGCCAGGATTCTGAGCAGAACCAGAAAATATGAACACATCACACCAGTCCTCAGGTCTTTACACTGGCTGCCAGTTACATATAGAATTTATTTTAAAGTATTATTACTGGTATATAAATCATTCAATGGCCTAGGACCTCAATACATTGCAGATATGCTCACTGAATATAAACCCAACAGATCACTCAGATCACTAGGATCACATCAGCTAGAAATACCAAGGGTTCACTCTTAAGCAAGGGGAGTCTGCTTTTAGCTACTATGCCAGCAGTAGCTGGAACCATCTTCCAGAAGAGATCAGATGTGCTCCTACAGTAGTCACATTCAAATCCAGACTCAAAATACATCTGTTTACCTATGCATTTACTGAATGAGCACTGTGACACTGCTCGTCCGACTGTTTGTACTGTATTTTGTTTAATGTTTTAATTATTCTGATTTCATTTGATTATTTCTGTATTTTATCTTTTATTCTAAACTGTTTTAATTTTTCTGATTTCTTTTGTTTTAATTTCTTCTATGTAAAGCACTTTAAATTACCATTGTGTATGAAATGTGCTATATAAATAAACTTGCCTTGCCTTGCCTTGCGGAACAAGAAGTACAGGCTCTTCTGGTCAAAGGGGCCATCGAAATTGGTCCCCCTACCAGTTTTCCAACATTATACCTTTGGGCCTTCTCCACATGAGACCCCTTCAGTGGTGGCTGAAAGCCAAGGGGTTTTCCCTGAGGGGAAATCTGTTCCGTACAATCAGGGTTACGCGCAGATGCCTTCGTTCCCTGTTAATCTGGAAGAAACCTTGGTTTCTGTCCCAAGGACCAGTGTTAGGAGCATCATGTCGCTGGAAAACCGTTTCGACAGATGCCTCCCTCACTGGCTGGGGCTAGGTCATGGACGGCCACTTTGCCAGGGGTGTGTGGCAGGACCATCATCTATCTTGGCATATAAATTGCCTAGAGATGTTGGCGGTTTTCAGGGCTCTGAGGAGCTTCCACCCAGACATCGTAGGTTACCACGTCTTGATACGTTCGGACAATACATCTGTGGTAGCTTATCTGAACCGACAAGGGGGACTCAGATCGCGCCCTCTATCCAGATTGGTGCATCAGATTATTCTTTGGTCCCAGGGGAAAATATTATCCATCAGAGTAATATATGTCCCCGGAGTTCAGAACCGGGGAGTAGACATCCTGTCGAGGGAGGGGCTGAGGCCCGGGGAGTGGAGACTTCACCCAGATGTGGTGAAGCTAATATGGCAGAGGTTCGGACCAATGGAAGTAGATCTATTTGAGTCTCGAGAGACGTCCCACTGTCCGCTTTGGTTTTCCCTCACCCATCCAGCCCCGCTGGGGTTGGATGCCATGGTACAAGCCTGGCCGAGGCTTCGCCTGTACGCTTTTCCCCCCGTCGCTCTGCTTCCGGGAGTCCTAGAGAGGGTCCGTCAGGAGGGCATCAGTCTTCTTCTGGTAGCCCCATTGTGGCCGGCCCGAGTATGGTTTTCAGACATTATAGCACTCCTAATAGGCCCGCCGTGGAAGATTCCTCTGAGGAGGGATCTGTTGTCTCAGGCGGAGGGCACAGTCTTCCACCCTCGCCCAGAGCTGTGGAAGCTGTGGGTCTGGCCCCTGAGGGGGCCCAGTACTTAAATGCTGGTCTATCAGGTGGGGTGGTTGAAACCATACCTAACTCTAGGGCTCCGTCCACAAGGAGATTGTATGGCCTTAAGTGGAACGTCTTTCTCACTAGGTGTCCCAAAGTGCCTTCTAACGTGGCACGGTCTACAGTCCTGCAGGCTTTTCATCCTCCACCTCATGTGTCGGCAGGAGAGGAGAGGCTCCATTTGCTCTGTCCTGTCAGAGCTTTGAGCATTTACCTTGAGAGGTCCTCTTCCTGGAGGAGGTCGGACCAACTGTGTTTTGGGTCACCTAAGAAGGGGCTCCCTGCGTCCAAGCAGACTATTAGTAATTGGATTGTTCAGGCTATTGCCGCGACCTACAAGGTGCGCAATGTGCCTTCACCTTTGGCCGTAAGGGCTCACTCTACTAGAGGCATGGCATCCTCTAGGGCCCTCCAACTGGGAGTGCCCCTCCAGGAGATCTGTGAGGCAGCCGGTTGGGCTACCCCGCTCAGGTTTTATGGTCTGCACCTCCCTAGTACGCCTGGTGCACGAGTGCTCTCGTCCTAGCTTTGTGCCTGTAATCAGTTTCACTCTAGGGGAGGCCTTTTTGTGGTGCGTGGCATAGTGGGCATTCGTTCCCCAAAGAGTCGTTTTCAACGACGCAGTGTTGAGTTCCCTCGATAGGGAATGTCTCAGGTTATGACTATAACCTTTGTTCCCTGAGAAGGGAACGAGACACTGAGTCGTCCTGCCACGCCCCTCGAGGCCTGAGAGCGTCTTGCTTCATCGCTATACTAATGTGTATGTGTGCCGGCGTCACTTTTATGACATCCGGCTATGCCGTCACATGTTACGTCATGATGCAACACCAATCAGGATTGGATTAGTTTCATTCATACTTCAGAGGCGCACGCTAAGGAAGCGCCCCGAAAGAGTCATTTTCAACAACGCAGTGTCTCGTTCCCTTCAGAGGGAACAAGGGTTATAGTCATAACCCGAGACGTTTTCTTGATATTACTTAATGATAAATAAATAAAGTCTTTTTCTGTGATTTCATTTGATTCAAACTGCAAGCTCAAACCGGGTAAAATATAATTTATTTTGCTGTGGCGCTGGATGAGAAAACCAATATATATATATTTTTAGACGTACACTGTAGTGCCATGTAAATACCATGGAACATGATGTTTCTGAAAGTTTAAATAGCTTTTTGTGCCTATATGTGTCAACACAAGAGTAGCGTTAGTTCTGGCAGGTCATGTCAGTCATGCTCGCATGACTCTCAACTAATTCACATAGGGATACGACACGTATCATAGCATCCTTATATATATGGTCCATTCAGTATTATCAGCAGCTTTATCGCGTTGCTCAGGAGCTAATAACCCTCCTCCAATCCCATCTCCTCTCTCGTCCACAATCAGGATTTGGCCATATATCTTGATTCATGTTGTCACATTAAATTATTGTCAGAACGTTAATGATGTATGCAATACATTTATGTTGGTTCTGTTCTGTGTATTCTGTTCTTGCCCAGAATGGAATCATACACCCAATCCAAACTGTATGCTAATTGTTAATTATATTTGACAATAGTGGTCCTAACAGTATCCCAGTTTTTGTAGATACTCACATAAAACAGTTTTTTGTCATTAGTTTCCTAAGCCTTTTATAATAAGCTGTCAGTCTTCAGATTCTCTCTGACTCCGTCTCACTCTCTCTCTTTCATGTCTTTGTAGTTCATCTCAATCTGAAGAATGTTTGGAGGAGTAGGGCAGGTGTCATTCTAGTGAGCCCTCTTAAAGAGTCATCAGTTCTGATTCTCCCCAGGATGTGTTTGGCTTGATTAAAAACTGCTCTCCAGGAGAAGACAAAGCCTCTCTGAATGCTAAGAGTGTTCTTGAGAATTCATACACACAGTAGCTAGAAACTTGTGTTCATTCACACATATTTTAAGACTGTAATGTCTGAAAAAAAGTTTTCATACACTTTCTGCTGTATTTGATGTATTTCATTTACATCCTAAATATTCAGAGAGTGATGCACTCACTCATGCAAGATTTAATGATTTTTTTTAAATATCTGTTTGTAGCTGAAGTCTGTTTGGAGATGGATACTCTCGTCCCAGAGGCCTATATTTTTAAAAAGCCTTGTTCACTTCTGAGAGAGCATTTTTGAATAGTAAGACCCAGATGCATATACAATTATTTTTACATGCTTTTTTGATGAAAGTAAAATGAGAAAATATAAAATATTGTGATTCTGGGTAGTAGATATGCTGCTCTCTCTAAATATGGTCGTATTTACGGGGCAAATAGTCATCATTAGACCTACATTTATCCTAACTCCTTTCACCAGTAATTAATGTTTTTATTGGGATAGCATTTGGAGTTATTTGTGTTGTTAACTATATGCTGTCTGCTCATTTATCCTAACTCTTCTTTCACCAGTAATTAATGTTTTTATTGGGATAGCATTTGGAGTTATTTGTGTTGTTAACTATATGCTGTCTGCTCAGGTGTATCCTTGAATACAACAATGGACAACAGATTCATTGCATAATTGTCTCTCAAACATCCCTCAAACTACAGACCTTCTGATCATCATCTCAGTTTTGTGACCTTCATTCCACTACCACTGCATAAGAAGTGGGATGGATAGATATGCCATGTTTCTGACAATGAGAAGACTTCTTCACTTGATGTTCCATATTCATGCTGCATTGGCTTTGCAGCATCCCCATTAACACTAACACTAACAACCTTTCAGGCTTTTCAGGCTTCAACCTGTGAAACCACCGATTAGTCACATGAAAAGATTTTAAATGGAAGAAATTAGGAAAAGGTGGATATATTATCTGTCTTCCATCTGCCTGCCTGTTATCTTGTTAGAGCCAGATGCAGTGGGAGAAGAACCCTGCTTCTTGGATGATAAACTGGCATCCAGTCCCCCAATTTTCCTCTGCTTTCTTTTTCTTTAGTACCTCTATCATTTTATCTGATTTTTGTACTTTTCCATGTTCCTTTCTCTCTCATTTTCATTTTAAATTCTTTAAAACTTGTGTTGTTTAAATGAAGATTTCACTAAATTGTGTTTTTCCCCACAGATATGGAGAAGCAGGCAGACGGGATAGGGTCCAGTCATAAGAAACACCTATCCTCATCTCTCATACCCTTTGAGCATGACGATGCTGTTGACAGTCAGGAGGAAGGCTGGGGGGTGAGTGCGCCAAAAGTAGTTACTCTTGGCTTTGATGTGTTAGTCTAACATTCTGGCAAGGATTTCTCAAAGTTATGAACAAATGTTCTTCAACTAACATTAATAGAACATTCGTTATTTGGTCTTTAATAATGTTCTCAAAACATTAGCACAAAAACATTATGGAACTTTTTTCCTTATATGTTTTAATTGGACATTCGTCTAACAGCTTTAAATGCTACTGCTTGTTTCAGAATGTTCAGAGAACATTCAAAAGTAACGTTCCCATAATTTTTCGGGAAAATGTAATGTTCCCTTAACGTTCACATCACCAAGAAAAAAACTATATATATATATATATATATATATATATATATATATATATATATTAAACTAGACTTTTTTTAACGTTCAGATTCAGAAATAAAGTTTTCATAACTTAAAGGAATAGTTCACTTAAAAATGTAAATTCTGTCATAATTTACTCACCCTCAAGTTGTTTCAAACCTGTATGAATTTCTTTCTTCTGCTGAACACAAAATACTTTGAAGAATGCCAGTAACCAGACAGTTGTACCCCAGTAATGACAGAATTTTAAATTTAAAAAAGGGGTCATCGGATGCCCGTTTTCCACAAGTTGGTATGATTCTTTAGGGTATTCATGTAAAGTTTGTAACATACTTTGGTTAAAATTTCTCAATGGTTGTGTAAAACAACACTCTTTTTACCTCCTCAAAAACAGCTCTGCTCAAAGCGATCCGTTTCGGTGCATGTCTCTTTAAATGATAATGAGTAACTGCTCACCCAACCCCTCTCTTCCATGGGGGGTGTTGACAAGACACGTAAAGTTTTGCCTTGACAACCTGCCTTGGCGGACAGTATACAAATGGCTGAGGGGGAAATATGCTAGTACAGGACAGTCCGTCAGAGGTCGTGGGCAGAGCATGAGCAATATGACATCATTGCTCAGAAAATCCAAACAGCTTATCCGATGACCCCTTTAAGTGAACTATTCCTTTAATGGCAATGTTAGCAAAACATTCTTAGAATATATTTTTGTTAGCTGGGTAGTCAGTTTTTCTGTTCAATCAAGACTAGAATCTGAAGCTCCCACCCCCCTACACTATAAAAGACTGAAATCGATCACTTGCTCACACATTTACTATTTTCTATATGAAAATATTTTCTATTCTATTTCTATACATAGAGGATAGTGAACTTTCAGACAGTGTAAATATGCTTTCCACTGAAGCAATTGTAGTCTTGTTTTGTGTCAGTGTGCTTCTGGTTCGTACCCAGAAATGTACCCATCTTAATGTTGTATTTATACAAAGTTCTGGCATGAAACTCTAGATGGTGCAGCATAGCAGATCTATTCCGCCAAGACCAAACATACAACATCACCATACCCAATCACTCCGGGAGTTGTCATTACAGAAATATTATTATAATGCTTATAGAGGCTCAGTATTATAAACAGCAATGGCGAGCAGATCAAACAACACCGCTACCGCACATCAAGACTGAATTACAAGCATTTTAAACTACTACTAAAAATGACCTACTCCTGACTAAACATTACTCTTTTGCTGAAGTAACAGTGTTATATTAAATCTGAAAAATTGATCTATTAGATTTAATTTGTGATTTAACTGTGCCTCTCAAATGTGTCTTTAATGAACGTGACATAAACAAACCACTATTGGTTAGATTTTTGTGGGAAAAAAACCCCCGCTCATTAAGTAAGGGTTTACAATTATAGAGTTATGAGTTATATCTATGTATTATAATGAACTAATTTAAAGGATGGCATTTTAAACCTTACAAAGCTCACTCATTCATATTTGAAGTCATATGGATTGGAGTTTCTAATTGTTTGTCAAACAGCTAGCACAGTGTTTCCCAACCCTGGTCCTGGAGGCACACCAACGCTACACATTTTCCAACTCTTCCTAATCAATCACACCTGAATCAGCTCATTAGTAAAGACTCCAAGACCAGAAATACAGTATATGGGTCAGAAAAGGGAGACATCCAAAATGTGCACTGTTGATGTGCCTCCAGGAGCAGGGTTGGGAAACACTGTGCTAGCATACAATTTGGACATATGGACATGAAGGAATAAAGAAAGTGGCTGTTTGAAGTGGCTGTGGAGGTCTAACCTGATTTAAGGGCTCTGTGTATCTTTGTCAGCACTGAGATCATTTTAATCATAGAGAGGTTTTTATGAGCCCTTAAGTAAAAAAGTAATACTCAGCCTTTTCTCTAACCCCACTTTGGCATAGGAAATCATATATTTTTTTGCAAATCGTCCTCCAGCAACACTTGTGCCATCCTGCAGCATCATTTTAGCTTAGTCTCTTAGCTGTCAGACAGTCTGACTGTCCCTGTAGCTTTGACATAACTATATGTGCTTGCCATGTTCACAGATGCACTTCTTTGTCAGGCTGGGCAGAGGATGGCAACAAAGTCTAAAAGTCTAAAATCTAGTCCTTTATGGTCTTTTTGTCTTTCTGTAGTTTAAAACGTTCTATCCTCTCCTGAAGAATGCCGTCAGGGACATTTGTCACATTGAATTTTACTAGTCTTTTTTTACCCATGATTGATTTTCTAACCATGATTAATTCCACCCCTAGCTGTGTATTGCTCTGCCTGAGGCCACAAATAAGTATTGCCTAAGCTTTGCTCTTTTAAACCCTCAAGTCATTTAAATCTTATTTTTTAGTTAGAAATGTGAATTTCTTACAAATGTGATTTTTTTTTACTTTAGTATATTTGCTTATCGTGTATTTTGTGCAGTTTGCAGCATTTTGAAAATGTTATTTCGTTCTTGGTGCATAAAAAAGTTTTGCATATTTGTTAAAGTCAGCCTAAGAATACCGCAGGAGGAGCCTAAATTGGTTTCTACAGACCTGCAGGTGGTAATCTCAGTGCCTGATGGGTCTTTGCAGTCCTCTTTCTTCACGTTTTGGTGGTATAAGGAGTTAGAGTTTGATCTAGACAGGCTTGATAGAACTTTTGTTGACAAGCTTATAGAAATCCCACTTTGAAAAGCTCCTACAGCAGACCTTGCTGAGCTCACTGGAATAACACGAAAAGAGATTCTGTCTTGGAGTTTGCCAGAGCCCTGAAGAGGAATTTTAGGGTGTGAGAGATGTCACAACACATATAACCTTAATAAAATATTTGTTTGCCATGGGCTTTGGGCTTTATTTCAGAACAACAATAGAGGAAGCCTCACTGCGCTACTCGTCACCCTTCTTTAGTGAAAGATCGTTTCTACTGTGGAAAATCATATCATTGAACTTTTGATCGCCCCCTGAGGGTGATATGAAGGCATAACCGGGACATTACGAGACCGGCAATTGTCACACAGAAGTGTACTTGCACGAAGTCATACTTCTTGGTTATTGTGAGCATTTGGAGGAAAGTGGTGACGCAAAGTGATGATTCCTTACTATATATATTCTCATCATTCAATTTAAAGCATGTTAGTAAAGACACTGTATGAAATCAAAACATCATAGTAGTATTCTGCTTAACCCACAGCTAGCAAGTGTGTGTGTTTCATATTTTGCATAAAAACCTGTCAGAATCCCCAGTTAAAAATATTTCTATGATCCAGGGCATTGTAATTTTAGTATTAAAAAAAGTCACATGATTTGTTTCTCCTTTTGATACACAGTGCATACTCTGTCAAATCTAAGGTTACTTACAGTTGTCCAAATAACAGGTTTTTACTAGCCTATATCATTTTATATCCCTTTCCCATTATAATTACAAACATTTTTCAGTTTTCAAATTTCATGTGAAAATTCAGGCACCATTATGTTATTCTATAAAAATATATCAGTATTTTTAGATCAAACATCTTTCAAGAGTCTACAAGTCTCTTAGCTAAGTTTTGAAATGTCTCTCCTGCTGTGACGTTTCTCAGATCACTCAAGTAGTTCTAGTGCTACTGTGAGTCTGCTATTACTCTAGTGCTTAAAGACTGACAGGTTGAGTTGTGTGTTCCAGGCCAGAAAATACATTTTTGTTTGAGCGTGTGTGGAGGCACAAAGTAGAGAACAGTGTGCAAAGAAGTTTTTTTTTTTATTTTAAAACAGTTCTGAGAACATAGTAAACATGTGCAAACAGAATATTTTTAGGAGAGTGAAAAAGTTTTTGAAAGTTGAACGGCTAAAATTACATTTAAAAATACAAGAAGAAAGATCATGTCTCTTGTTTATGTCTATCATATTGCTTCTCTGCCATTGACATCACCAAAAGGAGCTCTTGCAAAGTGAGCACTTGTGGCAAACGTCTTGGGTTACGATTGTAACCCTCGTTCCCTGAGAAGTGAATATATTCTATATTTTTATATTATATGTTTTATATTTTATTTTTATTCTTTATTTTGAGAATCGACACATTTGGGAACGCCTTCAGTGTCTGAAGTCTATATTGAACTAGTCCAATCTTGATTGGTGTTGCGTCATTACGTCACTCGTGACGTCGCATGTGACGGTGATGCGGAAGCTATTTGAGGACGCCGGATCACAACAGCATCACCTTCTGATAGGTCGAAGCAAGCCGTTCTCAGGAACGCTGGAAGTGTGGCCAAGAGACACAGCGTCTCAGGGAAACAGTGACAGATGTAACCCGAGACGTTCCCTTTCTAGGGAACTCGTGCTGCATAGAGAATCGACACATTGGGGAACGAAATGTCCACTGCGCCACACTGACTAGTATCCGCCCTGGTGTGAAGCAATCTGGCACACTCAAGATTAGAGAACTTGTGAACCCGGTGTAGAGGGCAGATCCAGTCTATAATGTTTTATGAAGTTGTGTGGGGAGGCCCAGGCGGTGGCATCACAGACCTCTTGGAGGGAGACCCCTGCTAGTGTGGCTTTAGAGGACGCCACTCCTGTAGTTGAGTGGGCTATTATTAGGAGAGGCGAAGGGAAATTGAGCGCCTCGTACGCTAAAGAAATAGCCTCTACTATCTATCTGCTAATAGTTTGTTTAGAGGTAGGGAACCCTTCTTAGGTGACCCAAAACATACAAGCAACTGGTTCGACGTCCTCCAGCCAGAGGACCTGTGTACGTAGGCCTCCAGAGCTCAGACCGGGCATAATAGATGTAGCTTAGCTTGATCAGCTGACACATGCGGTGGAGGATGAAATGCCTGCAAGATTACAGACGTTCCACATTTGCAGGCACCTTAGGCACATAGCCAGGACTAAAGTGGAGAATGGGTCTCACTCTGCCAGGAGCAAACTCAAGGCAAGAGGGAGCAACAGATAGCGCCTGCAGGTCCCCCACTCTCTTTAGGGACGTAATAGCTAGCAGGAAGGCTATCATCAGGGTTACATATTTATCGGACACCTTGTCCAAAGGTTCGAAGAGTGCCAGGGATAACCCTTTAAGAACCACTGCCAGGTCCCACGTGGGGACCCTGATCTGGACGACAGGCCTCATCCCCCTAGCTCCACGAAGGAAACATACTATAAGTTGGTGTCTCCCCTTAGTGCCCACCCCTAGAGGCGTGTGGAAGGCAGCTATGGCCGCCACATAGACCTTAAGCATGGACGGGGAGAGCCCGTCAGAGAAGCGATTCTGGAGGAATTCCAACACTAAAGCCACTGGGCAGTTAACTGGGTCCAACTGATGTTGCATACAGAATGCATACAGTTTCCTCATGGAGGGGGCTCTAGAGTTTAGGATGGTCTCAGCAACCTCGGTTGAGAGACCAGAATTCATGAGTTGGTCCCCCTCAGGGGCCAGACCCACAGCTTCCAAAGCTCTGGACGAGGGTGATAGATTGTGCCCCCGGCCTGGGAAAGAAGGTCCCTCCTGATCGGATTTGCCACGGAGGGCCTGCTAGGAAAGGTATAATGTCTGAAAACCATACTCGGGCTGGCCAGTATGGGGCTACTAGGAGCAAACTGATCCTGTGCTGCCGGACCCTCTCTAGAACCCCTGGGAGCAGTTCGATCGGGGGAAATGCATACAGGCATAGCCTCTGCCACTCGGACAAGATGTCTTCCCCCGCATTTTTGTCCCCAGGAATAAACATTCCTCTGATTGAGAGTAGTTTGCCCTGGGCCCACAGAAGGACCTGATGCGGCAGTCTGCATAGAGGGCGCGATCTAAGCCCCCTGTCGATTTATATATGAGACCACCGACATATTATCTGTTTGCACTAGAACATGATGGCCTCTGAGGTCCGGAAGGGCCAGAAATACTGCCAACATCTCCAGACAATTGATGGACCCCTAGTGTAGCGGCCCTCCTTGACCACTCCCCAGCCTGTGAGGGACACATCCGTGGTCACTATTTTTCTTTGACATGGTGCTCCCAGCACAGGGCCTTGGGACACGGACCATGGTTTCTTCCACATGACCAAAGAACCAAGGCATCTGCGGGTTACTTTGATCGTGAGAAATGGGTTCCCCCTCAGGGAAAACCCCCTGTTCCTGAGCCACCACTACAGGGCCCTCATGTACAGCAGGCCAAAAGGTATTATGTTGGACGCTGGTGCCAGAAGACCCAGAACCCTTTGAAAATGTTTGACAGTGATGGCCTGGCCAAGCTTGATACTGGTGACTGTAGTCAAGATGGTGTTTATACAAGCGGGAGACAACTGTGCCCACATCGTAACTGAGTCCCACACTACCCCCAGGAGTGTTGTTCTCTGTAGAGGAATTTGTGAACTTTTCTTGACATTGAGTCTCAACCCCAAGCACCTCAGATGGTGCAAAACAACATCTCAATGTTGAACCGCAATCTCCTTTGACTGTGCCAGAATGAGCCAGTTGTCGATGTAATTGAGAATACGAATGCCCTGAAGTCTCTGTGGAGCTAGAGCAGCATCCATGCATTTTGTGAAGGTGCGAGGTGACAATGCTAGGCCGAATGGAAGAACTCGATATTGGCACGCTTTTCCCCCAAAAGTGAACCTCAGAAACTTCCTGTTATGGGGAAGGATGGATATGCGGAAGTACACATCTTTTAGATCTATTGTGACAAACCAGTCCTCAGACCTGATCTGACTCACAATAATAGCTATGATTAGCATCTTGAATCTGAATCTCCTCAGAGACCGGTTCAATACCCTGAGATCTATTATAGGACGTAACCCCCCATCCTTATTGGGAACTATGAAGTACCGGCTGTAGAACCCTGATTCCCTCTCCTGAGGAGGAACCTACTCTATGGATTCCTGTGCCAAGAGTGACTGAACTTCTTGTTCCATGACCTGACCCTGCTTGGGCTGATAAGCGTGTGCACAACCCTGCTGAATTTTGGACGATACTCAAACTGAATTCTGGGAGCGAGATATTGATGCTCGCTCACGGAGGGGACCACCCTTAGAGGCCTGCGCATCGCGTCAGAACCTCTTCGCCGAAGCCTTCCTTGCCTCGAAGGCAGGAGAATGAGGTGGTGAATCGGCAATTTCTTTAAGACTGCAAGGGAAGCTCAGCTTCCCCTACAATGTTAAAAAATTAATGGTCAAATGTGTACTACTGTGTTAACATTTTTTTGACAAAAAATGCGTTAGAACACGTTCATCTCGAAGACGAGTTCGTTCAGAATCAGCTACATATAGCAGGTCGGCTGACTCGATTGCCTTCTCATACATTCCCGTAGTGTCACAGTGCATTCCTCTGTTGAAGCCGAGCGTCTATTGACTTCAATGGGGCTGCTTTGAACAGTTTTTTTCAGTGCTTCGAAACTAGCCGGTCATGGATAAATGCTGCGATTATGTCCCGCCCATGGACGCTCAGCGTCTCTGGGGTGAATGAGAAGTGGGCTGGCCCAGACTCCGGCTTCCGCGTGATGATTGGAGGGTCTTTTGATTGACAGCGATTTAGTACTATAAAAAGTCAGTCAGTCCCATCTCGCATACATTTCTCACAATTATACACCACGTTCCTTGTTTTAGTTAAACCTAATACCCACATTTCCTCCGTCAAGTTTAATACCTTTTTTTTAGATTGTTTGTTCATTCATTCAGGGAACTAGCAAGCTAGCAATCTGCACGAAAGACAGTGCTAATATTGTCGACCTGAATTCAATTTATTTATCTATCAGCAACCAAAAAAAATAAATAAACAAAAACTATATTAAAATATATTATTTATAAATGAATTAAGAAAATGGTATACACACACACACACACACACACACATATATATATACTAACATGTATGGGTGTACATATAAAAAATAAATAATGATGTATATTATTTATAAACAAAATAATGAAATGAGCTTCCCCTCTTTGAAAAACCACCAGCCGCCACTGTTTATAAATTGAATGAGTGTGAGTGATTTCAGACAGACAACACCAAATAAGACATTTCACACAGAATGCCTGCTGAAGACCAGAAAGCTGACACTGTTGTGATCCGGCATCCTTTTATAGCTTCCGCATCACCATCACATGCGACGTAATGATGCAACACCAGTCGATATTGGACTAGTTCCATACAGGCTTCAGACGCGTCATGCTGAAGGCGTTCCTCAATGTGTCGATTCTTGATGCAGCGCGAGTTTCCTCGAAAGGAAACTTTATTTAAAGGTACACCCTGCGTCTCAATGTCCATACTATCCATCCTAAACAGTGTGTGAGATTAAAATAAGTGTGTCGCAAAGCATAGCATGTTGAAAAGAGTATGCCAGAAGTCCCCAGATGGTCTACTATTTCCGGTCGATTTTCGAAGTGTGGATCCGTACACATTCTAAAGACTAATATTGCCCACTAACCATTGCGCTTTGAAGGAGGAACCACAAACATGAGTAAAAAGTGTTAAAAAACTACAAAACATGGTGGATATGCGCGACCGACAGTGAGAGGTTTAGATAAAGGTTTGAGTGACTGATCAAAGTTTAACCTGATAAAAAATATATATATTTCATGTTATCCGTGTTATATTTCATCTGCAATAACAATGTGGACTTTTATGAAGATCCTTTTGACCATTAACTTTTAAATGCATCATTATGCATTAGCTACCCCAGTAGGTAGGGGCAGTAGGTACTCACCCTGGCCGCCCGAAGGGTCCTCACCACCGTGGCCGCCTGCGCATCCTTCTCCGCCCTGGCCGTCTGCGCATCCTGCTCTGCCCTGGTCGTCTGCAGTTCCTGCTCCGCCCTTGTCGCCCACACTTCACGACCCAGGTGCGCCTTTGCAATGCCCCGTTCCCCTGCACGGACCTGGCCCTCCATCCCTCCCCCAAGACCGCCTCCGCTTCACCACCCTCCTGAACTTGTGTTTTTTGTTTTGATGGGCGTAGGGAGCCGCCCATAGAGGGGGGGCTATGTCACGGTTTTGTGTCTTGTTCTTTGTTCTTGTCTGTCATGTGATTCCCTGTTCGTCATGTGATCCTGCCATGTGTCTTGTTCCATGTTTAGCTGTTCCCCGTTATGTTGATTAGTCTTCCCAGGTGTTTTAGTTTAACCATGCCCCCTTGTTATCTTGTTTAGCTTGTTTCCCTGTGTATTTATACCTCTGTTCTTCAGTTGTTTGTCGGTCGTTGTTTGCTGTAGCTGTCTCCTTGTTCCTGTTCTTGTTTACCCTGGATTGCCTGTTTGTTCCATTAAATCAGTACTTGCATTTGGATTCTCTCTCCGCTTCATTCCTGCCACAACGTAACATGAAACTTTTGGCCCTCTATCGGTTAAAATCCAAACTGCATGCATTTTGCGGAAGAACATCGAGTCTCATTAACTAAGCATGTGTAAGCACAAATTTGTGCTCGAAATGTGCATACATATGATTTTAAGAACAAATCATGATTCACCAAAAATGTCGTAATAAAATGTATTATAAATTTACAACTGGAACCACACGTACGCAAAAAGCACTTACTCTGTTCGGCCTTATAAACATGTTAAGAAGTGATATTTCATCCTAACACGACTATAATTATATTGAAGGATGTTGCATTAATTGTATTATAATCCATATACTGTATAAAATGATATAATACAATTATTAAATAATACAATTACATTTTATCTTAAATACATGCCATCATATACAGTTAAAGAGTAAGAAAAATACATAAGAAAAATAAGTTCCACTTTGTTTTGGTTTGTTTTCCTTGTTCCTGTTTAGCCTGTGTTCCTGTTCGATTTTAGTTTACATAGATACTTATTAGTTCCTCACCTCTTCTTAGTTCTGTTGATTACTCTATCCATGTATTTAAATCGTTAGGCCTGTGGCCTATACCACGATGGTAGTTGAATAAACTTCAATTCAGTGCTGGATCATCACGAATGTTTCAGCCTTTCCAATGTAAACATTCAAGCACTGGAACACGCAAGAGGGAATTCATCACTCACACTCTGTGTGGGACGTTTAAACGTCCGAAGCGCACGCCCTGACAGGCACACAGCGCACGCCGTGTCTCAGACAGTGTGTGCATTTAAGCTCTCTTTCATCCCTTCCTGCACTTCAATTGATAAAAATGTTCTCAAAATTGTAAAACAAATGCCCGTCTCAGTGAGTATCCTAGTAAACATAGTTGGTTATGTCTTAAGTGAACTTAAACAGTTGAGTGAAAAACACATGATTTGTGTGTGTCTTAAAGTGACAGAATCCTAATAATCCTGCTACTATCTGCGTTTTTAATATTAATCAAACATTCAGCACTTGAATTAATAAATAAACAAATACAACACGAAAGTAAAAGACAGCAGCCCCTCACGGACAACTGCCGTCACATACAGTATAACAATACATGAGTTCAGGCCTGTCCTCTCTCGATCTTCACTGTTGTCGCTCCTCCTTTATGCTTCCCCTCCTCTGTGAGAGATACGAGACTGGTGCGTCGCACAGGTGTCGCTCATTATCAATCACGCCACTCGTCCTGCTCGCCAAACCAGAATTCATGCAAACTAAACTAAAACATACCTGGCTAGCCACCTAAACCGGCTTCATGATATAGGCCCCTGGTTTCACAGACAAAAGGGATTAGACGATAGTTCATAAAAGGATTAGGATTAGACCATATTCAATTTAGACATTTAAGTAGCTTTTATAAACTTGCCGTAGAAAAAACAAACATTACTGGTGTGCATTGTGAGACAAAACAATGGCAGTGACATTTTAAGAAATTGAGCATAGCGTCAGTTCTGGCAGGTCACTTTAGTCAACTCTCATCAGCTGACTCTCAGCTGATACATGTCTACCTATAGGAATACAACGCCTATCACCGTATTCATATATAATTTCCTTTAGTATTGTCAGCATCTATCACGTCTCTCAGGAGCTAATTACCCTCTTCCATCCCCAGTTCCTCCTCTCACCCAGTCAGTATTTGGCATTCTGATTGCCCTTTGAATGAGAATAAATTCTCGAATTATGTTGTATTTTAAATCTTGAATTAATGGTATCTGCAATACATTCATGTTTGTTCTGTTCTGTTTACCCTAAGGGGGGTTATTGCTGCTCTCCCTGCTCTTATTCATGCTAGGCTGCATGGATGCACGGAGTTCTTGCCCAGAACAGAACCATACCGCCAATCTGAACTGTATTGGTAATTGTCATTCGTATTTGATGATAGTGGTCCTGACAGAAATGCAAGTTGCATTCAGTTAAAACAGCTCAAACATGAGTCTTAGTCTGGGACTAGCTTAAGCCTTGTCTGTGAAAACAGAGGTTAGTTTCCTCTGTTTGTTGCTCCGTGTCATTTTAGTTTATGTGGTTGTACCATTCTGTTTTCCTGTCAATTTCCTGCATGTTGCGGTTAAATAAAGTGTTTGTTTACTCCTTCATCGTGCAATTACTACAGGCACATATACATGACATCCCGACAGGTCTAAAATATAAACACTTAGAATACGCTTACCATAGTGAATCAGTATAAGACAAAAACCGATGTATTGAAAAATTACATAGTACACCTTTAACAGGACATTGATATCAGTTATCTGGAGGCAAATTATTTTAGGGTGAGAGGTTTTCATTCCTCTTTAATGATCTGTGCTCTGGGGACAGATCAATCCATGGGCATGCCGAATAGGGTGAAAGCCTCCAGGCTGCGGGAGAGTTCAAATGAAAGATGGAATAACATGAGAAGGTGAGATCAGAACAGACTCCCTGTGCCGTGCCTGTTTATTTATAGACCCGCATTTCTAAACCCCTATGTTGCTTTACACTAAGGATCTGTCACAGTTTTTGGCCAGTTTTCACATCATGGCTGAACAAACATGTTTTAGCTTTTCTTTTTTATTTATTTATTTATTATTTTGGAAGTGTGAAACTATTTGATTTGTTTTGGATTAAAAGTTTTTCCCAAAGTATCTGAAATAATTTTAAATGCAGTGTGTAGAGGTGATGGCTTAATTGTTTTTAGCTGTCATGAAAAATATTAGTTTAAAAGCATGTGGGATCGGTAATGGAACAGAACGTTTGTTCAAGTTTAGAATGACTGTTGTATCTTTAACTAAGATAAAAATCAGGTTATATATTGCTATTTGTTTTATTATTATTTAGTAGTATTATTTAATTACGCACACACAAGGTAACTGCTTAGTATATACACATTTTTAAAATGTTTTCTGAAAGACATATCTTATGCTCACCAAGACTGAATTTAGTATATGCAATATTGTGAAATATGGGCTAATTACAATTTAAAATAAAAGTTTTCTATTTTAATATATTTTAATATGTAATATATTTTCTTCACTGTCCTATGATCCTTCAGTAATCATTATATGCATTATTTGAATGCTGTTTTGGTGATCAAGGAACATTTCTTCTTCTTATTATATTTAAAAACAGTTGTGCTGCAGTCATGAACGCCGGTGAAGATTCCTCAATCGGCCTAGCATTCAGTTTGGACTACATTTCCTAAGAGCCCACATACCTAGACTGATTACCGCACACCTGTTCCTCATCACTCAGACTATTTAAACCCTGGCTGTGTCCGAAATCGCACCCTATACCCTTAAATATTAAAACTCTTTGAGGGGACAGCCATTTGTAGTGGTGTCCGAAACCATAATAGATGAGTGCACTCATTCAATCTCACAATGCACCGCATTAACAAGTGTACAACTGATGTATGTCAGAGATGGTCTTCATCTAGTGGCTTTGTGTATGCTAAATGGCTAGAGAATGCCCATAATGCACTGTGATAGTCGAGCGTTGAATGGATTCCCGCGTCCCGCTACACTCTTAAAAATAAAGGTTCCAAAATAGGGGTCATAGAAGAACCCTTTTTTGGTTCCAAAAAAAACCTTTTAGTGAATCGTTCTAAAAAGAAATTTTTTTCGAACATAATAATAATCTAAAGAACCTTTTTCCACTATGAATAAACTTTTGTGGAACAAAATGGTTCTTTATGGAGTCAATGATGCAGATAAAGAACCATTACATTTAATTTAACAGAATGATTATTTATCTTACACAAACCTTTCTCAAAGTTAATAAAAAATTGACTTTTGGATTTTTGAACTGACACTAGGTGGAATGAGCAGCCAAATCATCTAAAAAAATAGTTATTTTTAGAACGATTCACTAAAAGGTTTTTTGGGAACCAAAAGGGTTCTTCTATGACCCCTATTTTGGAACCTTTATTTTTAAGAGTGTAGGAGATGGCGCTGACAGCTGAATCAAATAATCCATCCATTTTCTGAACCGTGCTGGTCCAGCGTATATCATACATGTATAAATTCCTTTTTAATTTGATTTTAAATTGTTTAGTTACGTTTTATATGCTAGTTTCCATTTCAGAGTTCAAGATAAAAAACCTTTTCTTACTTCTGGAGCTGCCAGTTACCAAGTTCCAAATGATTATTATTTAACAGCAAGTACAAACTATGCAAAAGTGGCAGCCCTTTCGGCACACTCAGTGTCCGAATTCATTCACTCGTTTTCATCAACTCCTTGAAGTGGACTATATCAGTGGAGTCATTTTTTCAGGATTATTTGAGAAAGTACAAAAAAAACAGCACTGTTCTCTGACTTTCGACCAATTTAATGAGCCCTTCCTGCAATGATCCATTTCTTTAAAAAATTGCAGACCCTAAACTTTTAAACGGTAGTGTATCTACCTTTAACCCTGAATTATGTCTTGTTTGCTCGTTACAGACAGACTCGTTGTCATCTTGTGTTTTCTTTAGTTTTTCTATGTCTGCTCAGCTTTGTTAAAAAATTGTTTGTCAGAAATTGTTACAACAAGTAGGACAAAGTTTACCCCCAGAACATTAGGAAGGGGCTTTCAAAGACTTTCCCAATTATATGTCCATCTTTCTTTTTAGTTTCTGTAATGTGAGTCTTTATCCTCTTCCTATTATCCTCATGTGTGGACCCTTTTGTAGCAGGGCTATTCATTCTCCCACTGTCGATTTATCTGCTTTTATGTCCTTTGATTAATGGCAGGGAAAACACAAATTGAAAGCCATCGTCTCTTGCGGATGAACATCTCTACGTGTACAGTCCCCAGCCAGAAAAAAAAAAAATATGATGGAGGCTTCCGATAAAGAGGGCTAATGGAGTTAGACGTTTTTGTCAATCGCTCACATGCCTTTTAGTTTACCATACATCTTAAGCCCATTTACTCAAATATTTAATCTCAAGACGGAGAAAATATCATGAGCATTACAACTTTTTATTATTTCAGCTAAACATGAATTCTAAGTTGGCTAAGGAGAGCAAAAAAGAACCGAAAACGGACCCCACCGTACTAAGCTTAACATGGCGACAGAAGATGTGATGAGAAGCTGAAGTCCGCAGTGATGTCATAAAATCTGTGATCCATTTTTGCGGAAGTGAGAGACTGTAAGTTTTGAATGCTTATATCTCCTAATTGCGAATTTTGTCATTGTTTTGGAACACACCAGCTTATTCAAAACCTTAAGGCTGACATATTCATACTAAAGTTTTGATTTCAGTTTTAAGGTTAAGGGTACCCTTAGGCTGTCATTAAGTATTTACCTTAATTACTTGAGAGTTCCCTGAAGTTCTGATATGCCTTGCAACAAAGTTCTTATTAACCATTTAGCTCTTAAAAAATGAAGGGATCAAAACAGGTCCCTTAAGTCATCTGCTGAACTCAAACGCAATGGATGATTTCATGTTAATTAATGGAGGAGGAGGAAGTACTGATCTGTTTTAGCAATCAAAATAAGCCTGTAGAAAGAATGACGTGAAACAGTGTATTGTCAAAAATAAAAATGAATAAACTCCAAAGCTTTTAGTTTTTTTCCTCACTTCCACTGTGCACTTGAATTAATAATCGCATGCCAGTCCATTTTGGTTTTTATTTCTTGTTTACAGTTGCCTACTGTAAAACCAGTTATCAGACAGGACTAGGCGTTGAGCTGCGTCGCGTCTAGGAAATCAACCGAACGTGTCATTCTGTACTGTTGTGCTCAAGTTTAAGGCTGAAAAAAAAAAAAAATCAGTGAAGTTGCGTTGATATGTGAGTACAATACAATAAACAACGAGTTGGACTAATATAATGTAATTTAATGGAAAACGTGAGTGGAGCAGCAGGATTTTGAGCATGCACCGTGTCATATCTGGACTCATAGAAACAATGTGCTCCAATTTTAGGATGCTCTTGTTTCATCCGTCAGATTGTGTCGTCCGTCTTTCATAATCTCCATAACTCAAATATTAGCTGTATAGTTCAGTAGGCTAAATATTAAACTTGTTTAAAGTCAGTGGTCCATTATGTTCGGATTATTGTGGGAGATTTCGAAACTATAGCAATTGCTTCTCCATTTCCGTCTTTTGCCAGAAACTATCGCAAAATGCTTAGAATAAACACTTGTTTATTGACTTTAAGACGTTTGTGGCAACGCTCTTAAAGAAATCCCTTGCCTTTGGGTGAGTGCAGCGCAAGCTACAAGATAAAGTTGTGTGACCTTGAATTCAACTTTCCTTTAATTTTTGTTTGTTTTTTCCTTTTATCTTTTGTTCTGATTTTTTTGTCAGGTCCTCTCCTCTACTTGGATTTAGAATGCTTCCTACTAGTTCAGCGCCATCCCTCCTCTTTAATCTTTCAGAATGGTTAATACAGCTATACAGGTGGCGATTAAATCCATGCAGTCGGGAAAGTCTCCAGGTCCTGATGGCTTTACCATTCAGTTTTATAAAGCTTTTGTTTCCCATCCAGTTACCTTAGGCAAGCTTTTCAATTACTCTTTTAAAGCAGGCTGCCTTCCACCTACTTTATCTAAGGCCTCTATATCTTTGCTCCCTAAAAAGGATAAACATCTCACCCTCTGCAACAGCCAGGGTTAGGATTATCAAGCAACAAGATAAATCTACCAAAAAGCAAACTTTTTTTGTTAACTCCGAAGCTAAAAAAAACTTTCACAATCACTTCCATTCAATACTTATTACAATACTTTATTTGCGAGCAATTTTCAACCACTCGTGGATAAATCCAACCTGGATATGTGTAGATGGGCCTCTCTGTCTTTATCTCTTGTAGGTTGCATTAAATTTGTCAAATTTGTTATTCTGCCTACATTTTTTTTTTCTCTAAAAACCTCTTTCAACACATATCAATTTTCATTAATAAATCTTTCTTTACTAGCTTTGACGGTCTTTTGTGCTCATTTCTATGGGGGAATGAACCTGTTTGCCTTAAAAAAACAATCCAACAACTTCCCAAGGCTAAGGGAGGTCTTGCACTACCTAACCTCTAGCAATATTACTGGGCCTGCAACATTATCAAATTTCTCTTTTGAAACAGAAACTATGGCGAAGCATACTTTATACTCTCTTGTTTGTTCTTAACTTCCTGTAGTTCTATGGGTCTCAAACAATCCTGTAATCACCAGTTCCCTCAAAATCTGGGCTCAATTTAGGAAACATTATGGTTTACATAGAGGCTCTATTCACATGCCTATCTTCAACAATTACTTTCCCCCCCATCCAGTTCAAAGCATTACCTTTAGTCATCTGATGGCCTTCACAAGAATTAAAAATAGTTACACATAGGTCCATAGAGGACACAAATGTCTGTGTCAAACTGTGATAATATTTTTAAGGTTGGGAGCACAGACTTAAGTTTGGTATTATATATATATTTTTTTTTTTATTATGCAAACAAATACTAGTTACAGATGACAGATACAACAAAAACAACTGTGTGTGTGTGTGTGTGAGTGTGTTTGTAAGTGAGTGGAAGTATCTTAACAGAGGAACATCTTACAGATGTACAACAGACGTAATAAAAAATAACAGGCAAAATGATAAAAAAAAAAAATATATATATATATATATATATATATATATATCCATAAGGTCACACATGGGTTAAGCTAATTGTTCCTCAAAGTGATCAATATGATACTGCATCTGGGCATTTTAATGTTTTTATTTTTGTCGATTCCATTATTAGGTGATTTGTCGTTATTGTAATGCAGTACTTGCAGTAAACTCTACAAAGAGGGAGTATTTGCCTCTTTCTTCTTCTAATCTAAAGAGTATAACCTATCCAAGCTGTTACAGTTCAGCCTAGTCCCCATCCTTTGCACATGCTCTCATTTCCCATCACTCTCCTTGGTTCCCAGCTGAAGGTCATTTCCAATCATTCACACCTGCACCGCATCATCACCCTCATCACTGCCTCTACTTATACACACTCTTCACCCCAGCTCAATGGCCGGTCTCGTTTTTCATCATAGCAGACGATCTCCCTAAGATGGGACACAACACTTCACCACACCGCCCTGGCCGCCTGAAGGACCTGCTCTACCCTGGCCGCCTGGAACCAGCACCGACCCACCTGCTCCGAATAGGCCACGCCCTCGTCAGCCTCCAGATCATTCATTGGACTCTCACTTACCTGCTCACTTCATCACTACCCCACTATTGTTCAATTAACTCACTATTCACCTACCCTCTTCCTCTCAGTGTCTGCTTAACAAAATCATTACAGATTTTGGTTATTCCAAATTAGACATTTTTATACAGAAGCAGTTCTCTCACTTTCCTAATCATCCCCTGAAAACACTCATTGATCACTTTCTTGCTTTCATGTCAACCATAGGCATCTAATCTCTGCCATATGTAATTTCAAAAACTCTATTAATGCTGGAAGATTGACCTAGGAGTTGCTACCTCAGATGATCTATAACATAACATCTTGAACCAGGTACACTCTTCTTTCATATGTGCCAAGCATGGTTTACTACAGTATAAAATCTTCCACATTATCAATATTTGGTTGTTGATCACCATTAACAAAAGCATTATAGTAACACCTGGCAACACCTGGCATTGATTTACAATTACTTATAGCCATCTACTTATTGCTATCCTGTGCTTTGGTTGCACTCTGATGGTCTTATTAATACGTTAGACGGTTTAAGACTTGCTAAGCGCGTGTTCAAAATTATCACGATAAAACAGATGCTCGCGTACATTCGACCCAAGGACTGGTATATAGCAGTGGATCTGAAAGAGCCAGCAGCCATATCACCCAGTAGGCCAAGACTGGTTTTCCACTGAAGCTAAGCAGAGTTGAGCCTGGTCAGTACCTGGATGGGAGACCTCCTGGGAAAACGCCTCGGGTTATGACTATAACCCTTGTTCCCTGAGAAATTCAGACATTCAAAGAGAAACGATCTTGAAGAAACTCCAGAACTGAAGCCATTGGGCAGTTAACTGGGCCTAACTCAAGTTCTCTACACCAAGTGGAAAAACATTCCACTTGAGGCCATATAATCTCTTAGTAGACGGAGCCCTAGAGATAAATATGGTTTCGACCACCCCAGATGATAGACCAGCATCTAGGTACTGAGCCCCCTCAGAGGCCAGACCCACAATTTCCACAGCTCCGGAAGAGGATGGAATATAGTGCCCTCCGCCTGAGACAACAGATCCCTCCTCAGAGGAATCTGCCATGGCGGAGCTATCAGGAGTGAAATTAAGTCTGAAAACCATACTCAGGTCGGCCACATTGGGGCAACCAGTAGTAGACTGATGCCCTCCTGACGGACCCTCTCCAGGACTCCCGGGAGCAGAGCGATCGGGGAAAAAGCGTACAGGCGAAGCCTCGGCCAGGCCCGTACCATGGCATCCAACCCCAGCGGGGCTGGATAAGTGAGGGAGAACCAAAGTGGACAGTGGGACGTCCCTCGAGACGCTTCCACTTCCATTGGTCCCAACCTCCGCCATATCAACTCCACCACCTCTGGATGGAGTCTCCATTCCCGGGGCCTCAGCCCCTGCCTCGAAAGGATGTCTGCTCCCTGATTCAGAACCCCCGGGACATATATTGCTCCTATAGATAATATTTTTCCTTGGGACCATAAAATGATCTGATGCGCCAATCTGGATAGAGGGCGCGATCTGAGTCCCCCTTGTCGGTTCAGATAAGCTACCACAGATGTATTGTCCGAACGTATCAAGACGTGGTAACCTACGATGTCTGGGAGGAAGCTCCTCAGAGCCCTGAAAACAGCCAACATCTCTAGGCAATTTATATGCCAAGAGAGATGATGGTCCTGCCAAAGACCCCTGGCAAAGTGGCCATCCATGACCGAGCCCCAACCAGTGAGGGAGGCTTCTGTCGATGCGGTTTTCCGGCGACATGATGCTCCTAACACTGGTCCTTGAGACAGAAACCAAGGTTTCTTCCAGATTAATAGGGAACAAAGGCATCTGCGCGTAACCTTTATTATACGGAATGGATTCCCCTTGGGGAAAAAAAACCCTTGGGTTTGAGCCACCACTAAAGGGGCCTCATGTGAAGCAGGCCCAAAGGAATTATGTTGGATGCGCTGTCATGAGGCCCAGCAGTCTTTGAAATTGCTTTACAGTAATGGCCTGGCTTAGCTTTTATCCCGGACACCATGGTCAGGATGGATTCGATACGAGCGGGAGACATACGTGCCCGTATCTTAACCTAATTCCATACCACGCCCAGAAGAGTAGTCTTCTGAGCTGGGTCCAACACAATTTTCTTAGTGTTGAGTCTCAACCCCCGGTTCTGAATGTAGCCAAGGACGACATCTCGATGCCGAACTGCCATTTCTCGAGACTGGGCCAATATGAGCCAGTCGTCGATGTAATTCAGTATATGGATGCACTGAAGCCTCAGTGGAGCCAGAGCCGCATCCATACACTTAGTGAACGTGCGGGGAGAGAGTGCTAGGCCAAACGGAAGAACCCGATATTGGTTTGCTTCGCCCCCGAAAGCGAACCTCAGTAACCTCCTGTGACATGGAAGGATGGAGACATGAAAATAAGCGTCTTTTAGATCTATCGTGACAAACCAGACCTCAGATCTGATTTGGTTCACGATAATGGGAATAGTAATAGTAATAGTAAGCATTTTGAACCTGAATCTCCTCAAAGAACGATTCAAAAGCCTTAGATCTAAAATCGGTCTCAGTCCGCCATCCTTCTTTGGAACTATAAAGTACCAGCTGTAAAACCCGGACTCCCTGTCTGGTAGGGGAACACTTTCTATGGCCCCTTAATTTCAGTAGAGTCTGTACCTCTTGTTCCATAACCCAAGCCTGTTCTGGAACCACTGCAGTCGGTACCACCCCAGCAAACTTGGGAGGTCGGTGACCGAACTGCAATCTGTACCCATATTTTATAATATTCAGGACCCATATAGATATATTCGGAAGGCATTGCCATTCTTCTATAAAATCTACTAAGGGAACCAGCCCCTCGAGACTGGCCTCGGGTGTTTTTCGGGCACTATAGATTTTGTGACCATAGTCGGTGCCCTGTTGCAAGCTTTTGGGGCGAACGCCACGGTGTGCGTTTGCAGGAAATCGATGTGGCCCAAAGCGTCCAGGACAGCGGGACAACATATTTTTCCCCGAGGGCTCCTGCTGCAAGAACAACCTCGATTGCTCCACAGCGGGGGGTGGGGGGCCCCTCAGAGGTCCTACACTACAATTAGGACCTCTTTCCCGAAGTCCTCTTCGCCTGAAGGACGGCCCTCAGGTCACCCTTCTGGCTGGAGGACTTCGGTTGAGAGCGCTTCCTCTGCTGCCAGGCTCCCGCAGGAGGAGCTCTAGAGGAAACGCTCTCTTTTTGCTCTTGCCGATGAGAGGAGCTGGTTGACGGCTGAGGCTGGCCACTTGGACCAGCCCTCCTAGATCCAGATTTAGAGCGGCGAGGGAGATATTGTTGGAACGCCGCTGACTGTTTTTTTCACACGGAGCGTCCAACAGAAAATATTTGTCTTTCTCTTTTATACCGGACAAATTTAGCCACAGATGTCTCTCCGTAGCCACCATAGCTGACATAGTGGCCTATGGCATGTGCCGTATCTTTAGTGGCCCGGAGAGACAATCTGTGGCTCTTCTCAACTCCGCAAATTCAGCAGGAGTTGGTCCTTCGCCCTCATTTTAATCTTTAAGAATATCGGCCTGGTACGCCTGCAAAATCGTCATATAGTGCAGGCACGCACCAGCCTGACCAGCCGCCATATAAGCCCGGCCAACCAGTGCAGAGGTGTCCCTGCACGATTTGTCAGGCACCGCCGGGGCTGTGAGCGAAGATGCCGGATCAGGAGAAAGATAGCTCGCTAAAGCTTCCTCCATCTGCAGCATCTTGCCATAACCCGCCTCTCTCGTATCCACCACATTCTAATAATAATATAATGAATGTGATTAGATACGTAAAGAGTAGGGCCTTTCCCAGGATCTAGACTTTTTTTTATGAAGATATGGGAAAAACGGTAAGCCCTGAGGTTGTGAACGGTGCTGCAGGAATCTTTCGTCTAGCTTGCTTTGACGGGGATCATCCTGCATATTTTGTGGCCAGCTGATATATATATATATATATATATTTATTTATTTATATTTTTTAAGTCTGGCCACAGCACGCGTCACTCCACGAGCTCTACATAAGCAGAAACATGAGCCGGCGAGTGTGACTCATGTTGCTCGTTACCGATGCTGAGCACATCTACTTCCTCAGAAACAGATAGCTCGAGCACCGGGCACTCACCACGGGCAGAAGAAGCTGCATCGCGGGCTTCTGCGTTGTGAACGAGTGTTATAGAATCTGCGGATGATGAACGAAAAAGTGCCTCAGCAGTCTCGTTCTCATCCGCGAGATCCTTCTGCGATCCCCACGATCTAAACCGCCGCGCCGCCTCAATGGACGCGGGACCCGAATCGTGGGGATCGCGAGCCTGGCCATCATCAGAAAATAATATAGCCAAGCGGGAGCGCAGCACTCTAATAGGAAGTGCTTCACAGTGTTCACAGGCAGCCCTCTCGAGAGCTACCTGTGCGTGCTGCGCACCTAAACAATACACACACAACTGATGCGTGTCCCCACCCGTGAGATATCTAGGGCAGGGGTGCACACACTTAATGTATTGTTCACTCGCCACAATATAGAGCTTTGCACAGCCAAAACATCATCAAATAAGACAGACAGTTTCACAGAGAGCGCTTGCTGAAGAGCGAAAGCTAATGTGTGTGTGTGCCGGCGTCACTTTTATGTGCCGTCACGTTACGTCATGACGCAACACCAATCAGGATTGGATTCGTTTCATTCATACTTCAGAGGCGCACGCTAAGGGAGCGTCCCCAAAGAGTCGTTTCTGACGACGCAGTTTGAGTTCCCTGCTGCTGGAGGCCAGCAGGGGGTGCTCACCCTGTGGTCTGTGTGGGTCCTAACGCCCAAGTAAAGTGATGGGGGCACTATTCTGTCAAAGAGCACCGTCCTTCAGATGAGACGTTAAAACAATGTCCTTCCAGGATGAAAAATCCCAGGATGTCCTTCAGAAAAAGAATAGGGGTTTAACCCCGCCATCCTGGCCAAATTTTCCCATTGGCCTCTGACCATCATGGCTTCCTAATCATCCCCATATATATACTGATTGGCTCTATCACTGTCTCCTATCCACCAGTAAGCTGGTGTGTGGTGGGCGTTCTGGCGCAATATGGTTGCCGTCGCATCATCCAGGTGATGCTGCACATTGGTGGTGGTTGAGGAGATTCCCCCCTCCATATGAAAAGCGCTTTGAGTAACTAGAAAAGCCCTATATAAATGTAATGCATTATTATCATTATTATTAAAGACGCATACATTCAGCTAGCCCCTTTATCACAGGCGCTTTCTGAGATTCGTGTTCGAAGGTTTCACGCTCCTCGTATGGACTACCTAGACAACGAATGCAGTTATAGCACAACCTTCTGTGTTCTGCGTCTTCTCAGTATGCGGTGGTTTCAGCTGTCTGCCCTTTTATTGTGTTTGTGCACTGCTGCTACGGCATGTGTAACATTTTTCTGTCAACTCTGCATATATCCTTCGCGATCCATATAGCACGTTGGTCGATGGAGCGGGTTCAGACCATACTAAATGTTCTGACCACGTTTGTGCAGGACAAAGCTCTGAGAGGACATCAGAAGTTACAGGGACCAATAGCAGCTGTACAAAGTACACAGGCTACACCGTAATTTAAATTTTAATGGACAGTAAAACAAAGGCAGAACACCTTTCTCATGGGCTTTTGGAAGTTACTGTTAAGACAACCCATTATTTTAAAAAAAAACAAAAAAACAACGGAATTGACTCAAGATACTTACCCACATGATAAAGGGGGTCTTGAATGTGCCAAAAATAAATAAACAAAGAGAAAGAAAAATATCAATATCTCATTTTCGACCAAAAACGAAGTTACGGTCTTTTGCCTTTGCACGGCAGTTTTAAGAGCACACTTAACCAATGCTGTTCCATAAGACTTGGGATCCCTTTTTGAACTACATTAATGGTCTACTGTACCTAGCTCACCGGTAACTGACAACGAATAATATTTGTCAACTATTAGTCAAGTCAAGTCAAGTTCATTTATATAGCACTTTTAACGATTTAGACTGTTTCAAAGCAGCTCTACAGTTATAATAGGAAATTAAAGTAACAGAGCTTGTTTTGGTTTTACAGCAGCTCTAGAATAAAGTTGTTGCCCAGCTAAAGTTAGTTTTGATTGATTCACTTCCGTTGCAAAGATCATTAGTGATTAACTTAGGGGCCGCTTACACAACACCGTTCTAAGAGAAAACGCGCTCCGACCCGCTCATTCGCACAACAACAGTGCCTGGTGGCTCAAGAACGCAAAACTTGAAATAAATTCCAAGGTGCCAGCTTTGAAAAATAACAAAAAAAATGTATCTCTGCGCAAGCTTTAAAAACATAAACCTGTGAAAATGCTGCATGCGCATTACGTGTTTAGTCTATAGGTATGCGCGTTTGAATATATATGTGCGCAGGCGTGTATTCTTTATTTACAAATTGACCTCAACAAATTACTTGTCTAGCATTAAGAGAAGAAACCTTTTCTTTTATTTAACTTTTTCTCTTCGCTGTTTCTTATCCATTTGTGGAATGGGGGAATCATGGAAGGGATCAATATTGGACAAAATCTTGCTGTTTACCTTGTTATCAATGTACCATTCTGCATCGTCACACAAAACACCAATAAAAAGATTTGAAGTAAAAAAATAAATAAGATAATCAGCATCTTATTTATTTTTTTACTTCAAATCTTTTTATTGGTGTTTTGTGTGACGATGCAGAATGGTCACCCTATATCACCCTATATCATCTGACAAACCTCACAATAAATAATCCTCATCTCTTCTCCCCCACTAATGTAAGTAAGAATAATTCATTAACCTGGCTGATAATCCTAGGTTCTGTGCCCGGTTGCATAAAGCACCTTACGTTTTTCCCTTAAGTATGATACTTAAGGGGCGATTTACCCCGATTTACTTACCTAAGAGAATAACTTAAGGGTGTTGCATATAATCTCTTAAACGGTTCTCTTAGGTAAGGGAAACATTTAAGTGTTTCACGACAGCGATCCTGGGTTCACGTTATAAAAGTCTGTTGTTGGCATAGATACGGAAAACACTAACATGTCGGAATATCACGTGTCAGTCCTCTGACGCTATCACGCAACACCGCGTTAGCTCCGAAAGTGGCGGCAGTTTGTGTTGTTCACCGTCTCATGCTTTGGCATTTGTTTAGGTTTTGTGAATGCACTTCTGGCTCTGTGTCTCGAAATACAGCTGAGTATATTTCCATAGCATACCCGTTTTCTTCTGTCATGATTCCTTTTAAAACACAGAATCAGCTCGTTCTCCTGTGAATCTTTTTCTGCACGGGTTGGCCACACACTCTCTTAACGTTGTGATAGTTTACATGCAAGTCACATATAATGACAGACAGACAGCCGTCTAGTTTGATAGCGATGTCAAATATTGCGCGTCGATCAAATCGGTATTCTTGCAACAATTTTTCATCGCTAAATTGATCCAGAGGGTTCTTCCTATTCCCTATAATCTTCAGCTGGTTCCATAAATTCAGCCATGTCGTCTAATTTTTTTCCGCGTTACTCTTAAGGTTACGATTTCCAAACCTTAAGTTATACTTAGGGAAATTACCGTTAAGGGGTTTTATGCAACACTTAACGATTACTTAAGTGAAAAAACAGCATTTAAGGTAAATTCTAAGTGTTTATGACGTTTCACTTAAAAAAAAAACGTTAAGTAACACTTAAGGGTATTTTTCTGCAACACCCTTATGTTTAAGGGAAACATAAGGGTGACCTTAAGGGAAAGGGGCTTTATGCAACCGGGCACTGTTTCCAGGGTGTTGGTGGGAGCCATCTGGTTAACATTACTGTCTTGTCAGAGAGTGGAGAGGAGATCCAGATCTCACTTTTTTATGAGTCCTGTCCTCGGTCTCATGTTTGGGTCAGATCTACCAAACACTTAGACGGCAGTGGTTAACATTAGGCTTGCAGAACAGCTAGGAGCGCGATTGATTGGACACCATGAGCCGGGATGAAGCCTTCCTTCTGGACTGCATGACAGGGGCAGATAGCTTAATTGGGATAGATGAGATTTTAGGCTTGTCTTTGTTATTTTGTTTTGCTGAAAGTGACTTTAATTTGTCTTGAAGGCAAAGCAGACAGAATACTGAACTAAAATAACTGTTTCCTGCATTGTTATATACAGCACAAAACAGACAGTGTGACCACTGAAGACCGATTGCAGAATAAATGACTCTGAGTTGTTTTTTCTGAATGAAAAACGTACAGCACCTTCAGTGTAGACAAATAACTCAATTAATTATATATTAAATTGACCAAAAGTGGTGGTAAAGACAATGTTAAAATTGAAAATAAATTCTATTCTATTCAACTTTTGAATCATCAAATGTATCACAGTTTCCACAAAAATATTAAGCAGCACAACTGATTTCTGAAGGATTTTCTTTTTTCTTCTTTTTTCTTTCTCCCTCTTTGATTGTTCATCATACTATGGTGGAGTGTGAGAGGGAGGAGTTCATGATCTGTACCATCTTGTTCACGGCATACAGATGAATACAGGCTCCTTTCCCTGGATTTCTATAGTGGGATCGGACATTGCTTTGTTGTTACCATTCAAATATTTGAAGTCTGGATTTTTAATAGAGAACTGTTAAATAAATGTTCACAATTTACGTTACTCCTGTATCTCCACTTTATTTTTGGTGCATTTTATGTTTGTAAAGTGTAACACTAGTACGTACACACACACACACACACACACCTGTTGTCAAAGTGTTCCCATTCCAACAATTCAATTAATCAAACCTTTTATAGTCAATGAACTTACAATTTTGGTTATGCAATTCATTAACCCCAACCCACTCAAGATGACACAGAGCAAAGCAGGAGCTTAAGTGCTTTTCCTTCTCTCAGCACTTAATATCACAGTTTCATTCACAGGCAGGGCTTCTAAAGGAAACGTGTGCTTGTTATTGGGTCCTGGAACTCTTCCAGTCATTTTAAATGTGATTTGCAGTGGCTCTCACCTGGATGGAAACATTTTGCGTAATGTAGAGAAGTTCTTCATCTGCTCCACTCAGTCATTGTTTTGATAAGGACTAATTCACAGTTCTATGTGGAGGATTAGAAGGACTGAGTGGGATAACAGTGAAAACCTGCACATACCCAAACCAGCAAGAAATGTAGAGTAAAAAGTCTAGTAAAAAGCAGTTTCCAACAATAACAAAGGCGTATGTTTATGACGCAGTGACGAGTGCTGAATGATGGGACTTGCGGTCAAGCTGAAGGATCTAATAATGTTTATGGATGAGTGCAAAAATTCGCGTTTTTTAACATTACAGTGGTATAAAGCAGGTCCCGATTGCTAAAGAGACAGATATCCGTGAGTCCCGCGGATATAAAGGAATAAGGACATTTTATTCTACCGATCTACCCGCAAGTGCTGGATTACTCACACAGGTCAGTTTATTAGACGAATTAAATTTGTGAGGTAGACACTTGGTCTAACGTTACACTATCACATCAAACGGCATTTAAATGTGTGTTGAAAGTTATGTTATTCTACATGTTAGTTCGTTTGCTATACGAAACTAGCAGTAACGTTAACATTAAGCTAGATCAACAGTAGAATAACACACTGACCATATTCCATATCTAACATTTCATCATGTTGAGCTAACGTTATATATCATTGATTTTTTTTTTTTTTATGTAGCCTACATTTGCTCACCTGTCTAATAAAGCTGTCAAGTCGTGACTCGTGAAGCTCTGTCAAGTTCAAGTTAGTCGCGGACGTGGAGCTCTCGGCATCTCAAAAACGCCACGCTGATATTGATCCTTATTTTAGATCTCCTTGTTTGTCCCAAAGTCTGATTGCCATGGTCTATGTTTGAACGAAACAAGCACTGCATGCCGCTAAACGTTACGCACGTAACGTACGCACCTAGTTGTCCACGTCTGTCGCCATGGTTACGTCATGGCTATGGCAGTTTTTTTTTTAATTTTTTTTAATTTTTTTTATTTCGAACATGTGAAAACAGTACATACAAAAACACAAAACAAAACAGGCATGAGTAACAAACTCCAAAGATGATTAAATCAAAGAAAAATAATAAATAAAATAAAACAAAAGAGACATTCATAAGATGGGAAATACGGATTCATAATATTTTACAATAGACATAGCTTTTGAATTTTTGACACTTTTAAGAGATTTCATTAACAGAGTGAGTTCGTTAGAGAAAACCTTGTATAAGGGAGGAGATTTTGACAATCTACATTTATGGATGAAAAACTTGCCATTTAAGGTGATAAAATTTACAAAATTCTGAACATTTTTATCATCATTTTCAAAGTAGCAAATAATTTCTCTCAAATTCAGAGTTATCATCAGATTAACTTTAACTGAAAAAAGTAGAAAAACACTCTTTCCAAAATGATTTCACACTTTGGCATTCAACAAATAGATGATTCAAAGACTCCTCACAGTTGTTACAAAAAGAACATTCTTTACCAATATCCATAAAATTAGAAAGCCACATATTAGTTGGATATATTTTGTGTAAAATTTTCAGGTGAATTTCTCTTTGTTAGAAATACAAAATTTGTAAGGAAGCAGCCATGCTTTCCTCCAATTAACATCTCCTAAAATGGAATTCCAGTAAAATTTCCCTCTTGGAGTAACTCTCTTTTGTTCATTAAATACTTGTCTTATATCTTTGTTAGTACATTGTTTATCAAAAATATATTTACCATTTATAAGGTGATCATAATCTTTATTTTCAACTTTATAATAAGTCATATGGCTGCACATTAAATTAATAAGCCCAGAGGGAACAGCTTTAATTACTACAGAAAATTCTTTAAATTTTATAGGAAAATTGAATTTGGACAAAAAAGAATCGTAAGAAAGAATCTTTAAAGATGAACCAAATAAATCACTTAAATACACTACACCGTGATCCAACCATTTCTCAAAAAATAAACTTTTGCCTTTAACTGTAATCAATTCGTTGTTCCATATTTTCATTCTATGAGGAGAAAAATTATGCACAAAGCACAATTTCCAGGCCAAGAGTGCTTGCTCATGAAATTTGGACAGTTTTATAGGTAATTTAGAAGGTACAAAATTGCAAGTTAAAAGAAACTTAAGACCACCGACCCTCTTAAAAATATTATGTGGAATAAAAGACCAAATTGAATCAGTATCTATAACACACCTTCTGATCCAATTAATTTTGAAAGTATTATTCATGTCTACATAATCTAGCATTTCAAAACCTCCTTCAGATTTCTTTCCAACTAATACATTTTTTTAAGATGGTGGTGCTTATTTTTCCAACAAAAAAATCAACCAATAATCGATTAATTTCTTTACTAGTAGAATCTTGAACAAATAAAGACAGAGCAGGAAAAACCAATCTAGATAAACCATCTACTTTTGTTAATAATATTCTGCCTAAAATGGATAAATCCCTTCTTAACCAATTGTCAAAAATCATTTTTGTTTTTTTAATCTTGTTATTAGAATTGATTTGCTGTCTAATTCTCAAATTTTTGGATATATAAATTCCTAAATATTTAACACAATCTTTCACTGGAATGTTAAACATTGATTTATCCGAAGAATCATGCACTGGGAGAATTTCACACTTTGTAATATTTAACTGGAGACCTGAGGCATCAGAAAAAGTTTGAATTAATTCTATTGCATTCTTAATTTGAGTCTTATCTTTTAGAAATAAAGTTGTATCATCAGCCAATTGCGACATTTTTATTTCTCTATTAAATAATGTTATACCATGTAAATTTGGATTTTTAATTATACTAATCGCTAATAATTCAACAACAATTAAAAACAAAAATGGGGAAATTGGGCAACCCTGCCTCACTCCTCTGTTGATGAAGAATCTTCTAGAAGTATTGTTCTGCAATATAACGGAACTATTAATGCCTTTGTAAAACATTTCAACAACATGAATGAATTTATTTCCAAAACCAAATGCATGTAAGCTCTGTAACAAAAATTGGCGATCAACTGTGTCAAACGCCTTGTAAAAGTCAAGGAATAAAATTAGTGCATCTGAATTGACAAATTGATTATAATCTAACAGGTCCAATATAAGCCTAATGTTTGAACTAATATGACGATTTGCCATAAAACCATATGAGATTCTCCAATTATTTTATTTAAACCACTCTTTAATCTAGTAGCATAAACTAAGGCTAAAATTTTGTAATCAATGTTTAATAAAGTTATTGGTCTCCAGTTGTCAATGATCAAGAGGTCTTTGTCTGGTTTTGGAATTAAACTGATAATACCTTGTTTCATTGTTGCACTCATTTCTTTTTGTTCTAAACATTCCTTATACATGCTAAATAAAGGGTTTTCAATGAGATCCCAAAAGGAACAATAAAATTCAACAGTTAACCCATCTGGTCCAGGGGATTTTCCTTTCTTCATTGAAAACAGAGCTTTAGAGATCTCAGCTTTGGAAATATCATCTTCACAATATTCATTATAATCATTAGAAACTTTTGGAACAAAATGTTTAATTGTTTGTAAATAAGTGCTTATTTTTTCTTTGTCAGAATGGGAAGTATAAAGTTTTTCATAAAAGGAATACACAAAAGATGCTATATCTGAAGGATTATTAGAGATTCTATCATTTATAGTCAAAAATGAAATAGACTTTCTTGTATAATTTCTTTTTTCAAGAGAAAAGAAATAACTAGTATTTCTTTCCCCTTCTTCAAGCCATTTGGCTCTTGATCTCACATAAGCACCCTTAGCTAATTCTTTATATAGATTATCAATTTCTAAATTAAGAAGATATAATTTAGACTTGTCATCTTCTGATGTATTTTGTTTAATTAAAGTATTAAGTTGCTCTGTTATCTCTATAATTTTCTTAAGTTTATTTTCCTTTAATTCTTTACCTCTTCTCATAGCAATTACCCTGACTTTAAATTTAAATAACTCCCACTTTTGGACAAAACTTAAATGATTATTTTCAAAAAATTTTGCTATCAATTTAACTTGTTCCACAAAACAATTGTCAGAAAGTAGACTGTTGTTAAATTTCCAGTATCCACGAATACTACTACTCTTACACCCATCAAAAAGGATTGATATCAATTTGTGATCTGATAGAGGGGCACAGGTAATTTTGGTTTCTGAAACATAGTTGATTAAGTCGTATGGAATCAACCAGTAATCTATTCTTGATTTTAAAGAAAAAGTGCTATTTTTCCAAGTATAGTCACAGCAATTTGGATTCAAATATCTCCACACATCAGAAACTTATAATTTGTCAGTTATAAAATCAAATAAATCTGAAATTCGTGAACTATGTTTGGGTGGAAAGCGGTCAATAGAATCGTCTGGAGCATCGTTGAAATCACCACCAATAATTACATATCCATCCTTATACTTCTTTAAACCTGTTATTATATCACAAATCTTCCTAAACATTTCTGAATTGTGAACTCGAGTATTAAATCCATAAACATTGCAAATTATTAAAGTGGAATTGTCCAGTTTAACAGTCAGTATAATCCATCTTCCAATATCTGAACGAATAGACTCCAAAACATTGCCTTTGAACTTGTTAAAGAAAATTGCGACACCTGCTGAGTAATTGGATCCATGACTAAAAATTGCATAATCTCCCCATTGGGTTTTCCAAAAATTCGAATCAGAATCGCAAGAATGAGTCTCTTGAAAAAAAAGTATCTGTGCTTCTGTATGTCTTCCAAAAAGTAGTATAGCTTTTCTTTTAACTGCATCACGAATGCCTCGAACATTTACCGAACTTGTAATCAGCCGTTACAAAAATTTAACTGATTAACCAGTATAGAAAAAAAGTACCTTTGGAGGAAGTGAAAACTGAGAAATCATGAAACATTACATCAAGCATAACAGTTGCATTGACCCCGATTTGTATCCATAACTGTTGACGGGCACCATCCGCTCAGGTAATGTCAGGAACATGAATGCGCACCCCTTCAATATAGGCAAAACCTCCTCGAAAGCCGGCCTTCTTACCCTCTTCTCTCGCCCGTTTCACCAGTGGCCATGCTTTTTTCCTTGCGGCTCGTTCTTCCGAAGACAGATCTTCTTTGATGTAGAGTCCGTTTTCCTTCAGATAGTGGTTGTCTTTGGCATCTCTCCACACTGTATCTCGATAAAGACGCATGGCGAACTGAATAATTATCACTCTGGGGCGACCATCACCTCTTCCCTGTCCCAGTCTATGAACCGAATCCACAACATCTGGAAGTTTGTGCGCAATCTTCGGAGACACTTTGGAGAGGATCTTAATAACAATATCTCGTGTGTTACTCTCCTTGCCCTGATTACTTTCCTTTAATCCGTAAATCCTGAGATCCCATCTTCTTTTGTAGTTTTGCATCCCCGTACACACTTCCTTCAGTTGCTTATTCTCTTGCTGCAAGGCAGCAACATTCTTGTCGAGTTTCTGAATCTTCTCTTTGTGTGAAACGCTTTCGCGTAACAGATCATTTACGGTAGCAGAAAGCGCGGTAATAGAAGAAGCCGTACTTTCCAGAACCTTCTCCATGGATTCAACTCTCTGAAATGTGCCATCACACTTCGATGTAAGTTCCGCGACGGCATTAATGAGTGAATCAATTTTCTCATCAATGTTCATCTTTAATTTCCCCTTTTTTCCTGGTGGACTTTTACTCGGAGTACATGGAAACGATATCGCCAATTCTTCTTCTGTGTCCATCTCGTCGACACTTTTACATTTGTCAGTCGCCATGTCTGTATCAACCTGAGTCTTATCTCTATTTCTTTTCTTACCCATGGGCCTGACAAACCACACAGTAGAACAGCAACAACTACATTAATAATCAATCAAATTTATCGGGGTTTTCAGAAGCAGTTTCATGTTAATCTCATAGTTGCCTGACAACACGCTCAAAACGTGTCTGCACGGATGAACGCCATCTTGGGCCCCCCCCCTGGCTATGGCAGTTCGAACCGAGGATAGAGCGGATATTGCATCATTGACAGGCGACATTTTTTCCGGGACAGCCACTTATTTAAAATGGGAATTTCTCTGAAATAAAAAATCTTTGGAGACTTTTGGGATATTGTAAGTACACAACTGCAGGAAATATATCACACTGTGCAAGTGATTTTTGGATAAATTACAAAATTCGTACCTATTGTGCCTTTAACAGCCATGTTGAATATTTCAAGAGTCACACTTACAAATAAGTCAGATAGAATAAATGCATATTTGGCGTGCTGTCCGAGGAGAGGGCTCCGGGCTCGGTATGCGGCCCGAACCCATAGTACTCCCCACGTTCCTGACTGTGGAAGAATGAGCCAGGAGTGAGAAGTCGGGGTGGTGGAGGGATGATGAAACTGTCAAGGAATGTTGGGTGAGTTGACAGTGGATATTTATATATGCTTCCTCTCGTGCTGATAGGGTAGACATGTAATAGTTTGGTGACGAGTTGATTGGAATGATTTATTTGAACGTGCTCCTCCCGAACCTTGTTTAAAAAACATCATTTGAAAGGGCCACATCATACAATTTTTTACAATTATATATTTTTCCCTCTGCGGCCCACTTTCAATGCTTATGATGTTGCTCATTTGCATGTTGTTTTGGATAAAAGCATCTGATTAATGAGTAATTGTAAATAATATTAATGAGGGTTTCATGCACTAAAACAGTTTTAGATTTGCAGTCAGAACGCAAGTCCACATTTTAATTAAAAATTAAATAAATACCTTTTTACACTGAATAAATTGTCCCCCAAACTGACATTTTCCAATGACACATTAGTTAGTCTTTACAAAAATTGTGATAGTGAATAGTAGGCTACACTATGCAACTTTTGGCGCTCTAGCAGTTAATAAACAAAACTGCATGTATCCGGAGCTACTTTTTTCTGTTTATATGATGAGTCACGCAGGTACAGGGCTACTCTGCAGTGGTTGTCATCCCACACGCTCTAAAATAGTCTGAATATAAACACTTATTATTAGGGCTGTAACAATACCCTCATGTCACTATTCGATTCATTTCATGATACTGAACTCACAATACGATATTATTGCGATACTCCAACCAAGACGTATGATAAAAGGTTAACAAAAAATGTACTGTTGATTAAAATGGTAAATTTGGTATATTACATTGTGTGTGTAAATGAATAGGCTTGAGCTTGGAGCTGGTAACCCAATGCACGGGACAATAGTGACACCAAATAAAAATATTCATTATTCTGAAGCTGAAAATACATAATTATTTTAGATGAAAATACTTGCACTCTGGGACTGACTAGATACATTTAAAATAATATAGGCAACTTTTTACTGGTAATATAAGACATTTGGCATTATCAGGACACACAAATATTCCCCAATTGCATTATTATACATTATATTCAACATTTTATATAGCAGTTTAATGTAGGACTGACACTAAATAAATGAAATAACTTTGAAATAATCTTTTTTCACACATTCATATTTATTTTGGGTGAAATGAAAGCTTTAGCATAAGTTATGCCCGGAAGACTCAATTGTTACGTCACTCATATCCTTTCATTACCACCATTACCTGTTGACGCTTTCATTCACCTCCACCCTCCCCACCACTAAGATGGTTCCTTCCCCTCCTTCCTCCTCACCACCAACAGGATGGTTCCTTCCCATACCTCACAGGGGGTCGGCTGCGCCCCTGCCTTCATCTTCAGGCAGAAAATGCAGAGTCCCGACCCCCGGATTGCGAGCTACGGACGGGGCCTACGCCAAATAACTTTATCATAAAAATTGCTTGTCAAGCTGTTAATAAATTGTTAATTGTTACAGTATAATTCTCCCGAGTCTTTCTGGTAGAACTATACACAATACATATTGTCACTATCCACAATACATATTGTTGCGATATATTGTGACACGATATATTCTTACACCCCTACTTATTATAGGCGTTACCTTAGTGATTCAGGATAAGACAAAAACATGTTTTGGAAGATGGATTCATGATGCCCTCCTATTTTGCCCTCCTATTTTGCATAGTGTACCTTCAAATAAAGCTATATACAATTGGACATCAGTCTAATTCAATTTCATCTCATTGGTTTATTGAGAAAAAAACGAATCAATCTTTCATTTCTTGATTTAAGCTGCTCTAAACACTGTATTTTGGCATTATATGAATAGTAGTATAGCACAGGCGCTGAGTGTTGCTTGAAAATGTCTATGAGCCGTCTCTTTATGTAGGGTTATTAAGCACACCTTGTTCCTGCTGTTTCAGGGGGAAGAGCTCAATGAATCTGCTCAGGAGAGTCGTGCCAATGCTGAGATGCACAGACTCCTCGCCCACAAGTTTCTCAGGTTGCCATGGAAACCAGAGGTAAAACATCCATTTATAGTACAAACGTACACTTTAGTTTCCTACAAAGATGAAATGTGTAGGATAATACTCAAAACCACAGTGGCAGTGTGCAACATAGTTGTGAATCTCTCTCTCTCTCTCTCTCTCTCTCTCTCTCTCTCTCTCTCTCTCTCTCTCTCTCTCTCTCTCTCTCTCTCTCTCTCTCTCTCTCTCTCTCATTGTGTGTGATTTCCTTAGGGAGGCTCACCCTCCCATAGCTCTGCATCCCACCAGGAATCATGCTAAAATAACATGACCAGGTGGCCGAGAAGACGAGAGAACAACAGGCGCTGTATTGATGATGAACCAGCCAGTTCTGCTTAGCCCTGCTATCTTGTTTTATATATAAACGACTTTGACACCCATAAGCACCTGGATCTCAAGCTTTAAAGGGGATCTATTATGCCCCTTTTTAGTCAAGTCAATTTCAAATCATCTTCATTTATATAGCGCTTTTAGCAATGTAGATTGTTTCAAAGCAGCTTTACATAGATAAACATATAATTTAAAGTAACAGAGATTGTTTTGGCTTTATAGCAGTTCTTGAATAATGTTATTTTCCAGCTAAAGTTAGTATGTGGGCAGGTTTGTAATTCCCTACAAACCATGCCTAAACAAACTACTTGTCTTGCGTATAAATTTGATACAGAATGTTATTTAATTTTATCACAGGTACGCAAACCGAAATTCCCCACAACGCTGTATCTGTAGAGTGGTAAAGGGATCCTCCATAGGGAGAGACTAGTTGACTTCAGCACTGCATTGTCATCGGGTCCAGGCGAAGGTCCTTCATCAGATCTGGATACGACCTGGGTCCGGCAGGCTGCGGGAAAACCTTGGTATAAAAAAAGACACTAAAATTAGCATAGACGCCATTCTTCATATGATGTAACAAGTACATCAGGATTTAAGGGAAGTGTTCCCAGTTCCGGCTGACCTAATCTATGCAGCCTAACATTGAGTTATACTGTAGAAGTCGATAATGTATTATGTGAATGCTAGGTCAAAGAGATGTGTTTTTTAATCTAGCTTTGAACTGACAGAGAGTGTCTGCTTCCCGGACAATGGTAGGAATACTGTTTCAAAGTTTTGGTGCTAAATAGGAAAAGGATCTACCTCCAGCAGTCGATTTTGATATTCTAGGTATTATTAACTGGCCGGAATTTTGAGATCGCAATAGACGTGAAGGACTATAATGCATTAAGAGCTCGCTCAAGTACTGCGGAGCTAAACCATTTAGTGCTTTGTAAGTAATCAGCAATATTTTATAATGTATACAATGTTAAATAGGGAGCCAATGCAGTGTTGACAGAACCGGGCTAATATGGTCATACTTCCTGGTTCTGGTAAGACCTTGAGCTGCTGCGTTTTGAACTAGCTGTAATTTGTTAATTAAACGTGCAGGGCAATGACCCAGTAGAGCATTACAATAATCTAGCCTTGATGTCATGAACGCATTAACTAATTGTTCCGCATTTGTCAATGAGAGCATATGGCATAATTTAGATATATTTTTAAGATGGGAAAATGCAGTTTTACAGATACTAGACACGTGACTTTCAAATGAAAGATTGGTATCAAAGAACACACGCAGATTCCTAACTGACGATGAAGACGTAACAGAGCAGCCATCAAGTGTTAGACAGTATTCTAGGTTATTACGTGTGGACGTTTTTTGTCCAATAATTAGAATCTCTGTTTTTTTCAGAATTTAGTAGTAGGAAATTACTAGTCATCCATTTTTTTATATCAGCTATGCATTCCGTTAATTTTGTGAATTGTAAGTTTCGTCAGGGCGTGAAGAAATATACAGCTGAGTATCATCGGCATAACAGTGAAAGCTAATTCCATTTTTCCTAATGATATCTCCTAATGGTAGCATATACAGAGTGAACAGCAGCGGTCCTAGTACTGAGCCTTGTGGTACGCCACACTGAACTTGTGATCGAGAGATGTCTCAGTACTATGGTACGGTCTAAATCCTGACTGAAAATCCTCACAGATATCATTTTTTTCAAGAAAGGAACACAGTTGTGAGGATACTGCTTTTTCTAATATCTTTGACAGAAAAGGCAGATTTGAGATCGGCCTGTAATTGACTAATTCTGTAGGATCAAGTTGCGTTTTTTTAACAAGCGGTTTAATCATAGCCAGCTTAAACATTTTTGGTACGTATCCTAGAGACAAAGACGAATTAATGATATATAGAAGAGGATCTGTGACATATGGAAGCATCTCTTTCAGTAGCTTAGTCGGTATAGGGTCTAACATTGCAAGTTTTTGATTTAAATGAATTAACGAATTTGCAAAATTCTTCCTCTCCTATAGCAACAAATTAATCCAATTTTTCCTCAGGGAGACTACAATGCACTCCCTGATGCGATGCTGTAGTAGACGGTTGCATAGTAATAATTTTATCCCTGATATTATCGATTTTTATAAGTGAAGAAGTTCATAAAGTCATTACTGCTGTGTTGCTTGGAAACCTCCGTGCTTGAAGCTTTCTTTTTAGTTCGTTTAACCACTGTTTCAAATAAATACCTAGGATTATGTTTATGTTCTTCTAATAGGGTTGAAAAATAAGCATATCTAGCAGCTTTTAAGGCCTCTCTGTAAGCAATCGAGCTCTCCTTCCATGAAATTTGAAATACCTCTAGTTTTTTTTTCTTCCAGTTGCAATTTTTCTGGCTGCTCTCTTAAGGGCCTGAGTGTGCTCGTTGTACCACGACGTTGGACTATTTTCTTTAATCTTCTTTAAGCGCAACGGAGCAACTGTGTCTAAAGTGCTGGAAAAGAGAGAGTTAAAAGTTTATGGTGCAATATCAAGTTCTTCTAAGCTGAGATGATGAAACTGATTAGGAAGATTATTTATAAAGCAATCTTTACTGGCAGAATTTATAGTTCTAACATATTTATAACACGGAGTCGGCTTTGCAGCCTTGGCTAAATGTAATTTACATGAGACTAGATAATGATTTGAGATGTCATCGCTCTGCTGCAGAATTAGTTAGTGTGTAATGTTGCTGTTTGAGCGTAAAAACTATCTGCAATGTTTTTTTTTTATATAAAGAACATTTTTCATGGTATGTCCCTTAAGCAACATGTCTATATACTGTACATAAAGGAACTTAAATATTGTAGCCAGCTACTGCTATGTAGCTTTTTTTCTAAATACTCTGAAACAGACTCTAGTATTTCCGATCGATGAGCCAACAGTCATTATCTTCTCTCCCCACCTTATCGACATAGCAGGCAAGGAGACCAGACACTATGTGTGATAATGAAGAGACAATGATCAAAGAGGGTCCCTGTCACAATCACTAAGCGGAAGCAAAGATGCAAGTAACTCTTTCATTGAGTGCTCAGTCACAACAATATTTCAGGAATGGTGGCGCAGGGACTAGATGGTCAGCGTGCACATGAAAAGTGCTGGTCGTGAATCCAAGTGCGGGTGAACATCCAGACGAGACGAAACCAAGTAGACACCGAACAGGAACTCGAACCAGACCAGGACTGCAGACAGGACACGTGACGAACAAACACTGTGAACACCAAACAACGATCTGACAAAGAGAGGAGAGTGTGATGAGTTTAAATAGGTGAGTGAATTGGCAGCAGCTGGTGCAGGGAATGAGATCAGCAGGCACGCTGATGAGCGGAACGAGCGGTAACGCCTACTCACACACGCTCATCACACACAAAGCAACAATTACACGAGACATGAAGAAAACAGCGAATTCATGAACCGTGACAGTCCCCCCCTCCTAGGAACGCCTCCTGGCGTCCCCAGACTCCCTTACCTGTCGATTGTAATCATCAATATGGGAGTGATCCAGGATGTCTCAAGCAGGCACCCAACTTCTCTCCTCCGGACCATAACCTTCCCAGTCCACCAAATACTGGATTCCACGTCCCCTCCGCCTTGAGTCCAGAATACGATTAACCGAATATGTGGGTTCCCCTTCTACGAGTCGCAGCGGTGGGTGAACCGGGGCTGGCGGATTAATGCGAGAATGAAATACGGGTTTGATTTTGGATACATGAAAAACGGGATGAATTCTCCTGTACACTGGAGGAAGATTGAGGCGGACTGCCACCGGACTAATGATTTTGGTGACCGTGAACGGGCCAATGAATTTAGGAGCAAGCTTATTTGAAACGGAGTGGAGAGGAATGTTCTTGGTAGACAGCCACACTTTGGAACCGACGACGTATACGGTAGGTCTAGACCGGTGGCGATCGGCCTTGGCCTTGGTCCGCTCTCCCACTTGGAGTAGAGTCTCACAGGCTCTAGTCCAAGTGCGATGACACCTCTGGACGAAAGCGTGAGCGGAGGAGACAGCGACTTCGGATTCCAGACTAGGAAAAATTGGTGGCTGGTAACCTAGACTACACTCAAACGGAGATAGGCCCGTGGATGACACTGGTAACGAATTGTGGGCGTACTCCACCATTGACAGTTGTTGGCTCCATGAGGAAGGATTCTTGGAGACCAGACATAGCAACGTTCTTTCCAAATCCTGGTTGGCTCTCTCAGTTTGGCCATTGCTCTGGGGATGAAACCCTGAGGACAGACTAACAGTCACACCCAGTAATTTACAAAACTCTTGCCAAAATTTGGACACAAATTGGGGTCCTCTGTCCGAAACCACGTCCGTCGGGAGGCCATGTAACCGAAAGACGTGGATAAAGACTGGTAACGCTGTCTCCTTGGCTGAGGGTAATTTGGGCAAGGGAATTAAGTGGGCCGCCTTCGAGAACCGGTCCACCATGGTCAAAACTACCGTGTTACCCTGAGAGGGTGGGAGGGCGGTGACAAAATCTAGTGCGATATGGGACCAGGGTCTCGAAGGAACCGGCAGCGGTTGAAGGAGCCCATCTGGGGGTCGATTGGAAGTCTTATCAGTGGCACAAACTGAGCAAGCCAAAACAAAACTGTGAACGTCGCGAGCCATACGTGGCCACCAAAATCATTGCTTGACTAAAGATGTAGTGCGACTAACTCCTGGATGACAAGCCATGTTGGAACAATGCCCCCACTGAATGACCTCAGACCGTAATCCCTCTGGCACAAATAACCGGTTCGGTGGACAACCGACCAGAGGCGGACAACCGACCGGAGGCGGTACCCCTTTTAAGGCCTTCTTGATCTTCGATTCGACCTCCCATGTGAGTGTAGAGATAATTAAGGTCTCTGGAAAAATGCACTCGGGAGTAGACGGGCGATTGGAATGGTCAAAAATGCGTGATAAAGAAACGGGTTTGATGTTTTTAGAACCCGGGCGGTACGAGAGAGTAAAGTCAAAACGTCCGGAAAAAAAAGTGCCCACCGAGCCTGCCTAGAGTTCAGTCTTTTAGCGGTTCTAATATATTCCAGATTCTTATGGTCGGTCCAGACGATAAAAGGTACCCCCGACCCTTCTAACCATTGGCGCCATTCCGCCAACGCTAACTTGTTTGCCAACAACTCTCTGTTACCAATGTCATAATAACGTTCGGCTGGAGACAAAAGGTGAGACAAAAACGTGCATGGATGCTTTCTGTCGTCTGTAGGGGAACGTTGGGATAACACTGCACCTACCCCCACCTCTGACGCATCAACCTCCACCACGAACTGACGTGATGGATCGGGGTAACCAAGATGGGGGCTGAAACAAAACAGCCTTTCAGTTTTGCAAACGCAGCCTCAGCTGCGTCTGACCACCTGAACGCAGTTCTGGGGGAGGTCAAGGCGGTCAGAGGCGAGGCTAGTTGGCTGAAATTGTGAATGAACCGCCGGTAAAAATTGGCGAACCCCAGAAACCTCTGTAGGGCCTTACGGGAATCTGGACTTGGCCAATCCAGCACAGCCTTAACCGTCTCAGGATCCATACGCATTCCCTCAGATGACACAATGCACCCTAAGAAAGGAACAGACTGTGCATGAAAAGCGCATTTCTCCGCCTTGACAAAAAGCCCATTCTCGAGCAGCCTCTGAAGCACTCGTTGAACGTGCTGCACGTGTTCCTGGAGAGAAGAAGAAAAAAATCAATATATCATCCAGGTAGACATATATTAACTGATTGACCATATCTCGCAGCACGTCGTTGACGAGTGCCTGGAAGACTGCTGGGGAGTTGGACAGGCCGAAAGGCATGACCAAGTATTCAAAGTGCCCCCTGGGGGTATTAAAAGCAGTCTTCCACTCATCCCCCTTCCTGATGCGAACCAAATGATAAGCATTACGTAAATCCAATTTTGTGAAGATCGACGCTCCCTGCAACCTCTCGAAGGCTGAAGACATCAGCGGTAAAGGATAAGTATTCTTTACCGTGATGCTGTTCAGTCCCCGGTAGTCAATACAAGGTCTCAGGGATCCGTCTTTCTTCCCCACAAAAAAGAACCCCGCCCCCACTGGAGAAGAGGAAGGACGGATGAACTTCGCTGCTAGAGAATCAGAAATATATTTCTCCATAGCCTCTCTTTCTGGGACAGAAAGTGAATATAACTTTCCCTTAGGCGGAGACGTACCTGGCAGTAACTCTATAGCACAGTCATAGGGACGATGTGGAGGGAGAGAGGCAGCACGAGACTTACTGAACACCTCCTTCAGGTCTAGATACTCCGTGGGCACGTTTGACAAATCCACTGCTTCCTCCTGAAACGAAGAGACAGAAACAAACGGACAAGCAGACACAAGACAGGACTCATTACATTTACTGCTCCACTCAGATACTGATCTCTGCTGCCAGTCTATCTTGGGGTTGTGTTTGATGAGCCAGGGGTGTCCTAAAACAATGGGTGCAAGGGGGGAGTCCAGAATGTAGAAGGTAATGGTTTCATTGTGGTTGCCAGATACGCTGAGTATAATGGGTTCAGTAGTGAATGAAATGGTGGGAACCGCTTGACCGTTGAGAGCGTGAACTGCGATGGTACGGGTGAGAGGCAGAAGGGGGGCCTGAATCTTTAGTGCGAATGTGTAGTCCATGAAGTTACCTTACGCCCCAGAGTCCAGTAGTGCTTGACAGTCGTGAGTGTGAGCTGACCATCTTAGTCTTACTGGGAGGAGCGTAGATGTTGATGAGGTCTTCTCAGTGGAGATCCCACCCGACAGTAGCCTCAAATTTACTGCTGGGCTTGCCCTTTTACCGGGCAGTTGAAAGCAAAATTTTCTGCTGTGCCACAGGAAAGGCAAAGGCCTTGGTATCTCCGCCTTTCCTTCTCCTCCCGGGAAGCCGAGCTCGCCCGACCTGCATGGGCTCGTGATCGAAGACAGGGCTGACCGCGTCCCCGCCGCTGGCTCGTAGAGTCTCCACCGCTCCAGACATCCGAGCGGGTAACCTCCGACGTTCGACTCGGTAGAGTCGGGAATCCACACGAAGTGCCAATTCGATCAGTCCATTGAGGGTAGTTGGTAAATCCAGGGCATAAATCTCTCTTTGGACGCGGTCAGCCAGCCCATGCAGGAACATGTCCCACTGCACCTCCTCGTTCCATTGACACGCAGCCGCCAAAGTCCGGAACTCGATAGAGTAATCAGATACAGATCTTTTGCCTTGCTTGAGGTCTGCGAGAATCCGTGCCGCTTCTCTTCCCGCGACCGCACGGTCAAAAACTCTCTTCATTTCGGCGGTGAGTGTCTGGAACGAGGCATAGCATGGATCTTGGTTCTCCCACACCGCCGTCCCCCATAGCGCTGCCCTCCCAGTCAGTAGCGTGAGCACAAATGCGACCTTGCTTCGTTCATTAGCAAAAGTCCTGGGCTGTAGAGAAAAGTGCATCGAACAGCGTGTTAGAAATGCTCTGCAAAAGTTCGGCTCACCGTTGTAAGGCTCAGGAACAGGTAGGCGGGTCTCTGACTGGGAGACGTGAGTTTAAATAGGTGAGTGAATTGGCAGCAGCTGGTGCAGGGAATGAGATCAGCAGGCACGCTGATCAGTGGAACGAGCGGTAACGCCTCCTCACACATGCCCACACACACAAAGCAACAATTACACGAGACATGAAGAAAACAGCGAATTCATGAACCATGACAGTCGCTGACCGCAGGCTGCCCCCAAGGCCCCCTTCCTTTGGGCCTGTGACAGATCAGCTCCTTGTTCGACACTGAAGTTTCAGTTTCGGGCGAACCCTCCAGGAAGTTACGAGAGCACAAAAGCTCTTATGAGGCATGTGATTTAGGGAGCACTAGATGCCAGAAATAGCAACTGCACAAAGACGTCACACAGGAGTCCTTGTGCTGCTCCGTTCTCCCACTGTCTATCTCATTGGATATGTGTCAATTGTTTGTCAGATATTTATCCACAATGATACACGGCAGAGAGAATAAATACCCCCGTGCAGAGATAACCTCTGTTTTTATCCATTGATTTATGTGCTTTCCATGTGTTATTGAATGTCATTAAATGGCCAGTAGGAATAACCAGGCTGGGAAATATATCATCAAGGCTTTGGCTGGTAGAACAGTCAGACAAAAGATCTCAGGCCATTCATTCACACTCCATATGCCGCAGCATAAGATGCTCTTATCATGCACCGCAGAATGTATTTTAGAGTTACTTATAATTCAGAGATAAAGGGAAGATGAATGCTATTAATTTTGTGTGACAACACAAGATTCACATGTATTTATATCATACGTTATTCTAACAAGAACAGACTGTCAAGTCTTCCAAGACAGATACACTACGAGACTATTTAAATATTTTGTATCATAGCTCTGGGGGATTATGGTAGCAAATCCCATTTTTTTCATGATTTATGGTGCATTTGTATTACATTGCTCGTTTTTATATAGATGCTGTCGCAATCTCATTGTTTCCCCTTGTGCAAAACAAACTAGGGTGACAGTTATTCATCTATTCTGAGCATTTGAAAATTTAAATAGTGCACTAGATAATGCCCAGAGCTAAATCCACGTATCACCTGTGACCACATTCTACACTTTCTTTTCCCTCGACTGAATCTTTGCCATGTGCGAATGCGCCGTGGCAAAAGAGCCGCAGTCCAGTTGTGCCCATGACAGCTGTAACCATGGCCAAGATTGCTCAGATTTCTGTCGTGTCCTGTCCGCCTCTGAGTGGGTGGGATGCTAATCTCACCATTCACATCAGATAAAATTATATTGGCTAAATTTAAACATAGATGTGAGGAGAGAGACCTAATGACTGACAGAAGGGGAAAGGCAATGTAATGTGAGCTCACCTGCATGATGAGTAATGCCTTTCTCTGTCACCACCACCACCAGGAGAATTACAGAAAGATAAATGGTGGTGAAGAATTCAGTACATGAAGATTTGCAAAGGTGCACACGTTTCCTGCTTAATCCCACCACTACTGCGCCAACTAATAAATTCTTCATTAAATCGTCACCATGAAGTTGCTGGTAATGCATTGCCCAATTTTCCTGTTAATGACAATTTGTTTTTACTGAAAGCATTTCTGCGTATCCAAAATACAATTAATCACTCTGCAAACTGTAAGCATTTTGTCGTATCCAGCTTTTCGTGGCAAAACATGATCATTATTATTTTACTGCTGAGGAGAAAATATATTATTGGTATTTGGCCATTACATAGTTTACATTACAATTGATGTTAAAAACAAAGAGGTTTCTAGCAACTGGAGAAAGGTATCTGTTAGCGTTCCTATTGCCATTTACTCAGTGTTGAGCTGGAGAAAGATGCTTTTTGCCCCATATGGTATAGTTATGACATTAACCAGCAGGTGAGTAACTGGTGATGCCCAACCTTGACCTTTTGGTTTAAAACTGTACTGTTTCTTTAGTCAAGTCAAGTGTATTTATATAGCGCATTCCACAATATAAATTGCATCAAAGCAGCTTCACAATATCAATCAAATAACATAACAATGTTTGTTTCTTAGTGAAAAAACATCCACGTTTGGTAGGGCTGATCAATGGTATTAATGCTTGGTTAATTATTTTGAATATCCCCAACTGAGCAAGCCAAAGGCAACAGTGGCAAGGAACCGAAAAACTCCATCAAGTGACCTACTGGTGTCCTAAAACTCCATCAGGTGACCTACTGGAGAAAAAAAAACCTTGGGAGAACCCAGGCTCAGTCGGGGGCCAGTTCTCCTCTGGGGTTTATGAACTAGAGGCCGGATTTACAGTAACTGTAATTTGATACAGAATTTTGTTTTATTTTATCACTTCGGGGTGGGTACGCGAACCGGAATCACAACGTTTTATCTGTAGAGTGGGAAAGGGATCCTCCATAGGGAGAGGCTAGTTGGCACTTCAGCACTGCGTTGTCATCGGGTCCAGGCAAAGCTCCTAGTCAGATCTGGATACGGCCTGGATCCGGTAGGCTGCGGGAAAACCTCGGGATAAACAAAGACTAAAATTAGCGTAGATGCCATTCTTCTTATGATGATTGAACGAGTACATCAGGATTTAAGGGAAGTGTTCCCAGTTCCGGCTGACCTAATCTATGCAGCCTAACATTGAATTATAGAAGTCTATAATATATTATGTGTATGCTAGGTCAAAGAGATGTGTTTTTAGTCTAGCTTTGAACTGACAGAGTGTGTCTGCTTCCCGGAAAATGGTAGGAAGACTGTTCCAAAGTTTTGGTGCTAAATAGGAAAAGGATCTACCAGATCTACTTTAAAATAGCTTGGACCAACATTCTATTTATACATGTTCATTTACAGTTTACTGTCACTCTTTTGCCTTTAGGGTAGTGGCATATTGACAGATTGATTATCAATTTCAAATATGTTTTTTTGTCAGGCTGTTATGTGTATAATCTGGGTCTGTGTGAAGGCCTGGGGTAAATCAATTGTTAATTCAGCCAATTTCATTTTATTTTTTACATTTTTACATTTTATTTAAGTTTTTTTTTTTTAAATCACTGGACATTTGCTTTTTCCTTCATATCAATGCTGGTTAGACATGAAGTAAAGGCTGATTCTCTTTTTTTTTTTTTTTCTCTCTCTATCAGTATAAAGGTCAGGCCAATCTGCATGTGTTTGAAGACTGGTGTGGTTCATCTATCTCCCTGCTCAGGAAGAATCTTCATTTTCCTCTCTACCCACATGTAAGTTTCTCAGACATTGAAAGAAAGAGTTTGATAGAACAATTAAGATGAACTTGCTTTTTTGACTTATGAAATGGATATGGAGTCTAGTCAGTATATTATTTTCATTAACAAAACCCAAATGTTGGCCTAATATTTGCTTGTGGCAGTACGTTTTACAGCCAGAGCTAATATAATTTCTTTTCAAAGTGTTTTGAAGCTGTCTGTTTATTCTTCTTAGAAGTCATTTTGAGGTGTGATTCTGTGAATTACTGTTAGTGCCTTGGGTTTAAGAGTGAATAGGCCTACAGATGCTTTTATATTTAATTCTTCCCCACAGACCAGGACCACAGTGAAGAAAATTGCAGTGGCTCCAAAGTGGAAGAATTATGGCCTTAGAGTCTTTGGATTCATTCATCCATACAAAGATGGTTAGTGTATTTCATCAAGGATTTTGTTTCATTACAGGGATTTCATCTATACAGTAGTTATTGTCTTAACAAACATGATTTATAAACCTTTGAAATATTATGGATTTGTTTTTATCATAATTAAAATCAAACACATGCTCATTTAATTTCTAATGCCTTCAAAAATGCACAATAATGTATATGCAATTGCTGTGCATTCATATACTTGTTCAGTAACTAAATCAATTTGTCCTATTTGTGGTGGTAACTAAATCAACCACCCATTCTACTGTCATTCTAAAACATTGAATTTAGAATCTTTTCTTCCATCAAAGAACCATGTGGTGGATTTTTTGTTTTGTTTTGCCATCCTAAATGATTCAGCTTGTATTAAACAGATGGCTTGACATTCAGCTGTAGCATTTTATGATATAACTTGGACTACATTGGTCCCTCAGGGATCTTAAACCATTCAGGTCTTTAGACAGCATAGCAGATATAGATCATTATTTTGCCTCCAGCCTGATGTTTTCACCTGATTTGTTCCACTGTTTTCACATTTATGGAGAGAGTCTTGTCATATGTCCAAAGTACATTGTTTCAGAATCACTTTCAAAAGTGAAACATCTGGTTCATTACTTTATACCATATTGTTTGAAGTCATGAATACAGGCATTATCGAATTCTAAAGATACTTTATCATCAGTGTTATTCTTTATTGTAATAATATGTGTTCAGTGTACATAAAAAGGGTGAATTGAACCACATATTAGTAGTGATTCATGCCCAATTCTAAAAGCTTCTCAAACCTTTGTGCTGTGCCATCACACACGTGCAATACATACACATTAAGTGTTGCTTTGTGTTCGAAGTATTCCTCAAAGCAGGATTGACTGGGATGTAAGAGATCTGATTATTGCCAAAGCTGACAGGATGTATAAAGGCACACAGAAACCATTATTTCAATGGATTCCCTGCAGTCGGCACATTTTGCACACTCTACCTAACCTGATAAGAAAAAGCTGCAGTGAGGACTACTGTATGAGCCCTGATGCGTGCAGGCGTGCTCATGTTTTCAGGGGAAAAGTTATGAGACACTGTTAAGTTTTCATTAGCAAATAACCAGGGTCGCTGAGTTAGGCTTTTGACTGTAGCATACACGCTCACAAAACAATCAGATAAGGAAGAGCTACTGTCAATTTAAGGTAGCCTATATAGCAGAGAACTACAGCCAGCCAGAATAAAGCCACTAGCACTGCTGGGTGATAGACTGCTGCGAGATTCCTGTGACTGCCAAACAACATCTTATCAAAGGAAGCTTAGAAGTGAGAATCTGCAGGTCAGTCATAAGGTTATACAGTACAACTCTGTAAATTATCAATTATTTATTTCAGGGGATTTCCAGTTCGCCATAGCATCGGATGATAACTCTGAACTGTGGCTAAGCTCAGATGAGAGTCCACTTAATGCCCGGCTCCTGGTATATGTGGGACAGGTGTGTACTATGATGCATGGCTCCTAAATAAACCAGGCTGCACTTCTGAACAACTTCATACCTACAGTAGAAGGGCTGAGTTTATTTTTATGTTTTTTTTTTTGTTTGTTTTTTTGTCTGACATAGGGGCGGGGAAAATTCAGAATTGAAGAATGACTAGATTCATGTGCGTGTGTAGCCTATATTAATTGAATTGGCCACACGCCTCAGGTAGCTGATTTGAAATTTAAATTTGAATAACAGAAAGAGATTTTACAGAATGGACATAGGTATCTGTCTATCTGTCTATCTGTCTGTCTGTCTGTCTGTCTGTCTGTCTGTCTGTCTGTCTGTCTGTCTGTCTGTCTGTCTGTCTGTCTGTAATTTAAAACACCTTCTCAATTCAATTCTGAATAGTACAAGCCTGGATATTGTGTCCTGTGTGTCTCTGCTGGAGATGAGTTACAGTTTCTGTTGTCTGTTGTCATATAGCACGGCTCAGAGTGGACAGCTCCAGGAGAGTTCAGCAAGTTCAGATCCCAGACTTCCAAACCTGTGCGGTGAGTGTCATACAGCATATGTTTCCTGGATTTATCCTCATAATTAAATGCACATTGGGAGAGTTTTACTAAAGGATTGTCTGCTACATGGAAAGGTACTTGCCAGTTCATTGCTTTATACAGCTATACAGTACGTTTAAATATACTGTGCTCTGGATGAGCAGCAATGAGCGAGACAGGATGTGAAGGTCACTGTTGTGGTAAGTGACACATTAACTTGTAATTTCTCCTCAAGATGAACACTCTGAGATTTATTTTTTCAATTGTCACTGCTTTTATTATGTAGCAGAAGGTATGAACATGCAAATGCATCACATATATCCCTGGTTTCACAGAAAAGGCTTAAGCCAGTCCCAGGCTAAAATGCATGTTTGAGCTGTTTTAACTGAAAGCAACTTGCACTGGCATATCTTAATATATGTCGGTGCCATTGTTTTGTCACAAGATGCACACCAGTAATGTTTTTTGGCACGTTTATAAAAGCTACTTAAATGCCCTAATTGACCTAAGGCCTAATCCTGGTTTAGTCTAAGCCCTGTCTTTGAAACCAAGCCATATATTTGTATTTGTAAATTGAGTTTAAATAACCTGAAAAACAGTCATGCTACCAAACTTTTTGAATGAGTGAAAACATTCAAGATATCCATCTACCATCTTGCATTTCTTTTCATTTCTTGCATTACTTATCCATTCATTAAAGCCAAGTGAATGAACCTTACATACTTTATTCTCATAATGATTTAAGCACACGCTCAACGCTGTTAAATGAACAGGCATCAGGGGCAGTTACTGTAACAGAAAGCGTGCTGCCCAATAGGTGTCTGCAGAGACAGTGTGATTGCCAATAACACGGGGACACATTAAATAGTAGTTTGTCAGAGTGAAGTGGCATGTCGTCCGTTTTAATCGCCCTTGTCTGTCTTCTCCGCCACTGCGGATTGGTGCAGAAGTCGAGCTTCGGTGTAAATAGTGTGTGCCGCTGAATTATTCATCAGTAGTGTCAGTCTAAAAGCAAGCGTGTACATGTTCCAGAATATTTTAGTGCCAATTAAAATGAGCATGCTTATTGGCACTTCAAAGGGAAAGGCAGAGAAATGCCTCCTCTTTTCAGCGAGCTTTGACAATGGCCTGGCAATGGTTCAAACTGCCACAAGAGTGTCTTTGATATCCTCTGCTTTTCTACTTGAGAATGTCAGGATATAAAAGTCTTTTTTTGACTTCTGTTCAACTTGAGTTAGACAGAATTTTCTGTCTACGTACCTCAGTTCACGGTTTGCTTTCATTTTGCCTTTCGATTTGGGCTTGTTAGTTTGGTGACAGACAGAGCAGAGTAGGCCAATGTGTCATGTAGATTAATGCGGTGGATTTAAGAGAGCAAAAAGGGCAAATGTCTGACGGGATTTTTTGGAATTCCCATAGTTGCTGGGCAAAATAGCACACTAATGAACTACAGGTAAAAGTTTATAGAGCCATCAAGAGGCGAGACATTCCTGTCAGTTGTGGATGACAGAAACTAGGAAGATGCTTTAAGAAATTAGCTTAATACATGGCCAAACCATCTCCATATAATGTATTTCCACACAACCTCTGTTGTTGCTCCCTCTGTCTCTCTCTCTCTCTCTCTCTCTCTCTCTCTCTCTCTCTCTCTCTCTCTCTCTCTCTCTCTCTCTCTCTCTTTAAGAAATATTTAATAAAATATACAGAAATGTATCATTTTAATTTAGATATATAATATATATGAGACTCTTACTCTTACATGTGTCTTACTCTTATGTATGTGTAGTATTTCCATGTATCACTTACATAATAGAATGGAGCATATCTAGTTTGCCCTCCAGGGCTGAGGGAAAGAAAGGGCAGAGTAACTCAGAGTCTCAGATATTGCAACTGGCATGTATGGCAATATGTCAGTTCTACAGGGTCAACCTCTCTTGACATTTTAGAAGTATCTGTCACAAGTGTGCTAGGAAATGTTAAAAGCAGTTTCAGTTCATTAAATATATAAATGGATCTATCAACTGGATTTTTTAATGCTAGTACATTTACATTACAACTATGTGTATATATATATATATATATATATATATATATATATATATATATATATATATATTTATACATATATATATATATATATATACAAATTGCTACTATAAAAATGCTAATGTGAATGTACAAGTACTAGAATTAACTGTTTATATATTCATTTATTATTTATTATTCATGCAAAGACTCCATCTTAAATTTTCAAATATTTATGTGGTTTTATACGGTCTAATTCAGTGGATCATATACTGTCATTCTCTGTTTTTCTGTATTCAGTTCAGGCAACTGTTGTTTTGCAAGACTGTTCTGATGAAGTCATTGATTGTCCTGTATGTTTGTTATCTGCTAATCTGTGCATAAATTACTTGATTACTTCCCAAAATGAACAAACAAGAAACAAACTTTACTCAAGAGAAAATTTGCATTTTAAAATACTTAGCAATCTCCCTTCTAATGTTTGTTTTAATTCAAATTGTTGTGCCAATGCTCACTTTCATGTTACTTTGGGTTTATGCAAATGTCTGGAGCATTCATTAATGAAGTCAGGATAGTGGGTGCTGTCATTAAAATGAGCAAGATAAATAAAACAAAGGCTACAGTGGGGAAAATGCATTGTGGAGCATGAGTGAGAGGTCTGAATTTAGTACTTTTTTACATTTATTAAATAGGCTGCCGTTGATGTGCAAATTTGTACCGGTTTAATTTGTCGCTTTTCCACATGTACCCCTTTTCCACCAAAAAGAACTGGTTCGGAACTGGTGCTGGTTCAAAGTTGGTTCGGAGGTTGGTTCAACTTGCGAACCTTCTCAGAACCTGTTTGTTTTTCCACTGACTAGAGCGCCCAGCGAACGACGTCGTTACGTCACTGTGTACGTTGCCATACGTCTTAGCTAGAAACGCTTGCAAGTACAACATTACTTTGGGATTATCTCTAACTCGTGTACCAAGAAGGCTTTAAAAACAATTGAAATATGTAAGTATTTTAATCTTCTCCTTTATGTAATCTTTTCTGATTAGTTATGTACCCCTGTCTTGTCTTTTTTTTTTTCGTTTATTTGTTCTATATTGTGACTGTTTTCTTCTTTGCTAACCTAATGTTTTCAATAAAAAAAATAATTATAAAACTAGAAACGCTTGCGCCAACTTCAAGCATAACAATTACAATGGCGGACTACATTGTGTTTCTGCAAATGTTTCTCCTGGCTTTGCAATCCAGATTGGGGTCAGAAAATATGTTTTCTGAACCCGCCCCCTGCCCCCGACGTAAGCATGACGTGGTAAAAGAACGGTTCTAGTCCAGCAAAGAGTTGGTGCCGCTTTGGAACCAGTTTTCCTGTCCGAGAACCGGTTCTTTGGCTGTCGAAACACAAAGAACTTGTTCGCGAGTAGGCACCGGCTCCGAACCGGCTCTCAAAATGCTTTGGTGGAAAAGGGGTAATGATCTGTTTGTTTAGGTTAAACTTATCTTGGCTTAGAACAACCGAGACGCTGTGTTATGCTTTGCGTGAGACAGTTTCTGATGCAGGTGTGATATCACAGTCAGGTGACTTCACAGGTGTGTTGACAGGCTATAAAATGGCCCTTAGAAAAAATTGTATTAGCTTCAGATTGTTTGAAGAAAGAAGTCCAGGCATGCCTGAAGTATTGCAACCCAACCCAGAGTCTGCCAACAACTTCTATACATAAATTAAATATATGCACAGCTATATATGAAACCTATTATAAATTGGAACAGTTCCATATATCAACATATACATTTAGGCCATACAAGGGGACACCCCCCCCCCCCTCAAGGGGATTAGGGTGTCAAAGGCACTGGCAGCAGGGTGCCGGTTGGTGTGAGCAGCAAGGTACTCACTAGTTTGAGTCAATGGTGCAAACACAAGATGGTATGCGGAAAAACCACAACTATGGTCAACGGATGGCGTCAACAGCAAGTAAGATGCTACTGCGGGGCAGCCTCCTCGCCAACCTTGTTTGTTGCACCTTTGTGCACCACGTGGTAACCAGCGCGGGAGCCCAGAGAGGCAGTCTGGTTGGGGCACGACGCCAACTGCCTTTTTCACAGTGCAAGGCGTCTTGACTGGAGATATAGGTGGAAGCTCTGTGGCGATGAGGGGAACACAACATCAGCAGGCTGAAGTAGCTGGGAGCTGATAACAGAAACCTTGCACACAGGCGGCTCACAGCTGATGGTCGCAGCATCACTTAATCCTGAGCGCCAGTGGGCTGAGGCAGCACTGTGAGCGTCTGGGCAGCCCTTTTTAGGGAAAGCACTGCCTACCCCAGAAGTGGAAGCCCCTAGAAAAGGTTGGGTAAAAAAGCGTGCTCAGAACACATCCTGGCTGGTTTACCGCTACCAGCGGGACTTCACCTCAGCGGTCGAAACAGAAAAAGTAAAAAGTTGATTGTTGCGTCATGGAACGTCCGCACTATGCTAGACGGAGTCTCCAGACCTGAGCGGAGAACAGCTCAGATTGCAAAATAACTAAAACGATATAGAGTGAACATTGCTGCCCTTCAAGAGACCAGGATTGAGGGTCAGGGTCAGGTGCAAGAGGAAAACTACACCTTTTTCTGGGTTGGAAAGACAGAGGGAAGGAGAGACGCTGGTGTGGCCTTCGCTGTCGACAACAAGATCAAGCTGACAACTCTGCCAACATTCGTCTCTGAGAGGATGATGGTTATATGTGTACCAATTGAGAACAACAGGCATTTGACCATTGTCAATGTGTATGCCCCAACCATGACCTACCCAGATGAGGAAAAGGAGGCTTTCTATCAGGAGCTGACAACGATTGTAAGCAGAGTCCCCTCACAACACAAGCTGTTAGTTGCGGGTGACTTCAATGCAAGGGTGGGAAGTGACTGTGAAACCTATGCTGTAATCATTGGAAAGTTTGGCAAAGGTAAAAAGAACACCAAAGGAGACCTCCTGCTTAACTTCTGTGCTCAACAAGAGCTATGTCTCACCGAACACCTTCTTCAGCCAGCCAGATAAGAACTTCTTCACATGGAAACACCAACGCTCTGGACACTACCATTTTGCTAGACTACATCGTTACCCGTAGGAGCGGGCTTCATGAGATCATGTGCACCAAGGTCATGCGTGGGGCGGAGTGTTCGACTGACCATTACCTTGTGAGGTGTCAGATCAGACACAAGATAACCGTGCCAAGGAGAAAAACTAATGGCACAACCCCTAAAAAACTTGACCTTAGAAAGCTTGTAAATGAAGAGCACTGCAGAAGACTGGCTGAAACTGTGTCATCTGCAGTAAATGGTGCAAAAGTCAAAACAGTAGGATCAGAGGACATTGAAGAATAATGGCAAGCACTGAAGAAGGCAGTCTATTCTGCAGCAGAAATGACCATAGGTCACCCACAGCGTAGGATACCTGACTGGTTTCAGGAACATGATGAGGAAATCTTGAAGCTGCTGGATGAAAAGCACCTCCAGCTTAAGCGACATCTGCAGGAAAACTCTAATAGGAGTAAGGCTGCTTTTACTGAGATCAAGGCCAAAGTACAGAGAGTGGTGAGGCGAATAAAGAACGACTGGTCGCGTAGGCAGGCAGAAAAACTGCAAAGCATGGCTGACAACCATGATTATCATGGATTGTTTACAGGACTAAAGGCCATCTATGGTCCAAGGAGCAATGCAGTGGCACCTGTCAAGTCAGCAGATGGAGGAAAACTCTACACTGAACTACATGAGATTCAGAGTAGATGGAAAGAGCATTTCTGTAATCTGCTAAATCAGAAGGGATCCGCTGAACCAGATGCCTGTAAATGGCTAAAGAGACACCAGAGTCGCGATGACCTCTGTTGTGAGATCACTATGGAAGAGCTTGAGAAAGCCCTAAAGGCCACAGCAAGCCACAGAGCACCAGGTCTAGATGGAATCCCCTCAGAGGTGCTCAAGAAAGGAGGAAGAGTACTCAGAGAGGAGCTCCTGAATTTTTTTTAACAGCTGTTATGTTCATGAGTGTGTACCTCAGGACTTCAAGGATGCACTGATTGTCACAATCTACAAGAGAAAGGGAGACCGTGCATACTGTGGAAATTACAGAGGCATTTCCTTGTTAGCCATAAAAGGCAAAGCTCTGGCTAAAATCATACTCAGTCGGCTCAAAAACCTCGCCGAGCAAGTCTTACCAGAGAGTCAATGCGGCTTTAGGTCGGGGAGATCTACCACTGACATGATTTTTACTCTACGGCAGTTACAGGAGAAAGCAGTGGAGCAACATCAGTCTCTCTTTGTGGTGTTCATAGACTTTTCAAAGGCTTTTGACACGGTCGGCCGAGAAACTCTTTGGAAAGTCTTACAGATCTCTGGATGCCCTGAGAAGCTTGTCAACATCATCCAGCAGTTTCACATAGGGATGAAAGGACAAGTTTTCATTGGTGGGGAACCCAGTGAAGTCTTTGAAGTTAACCATGGTGTGAAACAGGGATGCGTGCTTACACCGACACTTTTCTCACTATACCTCACAGCTGTGCTGATTCAATGGGCCTTGATCTGTACAAGGGGATCTTTATTCGCTCTAGGACAGACGGCAAGCTTTTCAACTTAGCCCGACTTAGAGCAACCACCAAGACCAGAGAACTATGTATCCGGGAGCTGCTCTATGCAGATGATTCTGCTCTCGTGGCTAACAACGCTGAGGACATGCAACATATAGTATACCGGTTTTCGTGGGCAGCAGATTTGTTCGGTCTGAACATTAACATCTCTAAGTCCAAACTTTTGTATCAACCACCACCAATGTGTTCCAACAATATGAGAGAGCCACAGCCATTGACGGTACATGGGGAGCTCCTGAAATCTGTCAGGACCTTCACATACCTTGGCAGTACAGTGACCTACACAAACTCCTCAGATCTGGAAGTTGAGAGGAGAATTCAGTCTGCTACCAAGGCTTTTGGCTCTCTTGAGAAGCGCCTCTGGAGCTGTCACGACATCTCGTACAGCACAAAAGTGAAAGTCTACAATGCTGCTGTACTTCCTTGCCTGCTCTATACCACAGAGTGTTTAAGACTCTACAGCAGACATATCAAAACACTCACACGAGTTCAGCTACGTCATCTACGTGCCATTATACACATCAGATGGCAGGATCGAATCCCACCGCCTCTGTCAGTGTTGAAGCCCTTATTACATCATCTGCGATGGGCTGGACATGTGCGCTGGATGAGTGACAGCCGACTGCCCATAGCAATTTTTTACGCAGAGCTAAAAGTGGGCAAAAGAAGCCGTGGTGGTCAAAAACTGTGTTTTAAAGATGCCCTGAAAAGACATAAGGAACACCGGGATCTCCCCGGAAAGCTGGGAGGAACAGGCCCTGCAGTGTGAGAAATGGCAGCATGGTTTGAAAACAGCTGTCGCAGCTATTGAGAAAAAGCGTCAGAAAGACTATGAGAAAGCCCATGCGAGGCGGCACTATTCCATTGCAGCAAAAGACTTTGTCTGTAGCAAATGCCATCGCTGCTGTAGATCGAGAGCAGGCCTTCTAGCCCACACGAGAGGCTGCCTACAATAGCCTCCAATCCAGACAGTCATCGTCGATACACGACGGACTGCCGATGATGATGATGATAGCCCATACAAATATGTTTATGTATGTATGTGTATTTAACATATATATATCATATATGAAATATCAATATATGCCCATATAGGCTTTATAAAACCTTTTGGAAATTGGAACCATTCCATATATTGCCATATAATTTTATCCCATACAAATATGTTTATGTATGTACAGTACAATACATATTTTTACATATGTCTCATATATAAGTATTAATACACAAACAGTCTTTTTATGTGTACTATACAAATTAAACATACATGCATAGCACATTGTTTACATGTGGCATTTATGTCAATATATGTGTCAGGGTCTTAGTATTGATTTTACATATAAAAAAATGAAATGTAGCCTATGTAAAATATTTTTGGGGGAAAATATATGGGATGCATAAATGTAATTTATGAAAAACATGGTGTGCACATTTTTATATAAATGATACATTTTAATATATGTTACTTATTGTCAGGTGAGGCCAGATTAAGAAGGACTCAAGAATGCAGAGGTTAATGGGCTTTTTATTAGACTTAAAAAAAATAAAACACAAACAAAAATTTCCCGCATGTGGAAAAACAGTCCAAGTAGGCAGGACTGGAGATTATACAGCATAGCAAGGTGTTAGGATCCACTGGAGGCAAGTTGTAGAGAGAACCCAAGTGCAGTTTATTTATAAGAAGATCAAACATGAAACAAAAACATGGCGTGGCATGAAAAACTCAAAATCAAGACATGAAGAGGAACGTAGACTTACAAACCGTGGACAACAGGAAACAATACTAGACAAAGACACATGGCAAACATGAGGGCTTACATACACACAAGACTAATAACTAGACATGGGACACCTGTGAACAATAAAACAATGAACGAATGACAACATGACACATCAGACAAGGGAACACATGGCATGATCACATGACTTACAAGGAATCACATGACAGACAAGGAAACATGACATGAACAAACCCAAAACAAAGACAAGACCTAAACGTGACACAAGGAATGGTGGGGCAGTACACTGCAACACCTACCAGGAAATCAACCACAACAAACTGGCACAGGACTGAGAACACATGGAGAATAAATAGGAAAGGAAATGAGGAGGGTAACGAGGGAGAGCAGGTGGGGGCAAATTAACCAAATCAGGTAATAACAAGGATTGGGTTAAGACAATGGACAGCGGAGAACATGGGACATAGAAACACACAAAACAAAGCCATGTGTCTGCACAAAACATGACATCAGAACAATGAGAGTTATATTAAAAAATGTCTTGGCTCTTCATAGCTTTATAATGGGAGTAAATGTGTATATTTTTTTGGAAGTCCATGAAAGCGTATCCATCCATGATAAAAGTACTCCACATGGCTCTGGCGGGTTAATAAAGTCAGTCCTGTGCCAAATCGATACGTCTGCTGGAAGCTAGTTATTTTAGTCGATAAAGTTTTAAATATGCATATTTTGCTTAAATTAACGCATTGCTTCACTTCAGAAGGCCTCAATTAAACTGCAGAGCAGCGTGGCACCTGGCTACCATCCCCCATTGAAAAGATCCAGTTGGGAGCAGAGCTTCTTCTCTGTGAAGCGGTCACAGTAAGCACAGCCAGCCCCCTCGAGTGCTGACAGACCGTGCTCCGCTCCTAGACAGATGACACATAGCTCGTGTGTATCGTCCAGTGTGATAAATCTATCACATGGCATGACACATCTCTTGAGTCTGCTAGTCGTGTTTCTTTTTATTTCTTCTAACCAGTCACACAAATGGATTTCACATGCACACACAAAAACCTGAAGACAAAGAAGCTGATGATGCTTTAAAGTTCCGCTTTGAGTTCCACTTTAAAAGGGAACCTTACTACTGTAGTAGTGGGACCAGTGATCATACACTATGATTATACTGTAAGACCGTGTCCTAACCAGATAAGATATACACTATGTCTACTATTAGAAGTTTGCCCTTGTGAGTTGATTGTCATCTCAAACAAGCCTATTGTCTTGCTACTGCAGTCTTTTGAAAGTGTGTTCATGTGGGCTTTGCCTGAATACACTCTTTCTTTATCTCTCCCATCACTCAGTCCTGTTCAATTATTGAGCAGAACACTTTCAGATGGAGCCTGGCAATTAGTCAGCCAATTAAAACTCCGTTCTGTACCCCCTCAAGCCTCTCTCAATGTATCCTATCTAGCCCTGATCTACTGGCCAGTCCTTTCTTTTGGAGTCTTCAATCCTTTATTGATTGAACTCTCAGTAGACATGAAAAACATACTGCCATCCCTTAAAGAACAACAAAAAACACACACATAAATGTGTGCAATGCTTTTTACTAATGCTCAGTTGTTAATACCAGGAAATGTTTGGTCCCTATTTGTTTGGTCCCTATTAGGAAACAAACTTATAAATCATACAGAATGATCTTTTCTGAAAATCTAAAAATTCAGAAAGTTTTCTGTGATGGGTAGGCTTAGGTGTAGGGTTAGTGTAGGGGGATAGAATATAGAGTTTGTACAGAATTAAACACATTTTTGTTTGTGTCTGTGTGCTCAAAAATACTTACTATGGAAATAATATGCTTTAAAAGAATTTACTTAAATACAAAATGAATGTAATGTTACATTTATATTAAATACAATTATTTAACTTAGGGTTAATAGGATTGTCATACTTGCATACTTTTATACTTTAATGTCATTAGATATACTTTAATTACACATTTGTATAAACAGTTTCCACAGTTAAAATGTTAAGTATTACAAGTGCTTTGGTATGTTAGTCAACACATCAAATACTTCTTTTAAACACGACATAAAATTATTCAAATGAATAATGATTCAAAATGTACTTTAAAGTAGACTTTTTATTTGATATTTTAAAAGTGTACTTGAGTGTGTTAAATACAGTCATGCAAGTCTCTTTAAGTACACTGTAAAAAAAAAAAATCTTTTCAATTTACGGTAAAATACCGGCAGCTGTGGTTGCCAGAAATTTACCGTATAAAATATGGTAGCAATATATTAGGTTTTACAGACTTAACTTAAAATTTACAGAAATAGACCGTATTTCATTATCTGATATAATGTTAAGTTACCGATCTATTGAAGTATCAATATCTGTTTTGTACCATTGTAATACACTGACAATCAACACTTGCAGCAGTGATGAGTCACATGATCAATCAAAGCTCATCACAAACAGCTCTTTCACAAGAAAGTTATTACTAAAATATTGAAGCTCCAAAGCTTAATTCACACCAACATTAAACACCATCATGGTAACACATGAACTTTAAAAGTCATTCATAAGACAACATCTTCATCTGAATGTACTGCTATTCACATGTCTGTCTATTTGTGACTTTTGTCTTTTCTAAGATGACTAATCTGTCTTTCTAACAGAAATCCAAATCCTGTGGTCTGAGATAGTTTACACAAGTGTTTTCATCCTATTGTCAACATTAAATAAAAACCTCCTTGCAGCTGACATTAGAAATCTTTTTTTTTGTCATACAATTTTATTCTCTTTGAGGTTTGATGGAAAAGACTACCTACGCAGGAAAGAACCTCCAGCTGCATTTCTGAGGAAGGCGCTTCGAATTTTGATTTGACATTGGATGACATATGGCACAGCTTCTCTGTCCTTTTTGCTTAATGTGATAGTCAGAGTTGTTTTATATTATTTAGTTTATTATGTTGATAATGTTTTTGTGTTATTTTATTCAAAGTGGTCCATTAGAAGAATGTATGGTATTCTCAGGATTTCTCAGTGTTTCTCTGTGTTTTGACATACAGTACATGATGCTTGTTATGAGAAAGGCACTGACAGAAGTCAATTTAAAGGGCTGCAGTAACAGAAAGGCAGCTTGTCTGTTCACCAATTGTAAGGATCCTCTGCAGACAAGTTGTGAGAACCCAAGTGCAGTATTTAGTCAAAAACATAACATACAGCAAGAATCAAAACATAAAGCAAAGCATGACGTGGCATGAAACAAAACCATGGACAGACTTACTTAACAGAGGTTACAGGAATCAAAACTTGACAAAGACACATGGCAAACATGAGGGCTTAAATACACAAAACTAATGACGAGACAAGGGACACCTGTGAACAATGAACAGACGATTATCCAATGACAAGACACATGGCAGGATCACATGACAAACAGGGAATCACATGACAGACATGGAACAAGACATGAACAAACCAAATCGTGACACCAATGCTATTTTCAATATGTTGTTCAGTTTGAGCTTTCACCATGCAGCCTCCTTGTTTTCATCAATTTCACCCTATAAATGACTTTTCCTCTGTGATGGAACTACTGAAAGAAAAAAAAACAGTCCTATGGAGATTCTTTAAATATCTCTAAATGGAGATTTTTTTTTACTAAACATTAAGTGCACATATGAAGCTTTCATCAGCTATATCAGACACAGGTAATCACACGCATCTCTATTTCTCTCTCTACTCAGTAATACTCTACACTAATAACTTCAATGATGCAGTCCAAGCTATAGTTGTGTATAGTTGTGTGTAGTTGCTATAGTTCTAAATAGACGTTTTTGAATTGGTACAGAGGATTGGGCTTGACTATTGAAATGTTAACTTGAGATTTAAATTTGTGGTGGAAGAAAGTAGTCCCACACAATATAAACCTTGCATCACAAGATGTATATTCTGATAACATCGTCTCTTAAACATTGTCTCTTGGACATTGCTACAACACACAATATTGTGAAGTGTACGTTCCCGGAAGAAAACTGAAGACTGATGTAGAGAATAACTCTCTTTGGAGAGGTCTTTGTGCTTTGTAACTTTGAACTTTTTCATCCTCAAACAGCAACATTGCACAATAAAAAAAGTTGCAAATGTAAAAAAGCATAATAGGACCCCTTTAAAACATAATGATTTAAAATGTATTATTAAAGTAAAACAGTTCATTTTACATTATTACAAAGTGTTCTTTTTAAAAGTGTAATTAAGTGTGTTGAGAAACACTCATACTCTTTACACTTCTTCACTTCTTTACACAATCTGAAAAGTGTACTTTTACCACTTTTCACCAGGACTATCTAGTTTGAAAATCAATTGAAATTACACTGGCTAGCATAAATGGCTAAGAGGTTACTTCACTGCTAAAATAGTTCTCTTTCAAACAATCGAGATAGACTGTGGAAACACCAATTACACCATGACTGTCCGAAGGATGGACCAATCACCGCTCATGACAAGGAGCCCACCTCCTCCCTATATATATATATATATATATATATATATATATATATATATACACATGTGATCCCTGAAAATGCATTCTTGTTCTCTATGCATTCTTGTTTTCTTCCCCGTGAAGATTTTCCTTCAGCACCTGGGCCGTGCTGCTTTAGTTCACAATCTTGGAAAGAAGGCTTCGGGTAGCTGCATCTTCTAAAGACGATCCTGTTCACTCTTCTGTCCCTCCTTTGGCAAAGGGGGTCCAACCCTCTCCCCTGTGTGATCTTTCTTTGTGGGGGGATATTATGGATTCGTAGTCCCCTGAGTTTACTCCGATTTTTGACCAGCAGCTTATATGCCGTTTTATGAAGGGAGTGAAGCGTTTGACCAGTGTCGAAGCGACTGTCCCCTCATGGGATTTGTCCACGGTTTTGAACTCGGGCCCTGTTTTAACCTCTGGAGAGTGTTCATGTTGAGCTCCTATCTCTGAAAATTGTCTTACTACTTGCTTTAGCCTCAGCTAAGCGAGTGGGTGAGTTACATCCCAGTCAAGCATGTCTAAATTTTAGTCCGGATGACCGCAAGGTTACGCTGCTGCCTAACTTGGCTTTCGTTCCTCAAGTCAGTGATTCAGCTTATACTGTAACTGCTCTGCTTTAAAGTTGCGTGCCTTTTACCCCCCTCCATTTTCTTTGGAGGAGCAGCGGAAATTGCACACTTTGTGTCCTGTACGAGTGTTACGCTATTATGTAAACAGGACACAATCATTCAGGAAGAATTATCAGTTATCCGTGTCATTAGCCACTCAATGTAAGGCTAAAGCCCTATTCGCACGGGATAAGTATTATCTGGTGACCTCTAGTCATTTGTAATAATTAGGCTGTCTGCGTTCTTAATCCTATGCGAATCGGCCATGTCTGTAATTTGTAAAGGAAAAATTCCCCCGCAAATGACCTACCATATTTCGCCGAACACCGACGTCCTGAGGTAATATTAGTCCTGTGCGAATCAGCATCTCTGTGATTTGTCGGGATCGTATATAATTTTTTCAAGGTTTTTGTTTCATGCACGCCTTTTTATCCATCTTTCGCGAAGAATGGAGGCTGCGTTGGAGTGTTTTGATAGTATTTTGGGTGCTGGGTCATGTCGCTAGCACCAACTACAAAATTTGCAGAAAGAGAAAGCTGAAAATCATCAGAAGAGCAAAAACAAAAAGAATGATTAGATGGAGATGAATGACATGTATAGCAGTATCCGGTAAGGAAAATAATTAACCTATAGACCTATAATAACGGCAAGACTTTTCCAAGCAATAGCCTATTGACGTCATATCCGGGAGATAAGTCAGTAAATTTGAGTAAAATCACAGGTTTCGATTATCCCGTGCGAATGCGCCACACGAAATTCAAATGTGGGGGGGGTAATTTCTAAATCACACGTGGTCCCTAAATAATACGAATCCCGTGCGAATAGGGCTTAAGTAGATCTCCTTTCCCATTGGATGGTAGTGGCGATTAAATTGGCCTATACTTCTATGGGTCTTCATTCCCCAGCGGGCTTAAGGGCTCATTCTACAAGGAGTGTGGATGCCTCATGGGCATTGCTCAAGGGGATTTTAGTGGGAGATATTTGTGCAGTGGCAGGATGGGCTTCCCCTCATACTGGTTTTAAGATGATCTTGAAATTTTACCGTCTGGATGTCACTGCACCTTTTATGGCTCATGCAGTTCTCAATGTTGGCTCTTTGGAGAATTGAAAGGTTATCTTTCTTTCTTGCTGGGTCTGTTCGGCGGCTTCTGAAAGCATGCGTTATGGGAGTTGGCTATATCATTCCCATAGTGAGATAGCGAGCGATTGTTTGAAAGAGAACGTTAGGTTACTTGCGTAACCCCGGTTCTCTTAGAACAGAACGAGTTATCTCACCAAACTTCCCTACTCGCATAACACAGGGGAAGAGCGTGCTTAGAATGCCTTTTCGGGGATAGCAGCTGTATATATAGGGAGGGGGTGGGCTCCCTGTCATAAGCTATGATTGGTCCATCCTTCAGACAGACGTGGTGTAATTGGTGGTGCTTCCATAGTCTATCACGCCTGGGTGCGTTTCCCATTGTGAGATACCTTGCTCTCTTCTCAGAGAACCTGGGTTACGCAAGTAACCTAATGTTTTAGTTGTTGAACAAGATTGTAGTGCTTCTTTGAGGAGATAAAGCACCTCACTTGTTAGTGATTCTGTCACTAACAATGTACACATCCTCCAGTGACTATGGTGCTTTGTGATTTGTTTTCTTTCATTTTTGCATCGGCCAGTTTTATTTTTCCTTTCCTCATCTGGTCTCTCTCCATACCTCTCTGAGAGTGTCCCCTGCCCTCTCTTTCTTTCACTTTAATTGTCCTCCTTTTCCCTCCTCCCTCTCTCTCTCTCTCTCTCTCTCTCTCTCTCTCTCTCTCTACAGTCTTATGTCCTCGCGTCGATACTACTTTGAGGTTTTGCACAAGCAAGATGACAGAGGTTCAGACCATGTGGAGGTGGGGGTAAGTACAGAGCCGGAGTTTGGAAAATTCTGGTAATTTACTGTAGATGTTGAAGTGTCCTCAATAAAACTTAAATGAAAGTGTCAATGAAACCTACTATGTGATAGTGTGTAGAAATTGTATATAAATCCTTATTATTGATATCGTTTTATCCAGGATATCTTGCTACCTTTTAGTATTTTTTCTTACCATTAGACTGTCCATCAAAGCTTTTATTAGTCCTTATGCTTCTATGGTCTTATCCTATTCTCTCTGCCTCTTTAAGTTATTGCATTATTTAAAGCTGAAAAATAGAGAAGATGAGAAACAAGGCAAATTAGTCAAGGAAATATTTTCCAAGGCCCGCGTCACTTAATACTGCAAAACACATACACAGATGTTCTTGGTAATAGCTGGGTCAGAATTATTGCTGCAGTGCTAACCATGTACATTTAAAAAAAAAAATTATATAGTGTCTATATTCACAGCAAACAGGCATCTATCAGCCCACTACTTTTGTAACTCATTACCTATATTACATTTATAGATACTGCATCTCTGACAGTTACAATATCCTTGGCATAACAGCCTCTTTATAGCCTGATTATTTCCAGACTGCACCCCAAAGGATGCAGAGTTTAGCCAGCGCATCTCAGTAATTTTATTATGCAGGAGAAGATGGAAAGTAGAAGACAAACAAACTGTGTGAGAGAGAGTGGGAGAAAGCTGATAATGGAATAGAAAACAAATAGATTAAAATAGATTAGATCATTTTGTGTTCTTCCTGCTTGAGATGGTCAAACTTGAGTAATAGAACCTCCATAAGTTAAAACATACTTTGTATAAAATGAATATATTTTTAATACATAATTTAATACATTTCCATACAAGCCCCTTTGATAACAGATGTTGTTGCTCCCTCTGTCTCTCTCTCTCTCTCTCTCTCTCTCTCTCTCTCTCTCTCTCTCTCTCTCTCTCTCTCTCTCTCTCTCTCTCTCTCTCTCTCTTTTATTATAGATGTATTTCTCCTAAACTAAATTCAGCTTTGTCTTAAATATGATTAACAAAATAGCAGGCAAGTCAGCTACCTCAGGGTTCAGTGCTTGGCTTCCACCTCTTCTAGATACACACAGCATTGCTGAACCTAGAGTATCATCCAAGCACATTGATTTTTCTGTAAAATCGGACCATTCTTATCTAAGCATGCTGCTTGGACATCTCTATTAAACTACTGCAGTGTTCTTTTAGGTGGCCATCCTGTATCCACAATCAAACAACTGATTCTGCAAGCAGTGGCGTGTTTGGTCTTCAGCGAACCTGTCAGGGCATATATCAAATCTTACCAAATCTTACCAACTCCATCAGAAGTCCTTTTCTATCTATACTGTCTCTACTCTTAAT